>CM060912.1:245029730-245629730 GCA_030737875.1 Allium sativum | reverse complement strand
CAGAACCACGCAACAGTCTAATACTGAGATATGCATATGCACATAATTCCCATTTCTATGAACAAGTCAATTCACTTAGACATGAATAAAGGGTGCCAACAGATCATGGGATGTATTTTCAATATAATCTATGTTTTTCCTATCTCATAACAGTTTATATGTATTCTACACATATTCTTATGTACATAGTCAACCAATTGCAATCCATTTTGCCACAACAAAAACATCATTTTGCCAATTGGTACAATCATTCATATGTTAGTAAACAACCTTAGTCATTACAAAAGGATTTTAAACATCTACGACCATTCGATATACACAATAACCAAAAAGAATTAATACTCGAAAACTATTTGAATCAAGGTAGCTTTTGTAAAACACTATTAATTTTCAAAATGCAGAGCGCCCCTTCTTAAAAACAAGTTTCAAAAAACACCCATGTTTGTAGTTTAAAATTATCCCATAAATATTTGCAATTTAACGTCCAAATACTTGCAGTTTCTTAAACTGCAAATGCTCACAGTTTAAAATGAAAATATTTGGCAGTAAAAACTACAAATATGTGCACTTTACCAAAAAATAAATAAATGAATATTTTTTATCATAGAAACATGCAATTACGTTTAGATTTAATTTTAAAACAGAGAAAAAAATTCAAAAATAAAAATATAGGTGCAATTCAATACATGTTTTTGAAAGGGGATTCCTATATATCGAACTTGAAAACTGAATGGAATACACAATGGCAGTTCAGATCGCTCATGTATTTACGCAATATCAAATCACATCAGTTTTTTTTTTTTTTTGACCATTTTATACAAAGTACTCTATGTCGGTAAACCATTTTCACATGAGATTGTTTTTGTTATGAATGTTGCTGATTGGTCCAATAAGTGAGAAAATGCTTGTGAAAATCATGTTAACAACAAGATTAACCTTAGTACGGAACCAGTAGAATCATTCTGATGAGACATATGAATAACACCAACTTGTGATATGTTCTGCAGTTTCTCATGCAAGGATCGAACATGAACGGAGGGATGCCAAGATAGCTATGGAGAAGCTGGAGGTGTAAAGGATAATTTTCCATCCAAACTAAGTGGGGGGACTAAATCAATATGATTTGTGAGCCTAGGACCATATTCATGGCTGTATTCTTCAGTCTCGTTTTCCAACTTAAGCCAAATAGCAGGGTCAGTTTCGTCTAGCTCCATATCACATCGCTCACCAATTGTAGGAATAAAACAAAAAAATATTATGGATCAACAGTAGGGGAAAACCCACAAAAGATGAATAAAGCTGCAGCACAGTTTTTCGACTCACCTGGATTAAAACGATAATAGTGCACATCAGGAAGCAGTGGAATTAAAGTATCCAATGATATTTCGACTCGATCAGTTGAGCATGCACTCTCAATCAAAACTTGCCCAGTATCAAGGTAGCGCCATCCTCCTTTGCGAATCTATACTTCAGAAATCATAGAATGGTTACAAGAAATGAAGGTAAAAATAGAATTTTCATTACCTGAAATGTCATCCCTTTGCAACTTATGAAGATCATTCTACACTAGCAAAAACTCAACCAAGTACCCAACTCAATGATATAAAGATGTTACTGCATTTGGTAGCCCAAGGTTTATGTTTATTTAACTTTAACATCAATTTTCATACTCACGAACATGCACTAAGCCAATTATTGGCAAATTCCTTGTGTATGCGTATATTTGGTAGCATGCTTCATTTATGCATTTTTGTTTTTGGCACTTAATTTGTTAACTATTAAAAACATTCCATGATACTCAATTGCAACGATTATATAAAAAAACTTAAAATCTTATGGTCTAAGTTTGTTTCATATTTAATCTTTAGATTCTCAACTTACAATTCAAAACTCAACTAAAATCGCAAATGAGAAAAATTGTTCAAGCCATGCTGAAATATAAAATTTCATTATAGTTAACTCAAATTTTATTGTCTCAAAGACAAATGAAAGATGGGGCGATAGAGAAAACTGAGTTTTAGGTTAGATGTAGAAATCCATACATTAAAATCTGATTTGAAAATGTACATTACAAATGTAAAATAATTACAGATGTATTCAGATGCTTAGATGTTATTTAACCTACCTAGCAGAATTTGCATCACACAAGTATATAGTTGCATCAAATTTGATTTGTTCGAATCTAAGATTCATGCCATAATAATAGATGTATTATTATTATTATGCACACTTAAATGTTGATTAAAACCTACCTAGACCAGAATTTGCAACATACAGTGTACAAAATACATCAAATTTTGAGTTGTTTTGGTCCAAATCCATGGAATTCGGTTTTAATCTAAAAGAACTGAACCTTACATTGATTTTGATCTCATTTTGAAAACGCTATTCGACCTTCTCTGAGCTTATGCAAGCACTTTAGGTATTTTTCAGGAGTGTTGAAATGCATCTATCATAAACACTTTTTCAAAGCATACAAGTACAAGATAAATGATATATAGAAAACAAATTACGCAAGAAATATTATGTTTGAACCATGCAAAAAAAGATAAGTACGTACCTTTGTTGGAACAGAACCGCATCCTAAAGAAACTAGACAATCAATCTTCGCATCAGGCCACAAAAGCTGTGATTCTCTTATAGCAAAAATCGTTGGATTATTAGCTACAATGGCTCCATTTTGCCATCGATGTACATCTGTAAACAAATATCAAAGATTCTATCACACTGCTACATACAGGTGACGACTATGATAGACTTCCATGAAGATTAAAAGACTTCAAAAATACATTAAAGAAACAGTTCAATATATGTCTATGCTCCCAAGTAAGCAAAACGACATAGATCAATATCATGAGGTGAGCTAATTGACTGATAACTGAGCAGTAGAGAATATACAATTAACAAGCTAAAATTTAATAACTAAATAAGTATATATTGGCAGATGGACTATAAATTTGGACACAGATTTTTGTGTGTGTGTGTGTGTGTGTGCGTGTGCCATATATTGGACTAGCCAGATTTAACTAATTGAATTTTACCTGTTAAACAATACCAAGGAGTCCTTACTTGCTCAGAAGTTTTGTCATCGTTTTGATATCTTGCAAGTAAGCGATCACAAACACCTTTGAAATCATTTATGTTCCATTTAGATCGGTTCATGTTGAACTGCCAACTCATTTCTTAATCAGCATCTTATACTTTGTTATTCCTATATTTGCATGCCTAGATATATTTATATATATATATATATATCTCCCACATTAATTAGCATTTGTCAAACTTTTGTTTGTCACATATTTTCCCTTTTTATGACTTACAAAATACCACATGATGATTTCATACTCCAAATTCACTAACAGGTAAACAAATAATAATTATTAATAAACCTGTAACCAATTTAAGCATACAAAGTAGATCATGCATTAACAACCAAGTATTCAACACAAGACAACCACTTGAAATTTAAATATTCAATTCCCTAATCCTTTTCTTAATCTGGTGAATCCCCTTTTTGTCCTTGTACTCATACCCCAATCCAGATGTGAATACCCAAATAAAGCATACTGAAAGAGATACTGAAAGAGATACTGAAAGAGATGCTTTTCATACCCCAACCCTAACATGTCATTCAAACCAGAAAGCATCCATTCACAACAAACATCCATAAATAACATAGCATTCACGCATTCATCATATAGATTCTACCAAACTAAGCATACTGAAAGAGATCCAAGCAATGCGGCTGCCTCTAAAGGTCTTAATGCCAACGAAAAGTGAAATACACTCACATTAATTTCGGTTTCGTGCTTTCAGACTTCGATTTCTCTCTGTGGTTCCTCGATTTAGGCTTCGATCTCCCTAGACCTGCCGCTGCTTCCCTCTAGAATCCATCTCTCTCACGAATTCTATTTGATGCGAGACGGTAGATTGATCGATTTCCCCCCAATTTTTATCGGCTAGGGCTTCGGCCTTTTTTTTTGTTTTGTTTTGTAATGAACGAGAGAAATGAAGAGAGGGTTGGCCGATTGTTTTCTAGCTTAAGTTATTAGGGTTGTGATCTTGCTAATTACAACTTTGCCCCCTAGATTTTTCTTTATTAGCTCCATACAACACTTAACCCATTTTACAACATTTAGATCCATTTCCATGTTATACAAAATATGTAATAAACATGTATATTTTGTCGACAATTTTAACCATGTACAAATTTGTATATATTCATCATATACACACAAATGATCTATTTATTTATTCATTCACCCCAAATATATATTTAATTATAATCAATATTATTTTTGAGTCACTAAATTTTGGGTTCTCACACAATTGCTAACTATAATTATTAAACACTAAATATCACTTCAAAAGTATTAACGTTTTGATTAATTATGACTCTTAAGTATTAATATTGAGTATATATTATTATGTATTCATTTTTATTAGAAATTATTATCATTAATAATTATCAAATATTAATAAATAATTATTATTATGTAATATTAACTATATTTTTTAATTATTCTTCTTAATTGCTAAGTATTAAATATTACGGATTGATTATTAATTATTACTTCCTAATTGATTATTAATAGTAATTATTAGTTATTAATTATAAATAATCAATATAAATGTATTAAATATTAATTATATTAAAATATAGTCATATATTACAACAGTCCAAAAATAAAAGTTGTGATAGGCTTTTATTACAACTGTCAAAATAACACAGTTGTTAAAAATAAGTTTATTGCAACTTTTCTGGAAAAAAGTTGTAAAAAAACATTTATTACAACGGTGCTTTTACCACCGTTGTAAAATTAAAGTTGTAATATGGTGTTTTTGTTGTAGTGTGGTAATACTCCATATCTAACACTATGGTGTTATCGACAAATTTAATTACCATTTCACGTTCAAATCTAATTAAAGATTTAACTATCGCTTGGAGTAAAACTGGTGATACTCCATTCTCGATCATTGCCCAAATTTGATAATTTAAATTATCACATTTCAATTTAATTAAAGATTCATTAAAACTCCACTTAGTTTTAATCTTCTCAAAAATCATTATATAATGATTATTCAAATTCAGGAAATAAATCCTGTCTTTAACTGGGTTAAAGAACCAATGTCATTTAAAACACAGTTCACGATAAGCCCAAAATCACATTTCATTAATTATGGAATCTTCACGGAAAACAGATCAATATATAATAGATATCAATTTCTGTATCCGACTAATAATATAAGTGGAATAACGACAAAGCCTTTTAAAAATCATATATATTAACATTCTTCCTCCACAGAAGTTCACTTCGATTATTATCAAATCGAATTCCATTCCATTCCAATTTATTGTATTAAATTGGAAAACCTTACTTTGGAAATTTTCCTTTAAATCTTAATAAAAGATTTACAAATTCCAAATCACATTTCACTGTAAATCGGGTTAAAGAACGAATGTCGTTAAAAACACAGTTCACGATAAACCCGTTTCACATTCCATTTTATTCCAATTACCAAACGTAACTGGAAACTCTAATAATCTTAATTAAAAGATTTATTCTTTTTCAAACGGGATTTAAGAATAGTGTTACTGAATACACCGTTCACAACAACCCAAAATCCAATTCTTTTATTCAATTCCAATTAAATATTAATTAATTGGAAATTTCACTAAATATTAATAAAAAGATTTATTATTTTCTCAATTGGGTTTAAGAACAGTGTTATTTAAGACACCATTCACGACAAACCCAAAATCCCATTTTATATTAAATACAAGTGTAACGTCCCGCATTTTTATCGGTTTGTATTTGAATATTTAAATCAGTTTAAATATTGAGTTCGTAATATAAGTGGATTTATATATTAATTAAAATAAAGTTGAACGTATAAAAATATATATTAAATATAATCGAGCTTGTAATATCGCGGCAGTTCGTAATTTAACGTTCTGAACTTCAGTTGAGTACACATGACTCGTTATAAACCGGATTTCTTCGAAATAAGAAACATTGGAATCTGATGAACTGTATTTTTCTAATGGAAGTGAAAACCAAGATTTCGTGTTATAGATTGTGAGTTATGTCCAAATCAAATTCCAAATAGTCGCTATAGAATCGTTTATCGACCGTAACGGTTTATTTGATATAACTAGATATCAGTTTCGAATTTAGACAAGATTCTTTTGAGATGTAGATATAATTTATTTTTTAGAATTTTACTATAATTTTTATTTTGTAAAATAAGCAACTTTTTATTCGGAGTATTTTGCACCCTATATCGATATTTTGGGTTTTCACAATATAAGTTAACCTACCGATATTATTATATTTTCGGGATCGTGATGCACTGCTCATCACAACGGTATTTTTATTTTTGTCCATAACCGTCCCTACGTGAACAGAATTTTATGAAGCACGGTACCCTAACATCAAATTCAACAAAACACATACATACATAAATACATATATATATATATATATATATATATATATATATATATATATATATATATATTAACCAACTTAGCATTTATCTATCAACATATATCTTGCGTATGCCTAGGATCAAGCTACTACTGATATTTCTTTTCGAATTTAACACCTTTCACATGCCTAGATTTGAAAGCATGCTGCCATGCTAAAAGTAATAAAAGAAATCACATGTTGGCTTAAGAAAAACGCTGCAAAGGACTTATTTATGCACTGTACACGCATGTTGGCTTCCCTATTTTAGTCTACATCACATTGAGGTGAATGCAACGAAATCTATTAACAAAGAAAAATCAAAATCATATCCTATCATAAACCCGAAGACAACTCAATACAGCTATGCTTTCGAAATTCAAACTGCTAAGAGATGACAATTCATCCCAGTCTGCAGCTACCTTATGAAACAACACGCAGGTTACGCATTAAGTTTTAAATCAAAGTACATGTCTGGTGTGGAAAACTGCATATTAAATAAAAAAATATGTTTTCTTCAGCTGTAAGCTTCATACAGCGTGCGTACCAAGATTCTTTTCTCTGTGGGTGCCAAGCTTTCCTTGCCGTGCTCTCCAAGTTGTTCATATCGTGCTAGCCAAGCGGTTTCTTCTTTAAATACTAGTCTAGTCACTCTCATTCTCAAACAAAAAGTACCAACTGAAAATGCAAAACGTCAAAAATAAAATAAAAATCTTAATGAAAATTCATAAAATCAGATTTTGTTGGAATCCTGGAAGCGGGAACTTCAATTATATATGGGTTTTAAAGGGATTTGGTACAATATTTTTGCAACTTCACTGTATTACTGGGTTCGGCGATGAGGTCTAAATGATGAGGGAGGCTCGGATCTGTTCTGACGGGGTGCAAGAGGGAGGAGATTGGGAAGGAGTTCGAAGTGGTGTAATTTGTTTGTGGAAATGGGTTCTGCCTTCGGTTGTAATGAAGTGATTTGGCTTTTGTTGAGGATGCACGTGTAAGCACAGGAATTCGAAAAGGTCTGAGGAGAGGATGGGGTAGGTCACGTATTCTGTTTAAAGGAGATTGAGCATTATTCATATTGAAGGCTTGCATGGTGAAAATGGTACAGGAGTGGTGTTTTGAAAGCAAGCTTGTGTGGAGTACAATAACAAAACGACCAGAAAAGAGAAGTTAGTTTTAAAATGGCCGAAGAACGTTTTTCCTTTCTCTTGAGTTCCTGTAGCGGGTTTGTAAAATGTATAAGTGTTTGGCAGAATGTGTTTTGGAAGGAGGTCTTTAACGTTGGAGTTGTGGAAAGAAAGGTGATGTGAGAATGGTTTTGTGGAGTACAGTAAAGTGCAGTGGAAAGCTGGGAATTGGCGGATTAATTTGTTTGGGTGTCAGCTGTTATATTTGTGAAGACTAAAGGAAGCGGGTTTAAAAATAGAAAATACTGTATGGGTCCAATTCTTTGTAGAAGGTGAAATATTGGAGTGGACGTGATGCACGGTATATAAGGTGGAAGAGCAGTGGTGTTTTTGTTGTTAAATGCATGGAGCACATGGCGAAGGAAAAATCGGCTATGGTGATATACACCGGAGCCTGTGTTTCATGCGGTAGGAGAAGACCCCATTCCTTCTTTTGTTAAGTGGGCGCGGGTTTGGGTTCTAACATACGGTGATGGGCCGATCTAAAGCCCAGCGGAAAAAGTGAATAAATGAAAGCTGGCCCATGACGTAAATTAACAGCGAATAGCCAAATGGGAGTGGGGGAAGTAACGTTTGAATCCCAATGCAGTTTGGGTTTTCACAAATGGTGGCGGACCGATTTTTATATGTGTCGGTTTTACGAATGTTCCGATTTGCTGAAACTATACGAAGGCAGGCTACATACTGTAAGCAGTATGAGAGATTTGGAGCACTACAATTTTAGGAGGAATAAAACACTCGATAAAATCAGCGAATGAAAATCGTTATTTAATGGTTAACATGCGAAGGTGAGTAAATTCACTAACTCTGGTCTATTTTAAAATATTATAATTATATTTTAATATTGGTTGAATGCTGTGCAATGGTTGTTTAGGTAGATTACAATTAAATTAGTTGAAATATATATATATATATATATCATTGCATATGTACACATCATGGATTGGATACTGATTCCATCGGTTATAAGACTCCCTAGTATGGAATTAGTGTAAATTATATGGACTAACATCTTTGGATGCAGGAAACAGGTTGGAGGAATCCAACCGGATTCCTAAATATTTATATGTACTGTTTGTTTTATATTCTTTATATATGCACTGTTTGAACCCAAATGACATTAAAAACCTGTGTTGATATTGATGTTGAATGGAAATTCAACATTATTTTGATTTAAATCAAATAGACGATATCGATAAAGAAAGTGGCAACACCGACCGTAAACCCATCTTTTTGTTAAGAAGTTGATTGGCCGTCAGGCAAACCAACGAAGTTAATTATAAAAATTATATTTTTATAATAAAAGCGAAGTTTTAAACTGTAATAGAAGTTCTGTTATAAACTGGTATTTTATAGTTCGTTTTTATAAAGTAAATATAAACGATTATTTAGTTAAATAAGTATGAAGCTGTAATTATCCAACAAGTAAAAAATTTGGATAATTATTTTAAAGAAAACAGTTAAGAAATATTGTTAGATTAATTATATTAATGTAATGATAAGGAGTAATTAAAATCAGTTAACGAATTTACTGATAGAATGAAGTTGATTAAATCAACTATGTATTTGGAAAATGATTATTAGATTAATTGGTCTTCAATTAATCTAATGAAAATAACTTAGCGGTAAACTGATCAAAAATTAATAAGATTCCTTATTAATTACCTTTTTAAATTAATGGGGTATTAAATAATTATTTATCCAATATAATTAATTATTGTTTATATACAATAAGCAACCAATCTATTTTAGATTAATGATGAAGTAAACTGTTTACTTCAGAAATGATAAAGTAAATATTATTTAATTAATTTTAATTAAATAATTGTTTCTTAAATGGATTTCATTTAAGAGGATATTAAGTTTATAATAAGATGTTACTTGAATTAAGTATAATGATTCACATAAAAGTAAAACGTCAGAAGATAAAGAACTTCAATGGATCTTGGTAAAGAAGTTATAAATAGAACTGTGGAATGAAGTTAAAGCAAAGAGTTAATTTTTAATATAAATAGTCACAAACAACAAAGATTTCGAAGTATGAATATGGTGTTATAAAGCCATAATTCAAATAAAACAAGAAATACGGTTTGAGGGATACTATAAGTAATAGGGAGTTTAGAGTTACGAACTTATATCTATTGTAAGATAAGAATGTTGTTGATCAAGGTCTGAGAGGTAATTAAAATACCCTAACTTGAACGGCTTCACTATTATCGAGGGATGGTATTAGTTTGTAACGGAAAGAGACGTCGAGATTAGTTATAAAGTGGAATATAGTAGCGTACTGCAAGTCTTTGAACTATAACGATAAAATAACATTGTTGACTAGGCTTAACGTGACTGTGATGTTGAGATTAGTTATAAAGGGGAATATTACAGCGTATGACAAGTTTTTGAACTATAACGATAAATTAACGTTGTTAACAAAGCTTAAGAATGATTTTTATATATAGCAGCACCCCCTAGGAAATGGAAACAGTTGGTTTGAAAACCACTTATTCTAAAGTAACAAGTAACGATGTTTGTCCAAAGAAATATAAGAATGAGTTTAGAAAGAGAAATTAGAAAATCGTTTCAGAAAATGATGACATCATTTCGACGTTTGGAATATGATTAGAACTAAATAACAATAATAGGAATTGGAACTACAATTCGACGGCATCGAATGTATTAAAGTAAATTTATTTATAGGAATTATAGTCTGATAGGATAGTTAATATTTAGTTTAAACCAACAAATTATAATAGGATATGTAATCGATATTTAGTTATGCACTTGATATTGATGTAACAAGAAGTTGACTTAGAAACCGAGTTTACAAAGTGGAACGAGAATATAAAATTATGGAAGGGATTTCGGTAAAAAAGATAAGGGTATTTATTACTTGAATAAAGAGTTATTTGATAAAGGTGTTCAGATTTCTATAGTAGGGACGATATTCACAATTAAAGTGAATAATGTTTTAAAAGTGAACGTTTGGCAGATTAAAAATGTTTATAATGAAATTGGTATTTTTTTCCAATATATATAGGATATATTATCCAAGTGTAGAAAATAAAGAATGTGAAAAGAATGGAAATGTTCTCGAACGTGAATAACGTATATTTTCTGGAACATGAGAGAATAAGAGTTTATAATAACTGTGAATGTTTTCCAAGAAGTGTGAAAAGGCTAAAACGGGGTCTGAGAAATATCTAGTAAGATATGGGAATTTGAATGTTAAATAAAAGCGCCCGTGATTTCATGATGTTTAGTTATACATTAGAATCACTACAACAAAATATGTTATTAATAACGCCATTTAATAACGTGTTAGCCTGAAGTGTTATTATTTACAGTTAATTTTACACTTTTCAAGTCAAATTTATTTCACCGTTGTTGTAATGCTCCCTAGCCTACTGTAAAATTTTGATCTCCCTCCGAAACTGTTTTGTTTCCCTCCCACTGCAGAATTATTTTCTATTTTCATCTCAAAAACATTTCGTCTCCCTCGAAAACAAACTTCGCTCTCCCTCAAAAACCACACCTCTTGTTCTGTTCAGTGAGAAATCAAACTTCACTCTCTCATCGAAGTGTCTGCATCCGATTGTCTTCCTAATCTCCGCTTCTGAAAAAAGTGTTTTGGAACCCTTGTTTCGATTTCGATTGTCTTCCTAACCAAATCGGTCATGGCTAGTACCTCCTTCTCCTTTCAATTCGATTTCGTGAGAAGATTTTGAAATTGTTCGTGTGGATACCATAGAGACATTGACCGATTTGGCTCGCTGCAATGAATTCCCAAAACAGCATCCCGTTTGGAAAAATTAGAAATAGGTATGCAATACTTGATTTACTCATCTTTGCATGGATCCCGAGATTTGGGTTTGATTTATTTTGTTTCCACTGCCGATTCGATCGATTAAACCCAACAGTGGTATCGGAGCTAGGTTGCTTACGAAAATGATTTATTGAGTTGGATCTGTGTTTGATTTTGCAATCTCTAACAATGGATTGGTTGTTAGTGCGAATTTATCTATCAAAGATAATAATCATCATTTTCTCTGTGTGTTCGATACTAAATGAATAGTGGTGATGGATATAAACCGTATGAATTATTTTTGACGCAAGTAAGTTGTTATTGAAAAGCAATCACTATTTTCTTTTTTTGAAAGATACTGAAAACACGGAAGCAAGCAAACATATATTATTTGTTATCAGAATTTGTTACTTAAGTAATATTTTGATTGATGAAATAATTCAGAACACGCCTAAGTATATGTTATGTATCATTGTTGTTTCTGAAACTTTAAATAGAGACAGTATGGAGAATATTTATATGTATTCATATTGTTTACTGGAACAGAGCATATTTAAACTATACTTAAGAATTGAGTTCACGTTTGGATGAATAATCATTGGATGTTTATCTCATCTTTGTATTTGTATTGATCTATACACACACACACACACACACACACATTCTAATTTACATCTTAAATATGTATTATACTAACCTGATTGAAAAGTATACCATATTAATTTAATTGTCTCCAGTAGCTTTTTTATAAAAAAAAGACCGCACATTCATCCGGTTTAGAGAAATTCTTGCCAATAGAGAGAGCACTTCAATCAAATAAGTTTTCCACCTATTAAAGAAAAATCATGGAGATGAGCTAAACAGTAGCTTTAAAGTCCAAAAAAATGTTATGATAATTTATTGAATGACAAAATTGGGCTGTGTTGAGTATGCCCACCGAGTATTCAGGTTCCATAACTTCCTTAAAATGTAAGTAGTGAAGGTGTGTCTCTTAGTGTGTCTCTTAATGGTTCCTTAAAAATATAAGTAGTTTTCTTATGTATAATTATTGTAACTCCAATGGTCATTTGTCTAGTTTGTATTTAAATTATGTTTATGCTTCTTTACCGGATTCGGTTCATGGTTGGAAAATTGATCAGATTGATTCTAGTTTAATCTTGCTTGAAAACGATTGGGATGATATTGATTCAGTAATGTACACTGATACACAAGATATGCATAAGCTGTTGTTGAATGTTCGTATGATGGTTTCATGAGACTTCAATTTGCTATAATTGTTGTTGTGAACTAGGAGATTATTTTTTTGAGTTGTGTATGTGTGTGGGGGTATATGGTGATGCTGCTGCTTAGGAAAAGTGCACGGGCGGTTTGAACTGTAAACATGATGTGGATGTGGATGTGATTGTGATCTAAACTTTAATGGTTCTAGTTCTAAGATTGATGAAATGAGGGACAGTGATTTATACACTTGGGGCCCGAGTTTAGTGATAAAGCAGACCACGAATTTTATGGGTTATCTCCATCGCTTATTTCTAAGTTTCAACTTTATTTTTTATTCATAGTCCGAAGGTTCAATATTGCTTACTTAGAATTAAGTATAGAAGAAAATATATTTGATTGAAGTCTAGTTAAGCTTGATAATCTCTGTAAAGTATATACCATTTTGTTTTACTGCGAGTGACATGAAGGATCTTTTAATCATCGGTTTAAACAATGCCATCAAGGTTGAAGTTATCACTTGCTTTATAAGTATATAATTGATGCAGATTTGAAATAATTGCTTCTATCATGTTATCTAAATTTCTCATTCTCTAAAATTCATTTGTTTGTTCTGTTTATCTTACAAAGATTCAATATTTCTGATAAAGAATTAGGTGGATATCTATAAGATCTGCGAAATTTTATTTGCATCCTAAAGCAGCACTTAAGCTCAAGAGCTTGAATACTAGTTCCATCCAAGATCGCTTGAATGTGGAACCCTGATTCATAATTCGCCTGCAATGTTGGACCGAGGATTGAGATGCTGATGATTTATGGCGTATTGTGTATGTATCTTGTTGCTGCTGCAGAATTCTCTATATCCTGTTATTTTGAAGAAAGGTATGTATGTTATCTAATCCAAGATTGTGCATTCTTTCTAACATTATTATTTACTAAAAACATGTATGTTTATGATCTTCCTAGTTTCCAGGTTTATTCTTAGTTATTAGATTTTTTTTTCTTTTTCTAAACACATTAGAAAGCCTTTAAGGATGTTATTTTTTAGAAGTCATTTCATTAATGAAATGAAACAAGTTAACTTGCGCAGTTCTTAAGTAATGGAATAAAGAGGCCAACCTCATCTAGTCAGTTATATTAAATTAATCAGGATATTTTCTTTCTGTTCCTTAATCTATTTTTTTAGTGTCTACATGTACCTATTGATACATGTATTTTTTCAATATTACCCTTCTTGTTCTTTCTGTTTCTATTTCTTTTTTAGTCAAAAGCGTACTGGGTCATGACATCCCATGTTAGTCCAAATTTGTGGTTGTACGCTGTCTTCTAAATCTTAAGCTTTTTATGAAGGCTTCTTGTTGATTGAATTCTTAAATGGAGTTCATGGTTGTTAGTTCTATTCTCAGTATATGCTGGTGACCAACAATACTATTAAACTATTTACATATATAATGGTCACATGTACTAAGAGACATGCATATGCATTAAAGGGACAACTGACACCAAACAATATTATAACAACAATTCTATGCTTCTAAGACATGACTAATATACCAAATACTATAGTTCATAACCTTTTCCATAACATTATAGTACTATATGTTTAAAGTTTTCATCTATATTAGTTGTGTTAACCTTTTTCTCCTATCCTCAAATTGAACGACCATAATAGAATGTGTTAGATTTATATTATATGTTATTGATATTTAATACTGGAGCTGATAAATTTAAACACATCTTGCTTTTTTTTTTGTTTGGTGATGCAAACACTTGCTTTGGTGGATTTTTGGGTTTTTCCCATGACTTGTTTTATAATAGGTACAAAGTAAATTATGCTAACTTTGTGCAGATCTTTTTTTTTTCGTTTTTTGTTTTATTGATCTTTTTTTTTGTTATTGATCTTTTTTGTTTTATAGGCAAAACGATTATATGTATAATCATTCATTATTTATTAAGAAAACTAACGTACAGAAAAACAATAAGATTTATCTCTAAAAATGGCAACCTCCTACTGCATATTTCGATTTATTGCTCTCTTTTTTCATAGGTAAAGAACCCCGATGTTGTACAATAATAATGAAAATTAATGTTCTTTTATACATCGACTCAAGCTTATTATTAACTTTATTATGGATCGAGTCCTCACAAATTTTTCTTGATTTCTTCAAGGGCGGATCTAGGAATTAACAAAGAGGTGGGCTGATTCTTATATTTTAATTTTAACATTTTATACGTAGTGTTTTTGGTATTTTTCCACATTAAAAGAGGGAAAAAAATATTTAACAGCAAGCACCAGTATCACAAATCACGTTTTAGTTAAAATGTTAATTTATAGTTTGCCTATTTTGCTCAATGTCAATATCTAACCAAATTGTTACAACACATGTCCTCTTTTCTCAACCATAGATAGATTAATAGGAATTGAACTTCAACTTTCCTATACAAAAAGCAAACTTTATAGTCTACAAAACAAATGAAATGGAGTCCAACTGTGATTGAAAGCTAAACATTGAAACCACCCAGTTGTATTCAACTACACCCAAATGAAAAGATGTAAAAGGTAGTTTAAAATGACCGTTTATAAATTCGGCACCAAAAATGACAGCCGACGAGTTAATTAAATTGAAACAGCGAAGAACACGCCCTCGAGCAACATCAATTTGACATCAATCTACTTAAATAAGGCTACAAAAATCAAACCTGAATTTCTCAAGGATCCAAGAAAGACTGTACATAGCTAGATCTGCCGATCCTGCCAAAAACTCAAGGAACTGAGCTCGTCAATCGAGATTTGAGGAGTTGATCTTCGACTGCCAACGACACCGTTTGAACTGAACTTCGACTGCCAAAACATAAGTACCAAAACTCGTTAATCGATTGATTCGATTTGGTTTGTAATTGTTTTGATTTTGCAAACTAGATTGACATAGTTTTGATTTAAAGTTGAAGAGTTTTCATTAATTTTGTTTTTTGAATCCGAAGCAGGTTCTCATTTGGGAAGGAAAATCATAAAGGGGAAGAGACAGTATCGAAAGAGTATAATTGGATGTAAGAAAAATAATTCTTCTAACCCTGGGCTGCAGCCCAGGCCAGCCCAGGGCTAGATCCGCCATTGGATTTCTTCTTCATGTTTGTAGAATATTAGTTAAAAATAGAAACAGACATTGATTATATTGGTGCTGGTGTTGGAGTTAAATTGTCATTTAGATTTCGTAAAGGACGTTGAAACCATCAAATTCGTTGCTTGAATGAGCTAGATTGATTAACAATTATTATATTCAAATGAGTTTCAATTTTGATGAAATATGTCGAATTGACATTTAGAATTTTGATAGTATTATTCAGTTGAAGTTTGTTATTCTAAACTTCTGTTTCATAGATATAATTGATAGTAAAAATTTATTCATGCTTGCTGAGAATAAGTTTGGTTTCTTATTCCTTTTTTACTGGTAAATTGGTTGATGCCCGGTAGCCAGCTGAGCATGCGTTAAACCTAAAGCAGAGTTGTTCTCTTGTTTCCTTATTATATATTAGGCTACACCGTCGTACTTAATACAAAAACAGTATTTTAGTTGGTTTGTATCTGGAAGTTGTAAACTTGTTTATCTAGCTATTTGTTTAATTTTTTAAATAGGAACCAAAATAATGAAATCAAATTAAAACTCGTAAAAAAATTACATAAACAATTTTTTTCGAATAAAATTAGTAAAAAAAAGTATGAATTAAAGAATTAAAAACCAAAATTATGAACCAAAGAGATGAAATAGAATTTCGAATCAACAGTGGATGACCACGTTGCATAAAAATATATGAATAAGTTCCAAAGAAAAATGGAAATGCTTGCTATCAGCGTTTAACATTATTTAATGCTAAATAAAATACATAGTTAACATTAAAACAAACTTGTCAATCTTCAATTTATTGGCCATGATCTCGGATCTCGGATCTCTTGACATTACATCTGGAAACTGGGATATTATGTCTGTATGTCAAAGCATAATCAAACGGATACCATAATAATTTATGGGCACAGTTTCTACCTACTAAAATTTGTTACTTTTACGTTGATATTAACCAGCTTCAGCAACAACAGTTTATTTGCACATAATATGTTGTAACAATAGTAATGTAAAAAACATAAATAAAACTATCAAATAAGTTATCACTCACTATATGTGAATTTTAATATAAGACCACAAACTTGACCACTTAAAATAAAAATTGTGGAAGCCTAAACAACAATGAAAACTTGCTAGTTATGAGAATCATTAATTGCAACTAATGGGCTCTTCTATGTTTAACTTTTTAAACCTTCAGAAAGAGGAAGGGTTAGTTTCAAAAATACACCATTGCGATGTACTCTTTAATGTTAGCATTGAATGGAGCAACCAATTGTTGTTCAGCAGGTTCAAACATGAAAATATTGCCTTTAAGCCGATTAGTTTTCTCCTTAAGAAAATTTTGAAAGCCAAGCCTTTTTTAGAAACAAAAGAAACATGTTAAGTTATGATCAATAATATTATGAACATAGACGCACAACTGTCTTATGAAGTTTTTAGTGCTACTGAAATCTCTTGCTGTTCTGTGCAGTTCTTCCAGCATTTTCAGGAAAGGTTCCTACGGCATTGAAATCTAAATTTCTATCATCTAGAATAACCTGCTTTGGAAATTGGTTAGTTTTTTCTGTCCACTCACTGTTTTTCTTTTAACTTTCCCTTTTAGTTTGCTGTAAAATAATTTGGATTAGTAATCTAATATTTTTGTTCAACACTTTTATTTATCCCAGTTATACACTGAACAGAATATTAGAGTAATTTTTATTACAAATGGAACTACGGTGTTATATTTCATGACTTCGTACTCTATATTGTCCCTTAATAGTGCTATTTACCTTTTTTGTTTTTTGTACATATTATGGTTATTTTACATGTTACTTCATGTTTATCCATTGATTAAAGTTTTGACTTGCTTTATAATTCCACTTTGAATAATAAACATGCTTAGATCACCCACCATGAATTATTATATAGAACGCGGGTTTAGCTATATCACACAAAATTTTGAAATTTCGCACTCTGATTTTGTATTCATGGAGGGTGAACTGTAATCTTTAATTATGGTTTCAATAATATATTTTTCATGGAGAATAAATTCAATTATCTGAATTTATGGGGTTGTGTAACATTACAAAGAAAAACTTGCTACTAAACTCGCATTCCATGCAAGCAGTCAGATGAGGATGTTGTAAGATAAACATTCGATCTTGCCTTCGTTTCAAAAGGAGACTATATTCAACTGGTGGAAGCATAGTAGCTGGCATTTACTATGCCACCAAGTTTTCCCTTTTTGGGGGTTCATATAAGGTGTTTAACATGAGACCTCATCTTCTATATGCTTGTTCTAATATGCATATTTCTATATGGCTGAGCAGGATTGTTCTTTCGACGATTTTCAAGACAATGGTAAGAATGAAAGAAATTTTCATGGAAAATATGTCATGGTACGTGAGCTTTATGACTTGTATACTGAGGTGATAATTACGCCATTTAATCTTAAATTATATTATGATCACTCATTGCTGATGCTAGGGATTTATCGAAATGATACATTTGTTAGATCTGTTTGGTAATATGCAGACTTTCAAACAAGTTAGTCATTTGATCACACTCCTTTTCAAAATTACCATATCATACGCAAGTACCTATCTACTTTTTTGTATGTGAGTGTTTGTTGGGGGATAGGGAGGGGGTCTGATAATAGTGGATGGACAATGACAGTTTTTTCAGTCTAAGGAGCTATATATAGAGGTAATACAATTTCTATGTACTTGCATTTGATACCAATGCGTAGGTGTTTTTACTTTTAAGTTTAACTCTAAACTATCTTAAAAGTTAGTTGTTTGTTTAGTTCTAAACTCTAAGAGTAAGCATTTTCTTTCCATATTTAAATTAGTAAGGTTTCTACAGTTTCCATGTTTGTTATTATTTAAGGTGTCAGCCATATAAAAATAAAAGTTCAGTTGTTAATTTTTTTCCTGAAATTTGTCTAAATTGCAAAGCCTGGACATTTAACAGAAAATATTTGCAGCATTTCCGTTCTTAATTTTTACTTGCAAACAGTTTCATTCCTTGTGGTAATTTTGTTTCTTCTTCAACTTGTAGACTATGGCCTAAAGATTATGTAGATAGTAAAGCAATCGAAGATGCCATAGGTAGATTGAAGGATCTAAAGAGAGCACAACTTCTTAAACACAAGGTCTGTTAAAAATCACTATGAACTTGAACTTGGCTGCCAAGTTATCATCTCCGTCTTGTTTCCGTTACTACATTTTCTTTCATGCTCCGTCATTAATTAATTTATCTCAATAAATTTGTATTTGTCAATGATTTTCAATTATTGCTGCTATTGCTACTGGAGCTGATTAATCTTGGATATTTTGTGCTGCTGATCCAAGTAATCAAGGTACATCAATGTACCTTTATTCCTAGCATGTTCGTACCTCCGTATGATTGACAGTTCAGTTTGAATGTTTTTAAGACAATTTAACAGTCAATAGGAAGAAAGGTGTAACGAACCAGTAAAATTTTACATATTAAAATATAATATTAATTTAAGATTTAATGTTTAAGTAAATATTTATAATGTCTAACTTGAGTACGAAGCATAAAATCCCAGTTTATGTCGCATGTGCATATTGGAATTTCGAATTTATATTTTTGAAAACTTATCTGTTGTTTGAAATTATATGTATATATATATATATATATGTTAAGTTACAAATAAATTGTTTATGTTAACGAAGCATAGTATGTTGCTTGTGAATAACATCAAGTCTTGAGAATTTAGTACGTTACATAAAAGTAATGAAATTAACAAGGAACGTCGAAGTCGCCCGTTTGGTTTAACCAGGTTTACTCAAACAATTGACCATAACAGACAACGATAATAAACTGAGTCTCCTTTTGTTTCTTGATTTTGTTATGTGAAATGGTTCAAATCTGAAAAGGAAAATTTATAAGACGTTAATTCTTATTTAATACTAAAATTTATTTAATTAAACAAGTGGACACTTGGTGTCGTTCCATGCTTTCCAATTGACACTTGTTCTCTCGTTCACCATCTGTCCTTCCATCTCCATCTAAATTCTCCACGTTTCAGTTTGCTTTTGCTTCCTGCTCTTCTCTCCTACGATAAGAAGAAAGAAAAGCAAAAATACCACTTCACCTCATAGATGAAAACCGCCCTTATCTCTCCCTTCTGTTAAGCGAAAATCAAAAAGAAAAAAAAAGAAAGGAAAAATGGTCGCTACTTTCTCTGCCAAATCGAAATTGCTCCTTCGAAGCCGCCGCACCCAAGCCTGACACCACCACCACCAGCGTTCGCTAGTCCATCTTCTTTCTTCCCATTGGCCTTCGTTCTGAAATGTTAAATCGAGATTGGCCACTTCGTTTACCTCTCCTGTTCGAACGAGGCAGCTCGTACTTCCACGCCATCGCCTGTAACGGCGCCGTCGCCGGTTTGAGCCTCCTCAGTATGCTCGCCAGATCCATTAACCCTTGTCCTTAGCAGCTCCACGCTCAGCTCTCTGTAAATCGGAAAATACCCAACGATTTCCTGCTTGAATCCGACCTCTCCTTCATCCATGAAGCGTTGCCTTCCGTCTGGAGCACCACCGACCGTGAATCACCCGGATCCACCAGACCGCATTCTGGTTTCTCTGTTGGTTCAGAAATTTTTTCGACTCCTTGCTAAGCATGCCAGGTGTTTGAATCAATGTCTGTAAGAAGGCTTCTTCCATCGATACTACGAATCAAAGGCCAACAAGGTTGTCGATGACTCCAGTTAGCGAGTTGAAGGGCATGAATCGTTGTTAACTCTGGTGTAGCCACGCTCATCTCGCTCGGGACACCGATTTATTCGGTACATCGCCTATTTTGTTAATATAGAATATATAATATACATATGTAATCCGGTCGTGATAATTTGGAAATCATTGACATTTAGGAATCATGATTTTGGGATTTTATCACGCATGAACAGGTAATAAGCTAGTGGAGTCGGATTGGAAGTGTCCAATGTTATTTATGCACATATGTACGCCTACGTGTATATGTGCGTAAATAAATTTAGAGTGGATTCATCACTTGGGTATCGAGTTTCGCTTAGGTTCCGTGTCGAGTTCATAGTCACCTTCTTCGCCTTCTCGCCTCGAAAGGTGAGTTTTCCTCACTCAAAGACTAATATTTTTATGAAGTGAATTAAGGATTGAAATGTTGAATGAAATGTTAGGTTGCACTAAATTTGTTTGCTTCGTGGTTGTGCACACACTGTTATTTCATATGACACTATGGATGTTTGTTTGACATGCTATGTTCATTTTCTCACCATGCAAGTTCCATTTTTGATTGAAACCAATACGGGTTGAAATGATACACACCCAAACCCTTTTGTATTCGAATCGATTTGGGATGCGGGTTGAAATGATACATACCCGGGATTCGAATATTTTTTTTAAGAACGGATTGAAATGATAAACACCGTACCACTTGACCATAGGATAGAAAATTTTATATGAACTCCGTGGTCAATAAATTAAAAATATTTTTGAATTATTTTATCGATTTGGTATGTTAAAATTTTAAATGCAATCCCTATATAGCATAAAGGAAGTCTTAAAGGTAAGCTTGTTCAAATATTCACTTGAAACTTTTATGAAATCTAATTTGTATCAAATAAGTTTTAAAGTGATTATTGCCATTTAACACGAAGTCTAATTTATTTAAATAAATTCTTTATCACTTTATGTTTACCTAACGAGTTTAATGATTTGATGTAAAGGATATGCAAGACTTAATAAATGCTTCCCAAATCTTATTTTGACACATGATTTGACAATAAATTTTCGCCGTACAAATGTAAGAAGGATTTTGTCAAAATAAAAAGTGTTAAATCCAAGTATATGAAAGAATATGATTATTTAAATCATGGTGAATACGGGTTGGTTAACAAGTTAGAATTTAAATAGATCATATGTGTTTAACAACTAATGTGAAAGTGTTTGGGAATTTATTTATAAAATGGATATGTGAAACCCAAAGTAAACATTGGTTTGAAGATCGTTTTAACCATGAAGTGTTGAATTTGAACCAAATAAATGGGGATTTGTTTAAAGGTGAAATCTTGATGGGAAAAGAAAATTTGAGACATGGATTTAGATTTGGATTGGATCAATATTATTTCAATTTCATAGAATTAAATTTTCCTCATTACTTGATTTCATAAATATTTTCTCTAAAATGGTTTGATAACTTTAACTATATGAATTTATAATATTTTTCCAACTATATATATAAATATATTTATACAATATTTTCAATTTAATATACATATTTTTTTCTTTCTAACCATATATATATATATATATATTTATACATTACTCTCAAATTTATATACATATGCTTTTCCAACTCTATATGTTTATACATTAATTTCAAT
The DNA here is from genome assembly GCA_030737875.1 of Allium sativum. NCBI lineage: Eukaryota > Viridiplantae > Streptophyta > Magnoliopsida > Asparagales > Amaryllidaceae > Allium > Allium sativum. The sequence goes on along the minus strand of CM060912.1, from coordinate 245,607,561 downwards.
ATACTATTTTCAAACTTAACTTTTCTAAAGGTGTTTTATAAATATAAATCTATGTCCGATCTAGTCCATCTAGTCCAAAGGGTGAAAGAAAGGAATTCAAGCAATAGTAATATGTCATGGAATTTGAAACTTAACCCAATGGTTGACACAGTTATGGCAAATTTTGGTTTTTATAATATTAAATCAAACCAATGATAAATGGTTTTGAGAAATCAATTTTTGGGCAATACTTGAGACAACTCGATTTGCGATATGATTTCGAATATAATGGCCACGGTGTAAAGGGTCTAAGTGTCAGTTGTTAAAGAGACCGGAGTCGGTAAGTGGCATACTCTCTGTCAGTGCCGATACCACTTTAACAACCGTGTACGTGATAGAGTATCGGAACAACAACAAGATGGCTTGGAAGCGACCACTGGATCAAAGAAGGCGAACGATGACGAAATGACCTTGACCTTCGGGTCATAATTAAAATGACTAAAACAGGAGCTATACCGTGACTAATTGAGGTAGCACCTTTGATCGGACACGCTTCTTCGATACCATCTCTATGACTATTATGATTGATTTGGGTGCACCCTTTTGATTTTGGGAGTGTGTTCCGAGGTGGGCGGTAGTGGCTGCTATGCGTTACCACCGGTCCGGGAGTGCAACTGGAAGAATCCTACCCTGGGTATTTCCTCGAGTGCCTTGTCATATTTATCCCATACGAGCCCCATACGATTTTGGTTTAGTGTTGCTTTTTATGGAGTGCCCTCTGATAACACCAGTGCGGTGAATTTACGGTACTGTATAGACTGTGATGCCTATAAATGGCGTAAGGGTAATATGGTAATCCCGCTTACGCTATTTTCAGTATATTTACTTTACTGAATAGACATTACAATAATGGCATACTATTTTACATTTATTATTTCCACGGATCCTTAGAGGACGAGAATCCCAAACATCCTCTAAGTTATTGTACATTTCGGTTAACACTTCATTTGATTTAATTCACTTATATGAGAATGTTAGTCCTGACTCGAGTATTTTGTTTGTTTTATTCTTGCAATTGCTCGGGTCAGACCGAGGATTCAGCTTGTAGATATTTGTTAAAGCTTGAGATTTGTTGGAGATCCAGTCATTTATCCGTTATCGCTCGTGCAGTTATCCCCACTTTGGTCAGTTATTCATGTATTAGCAAGGTTCTTAGTCTTCCGCTGTATCTATACTTATTTCCGTACTCTGATATCATGTAATTTAAAGACTTTGTATTATTGTATAAAATTTTGCTTCCGCTGTGAGATATTCAATATTCTGTGTTTGTGATTCTGTGATGATTTATATTTCAACTTCATAAGCAATAACAGTCTGTCATTTTGAACGGTTTAAGTCGATTTAATTATCGACTTGAGGCGGTCAAAAAGCCAGGTCGTTACAAAAGGAGGATCCTGGACAGCATTGACTGAACTCTACCTGAAATCATAGTGACCCATGCCTCACTATGATTTAACTCAACATATACTTATGTTTGTTTCTTTGAGTGAAATTTTTCATAGTTTCTTACGTAGTTTCAAATGAATAGTAAGTGTTTGGAATAGATGAGATAAGTCTCAAGAGTGTATCTATTGCTTAAAGCTTATCAATCTTATTTGATACATCTAAATAAGACAATTAAAACGGTGCTAAGCATTTCAAATTTTTATAGTAACATGTAATCTACTTTTGCTGCTTATATGCTATTAGCAAACACATTCTCAAAGTTTGCTTGACATCAGCTTGCTCCTAATTTTATTGAGTTTTGATTAGTACCTTCTAAAAGTTTTGAGTGAATACTAATAAAAAGTGCTTGGACATATTGATTGAACTTCTGATAAAAGATGGTTCCAAAAGTTGAAATAAGTGAAGATCAGTAAAGGAGATTAGTGTCCCATAAAAATGAATATGAAGCTTGTATTGTTACCTGTATCAATCAACTTTTTCATGCAACAAAAGAACCGTGTCATGTGCTTGAAAAAGAGATTAAAATATGGTTCAATATCAACATCTTGTTATTTGGCTTCATTTATCATATGCATGTACACATGCATTATTCTCAGTTGGTTATCCTGCCTCATGGATTGATACACAATAGGTATATTTTGATATCATTATGTATAACCAAAGATCATGGGAAAAGGGAAGGAAAAAATGCATATGCTAGAAATTCCTAAATTATTTTTCCTTAAACAAATCCCCTTTATATACTGCTGTAGTTTGGAACTTATTCAAGTCATACTAAACCAAATCATATTTCCAAGGTGACTAATTGTCATAATGTTGGGAGAACATCAAAATTACATACCGTCTGTATACACAAAAGGAATAAATTAGATAACAGTAAACATTACCAAAACACATAAAAGTTTTTGGATTCTTGACCAGAATTCATAATCTTGCTCTGATACCATTAGAGAACCACATCATATCGCAAAATCGATTGATAATGTAAATGACGGTCTCTTATAATTTATGTAGGACATATTTTATAGACTGATAGATGAGAGTCTAACTTCAGGAATTATTAATTTGATTAATAAAAAGCCCTGTATTTCTATGATTTGCTCTTCGATTTAGAGTAGCTCGTTAGGTTCTGGATGACTTTGATAAGCTCGATTGTTAATTGCAATGTCTGCATTCTAATCGAACAGAGATTTCTATTTAAACCATCTTACTAAACAATGTATAGCTTTATCTGACCTTATTTTGACATAGAACCTTTTTTTACTGCAGGCTGACATATGATTAACCACTTAATTGACGGAAAATTGTGATGATACCTATTGTATGAAGGGTCTGCTTTCTAATTATGGTATGCTAGATAAATTATTTCTCGGGTTCCCCATTACTATATGTTAATATTAGTTGTTATAACTTATGTCATGCTAATTTTTGTTGCATATAAAATTTGTTTTTTAACCGAATTTATTGCCTCACCTTGAATCCATTGCAATATATACTGTATCTCAGGTGATACCATCATTGGCAGTATGAAATAGGAATCACATTGTGAGCATTGCATGTGTATATCATCATAATTTACAATATAATTTTAGATTTTTAATAATAATTGTAATGCTTTCGGTTTTTATCAGGATAAGGCATCAAGAAGAGGAGCTATACACAAAGGGAAGATCAATGAAGCTATCGACAGGTTTGACTTTATTTCGATGGTTGTCTTTTGGCTTGAAATATTTGCTTAGATATTAGAAAACGCTTAAAATATAGGATATAACATTTGAAATATGTTTTCAAATATGTTTTTGATGGTTGTCTTTTGGCCTGGAATACTATGATTGATAATACTGCTCCTGTTCGATGCAAAGAATGAGTAATAATATGATAAATCACATACCATGAAGCACTTGAATTTGTTTAATAATTTTGTGAACTTGCACATAGTATAACAGTCGAAGAAGTTAGTATACAATCACTTGAAAGTCAATGTCTTTGCGATTACAAAGACGGAGTAATCAGCAATTCGTGTAATAACACCGGAGACGCTGATGGCATATTAATATCTGCATAGGTATATACAAAATGTGGAAGGTGGGCAATGCCAATAATGATGATGGGATCTGCTGCAGTATTCGTAGACTGCGATGACAGTTGGAAACTGCTTCTTGTTACAAGGAGGGGTCTACTGTATGTATGAGTTCTTTTCAACATAAAGTGCATGATGCAATATTCATACACTTTAATATTCCTCTTCCTACATTTGGATTCTTTTCCTAACATTCGAATTCAATTCGGGCTCTGCTAAATTTTCCATATGTTGAAGTGGACTCTGAACTCATTGGCCAGCTGCCTAAGCTGGAGAGTATAGTTATTGCATCAACTGGGGTTAATCACATAGATATGGTAGTGTAGGAAGAGGAATATTAAACTCTGTAACACTGGACAGATTTTCTCCGACATTGAGGCAGATTATGCTATTGGATTGTTGATTGATGTTTTCAAAGGAGTTTCTGCAGTTGATCGATTTGTAAGGGCCGGGAACTGGGTGGCTAACCCTGTTTTTCCTCTAGGAACTAAGGTTCGTCTGTTTTAGTTTTTCATTTTTACTGGTTTACGTTTAAATTTTCACATGTTATATAGACAATAGTGTCCATATTGTTACATAGACTAAACAGTTTAACTGATGTGTTGTCTTGTAGTATGTACCTACATGCATGATATACATGTATTGCTTAATGTTTTTCTGTTGGAGTGAAAAGCTTAGATTAGAATATTTGGAATGTGTATTTAAGTATTTTGGATGAAGGTGTATATACACGATCACCGCAGAAATTCTATACAAACTCATCGACAGGCAATTCTATTAGATAGTAGTAGAAATATGCGTGACTCAAATTGCATTAGTGTCATATTCGTGTTTTGTAAAGATTGTTATGCTATAATTAGTTGATAAACTTGTCAATATCTATAATTTACATTTTATGAAGCTGCTCATTTTTTGTACTTGAACATGTTTTCAATACAGTTGGGATGGAAAAAAAGTAAAAATGCAGGACCATAGCAGAGGATTCATCCATAAAAAAATGCAGTATACAAATATTATTCAAAATAATACATATTTTTTTCACGTACTCTTTGTAAACATAGCAGCTGTGAAGTTTTTGACATTGATAAACTGGTCCATATATATTAATGTTAATTATGAAAGTTTTGAGTATTAACATTAATAATGTTAATATGTTATTCGAATAATGTAGATGAATCCTGCATTTTTTCGTGAATATGACCAGTTTATCAACAATTTAACATTAAATATTTTGTTTACGTACTCTTTGTAAACATAGCAGCAGTGAGGTTTTACATTTTACACATGTTTCTATGTACAAAAATGTTTACGCTAAAATATTCATGTACCCACTTATGCATTTGCAATGATGTACGGTGTTTTACAGTGATGTATAATGTTCAGTTATAATGTTTTACAGTGATGTATAAAGTTTTACAGTGATGCGTAATGTTCAACTAATTATGCATCTACTTGCAGTTAAAAGAATGCACTGAAATGAGCTTTAACTTACTCAAAATCATGATATCCAGTGGTATAAGCTAAAGTCAACAACAAAGAGAGCATAAAACCTTATAGCATCTGCCTTTTTCCTTTTAGAAACAAGGTGCATGCATGACTATTTTAGGTACAAAAATGCCACATGGAAGATCTGGATTGGCCAAAAACAAGGTATATTTATTGAAGTTTACTTTTTTAAATGCTACTGGGAATGCTCTTAGAAAGTTGACACATCAATGCATATTGAACTAGGAAAATCTTATTTTAGTTATTCTTGCAGGACATTTGCTTCAACAGATGAAGCTTTTGACGTTGATGGTGATCTGTGGCTTTCTTCTTGGGCCTCTTGTGTACAAGTAGTTGAATGTTGTGGTGGTACTGAGCTAGCGTCATCATATATACAAGGAAGTTGGTTGCAGCCACAAGCTTTTCGAGCATTTAACACTGTTGGCATGACAATTGGATTTGTCATACTTGATGACCACTGTGGAATTGAAAGCATATGTATTGAATTTGGTAAATCATGGGTTGAAATTATTGTTTGTTAGTTGATACTTTATTTTGTCATGAATATGCATTATATTTGATGATTATTATATATATTTTCGTTCATACATTGCTCTTTAAATTGGTGTGAAAATTCATTTTGATTTCTATTAATAAAATATAATATGTTGGCAAGCTCTTGAAAAGCGTTATAACTACATGACATAAGTGCTATAACAAGGTAATGTAATATAGGTTTACTGTCAAAGAATAGCAGCAAATAGACGCTTTTGTTTCTATGAATTTTATAGCGGCATGTATGATCTATAAAAGGATTTATCAATATTATCACATGTTAATTTAATAGCGTCATATAGCCGTTATTGAATAAATTAGTTATAACGGTAATACTGTGCTGCAGAACCATGCTCTTTTATAGCGGCTTTTTTAGTGCTATAAATATCCAGCAGTTTTTCATAACATGTCGATATACAGCGCTTATCGAACCGCTATAGTACTCATTAATAGCGGCTGTAGGCCGCTATAAAAGACCATTTCTGTTGTAGTGAATGGATGTTTGTTTTTGCTTCGATAGTTAAATAACCGACTATCGAAGTGTTTTGACCATCGTTGTCGATACAGGAGAGACCAGTTGGATATATTATCCGAAAACCACTCCGTATAGGCATAAGCGCTGCGAATTTGATTATGCTGAAGACAATTGAAGACGGAGTAAAATGCAAGGGTCGTTCTGTTCCAGAATGGTGTTTTCTGTTTGTCCAGTCCCAGGACAACTTGTATGCACGAGTGTCTGACAAAGTATACCTAACAAATCACGTATGGTTGATCTCTTAAAGGTATTACGTCTGGTGGCGGAGGAATTCGTTCCTCTTAGCTTTTCATACCCGTGATATTTTTGGAAATCGATCAGTGAATTGGCGGGTATGACGATGTGGCATTCAAAGAAAGTGAAGGTGTGATCTGTCAAGAGATACGTTATAGCCTCAAGCCTCATCAACCGGGAAATGACAAAAATCGGGTAGGCAACATGGCTATGTGGGTCGCCCCCATTAGGGTGTATTGTCACCATCTAGAGAATATTCATATTTGTTACTTCTTTTCGCTTCTGTATCTCCTAGGAACGGTTACGTTGCTAGCAACCGTAGGTGACAATATATTCGATACACTCAAGAGAAATGAGTGGTCGGTCATGTGTGGCTGGGTTGCAAGACGTTCTTGTTGAACCCAGTGTATTCCTCTCTAGAGATACACTATCGGCAGGTGGTTCCATACCTTGTCTGTCGGAATCTAATCTCCAATAAGCGCCCGCGGTTTTGATTGTATATTATGTATGTGGAGCGTGAGATGCAAGCGTTCTGCTAGATTTTATTTACTTGTGATTAGACACTATTATAATATCAAAAAGTATTGATTTTGAAAATGTTTTGGGTTATAGTAAGGTAAAAATCGTCCATGATTATGTGCGGGCTGGTCTTACTATTATCTTTTTCTTTCAAAAGGATTTTTCAAAGTTAAACCGAATGGTTGGAGTTTACTCACACCAGTCCCATGACTGACCCATAGTTTATTTTGTTTTGTTTTACCCTAAACTCTTGGGTGCCCAAATTTGTATGGGCAGTCAAGTATTTCAGGCTTTGCAGATTCACTTGGAGGAGCTCGAAGCAGGAGGCTACACTGCTAGTTATTTAGAGATTATTTCCGCTGTGATATATCATGTATTATACTCTGATATGGTATGTATATACAATACAGTTTTGTAATTCAAAGTTATGTATAAAACATATTTTATTCATTCCGCTGTGAGTTTCGTATTTACTCTGATTCTGTTCAGTATGTTCTTCTTCTTCTTCTTCTATTCTATTAGTTCTATCTTTTCTATCTCATCCTCTAATTTCTTTCTATTAACGATCTGAACTTTCGTGCACTGTGAGTTGATTGTGTAGAATATTAGTCAGCTCAAATTGGTATGGATTTTCGGGACGTTACAACAAGACTTTGAATAGAAAATATATCGGCTTATGTGATAACCCCAAACTCCCGTAGTACGAAAGCAAGGATAATCATTGGAATATAACCCAGAAACAATAACAGCAGAACATAAATATAGAATTACAGCAGATAAAGTACATCAAATTACACTGGGAATAACATATCATCAGAGTTACACAGCATAATAGGATCATACTTAGTACATAATACAATTTCAGCTTAACATAAAATGTCTGCAGCGGAATCAAACATAATATACTAAATGAAGTCTGAACAGCATAATAGAAATGATAGGATCCATCTTCAACTCCATAGCTATCTAGAATGAGTCTGCTAAAACCTGAATACAAGGCTGCTTGTATGGAATGAGGGCACCCGAGTTTGCAAAGTGAAACAAACTACGAGTCAGTCATGGGACTGGTATGAGAAATCTTATTTAACCTATTCGATAATAAGGCTAATCACAGGACCACGCCGCTAACATGGAACGGGTTTACTCCATTGGATTGTCAGTGCATGAAATAAAGTAAATCGTTAAACAACGCAATGCTTTTTAGAAAAATGAAACCATTATAAGACTCAAGTCCCATCACACAATGCAACGCAAACCGGAGGATAGAGTTTTACCTTATAATGGTCAAAAAATGCTTGATACGATAAAACAGATTTGATATTATCATTAGTGTATATATGTTTCAAAAAAAATTCAATCATAGACGACATAGCTACCATATACTATGTCGCCATACTAATTATACAATCAAAACCGCTTGGTGTCGTATTGGAAGTTGGATTTCCATCATGAAACAAGGCAAGGGATCATCCTTATCGAATTCGAGACAATCTAGCCTACTATGTCTCAGGAAACAGCCGCAACTGCACCTAGGAACGTCAGGGACGGTCCACAAATACATTAGTGGATTAGTAATTCCTGAACAATACGTTTCCCTGCCCTATGGGGCGTAAATAAAGAGTAACTAAGGACTCAAAACCGAGGCGCCTCATCCCATCATCCACATAAGTAAAAATGTCTGGGCTCCATACCATGACACCACTTCTAGCTAGAAAGAAACGCATGTCCTCCCCGGGGTCCTCCTCCCATTTCTAGTTCATACCGGGGTGTGAGGCTCGCGAAGTAACGCTATACACAAACTTATACTAATAACAGCTGTGCTTTGATCATCAACCACAAGGCTATGCTTTTCAACAATAAGCCTTGATCATTTGCATCTTGGCATGCCACACTGACAATTCACGTCATGCGACTGATGTCTACCAATATATAACCTCTGAGCTCATACGTCTCAGAGAAGGGTGTTAAGCAAGAGAATAAATTCTCAGCCACCAAACAAATATATATTTAATAGAAATTGATCATCACAGAATAAAATCCAATGTCAGACATACATCCATTTACAAGTCCGTTCTGGGACTGAACGAAATCTGAGACACCTTATTTCTCGTTCCATATGTCCAATACAGAAGAGAGGCTCTCGCATATCCGGACAATCAACAAGTACGTCCGGACAACTACCACTGTAACCCCTTCCTGGGAGCTAACCAATTCAGGGTGTCAGTAGTCATCCATTCGATGTGAAGATCGCCGGTCTTCAATCCACCATCTTCAATATCTTCGACTTGCAATCGTCGTAAAATTATTTGAAATGAGATTTAACTCGGCCTTTTCAAATAATTTGAGAATATATATAATTCAAACAAATTCTTTTCATTCCATATCGTTTATAATATTTTATAATGATTTATTGCTATTTTTATTTATATAAAATAGCCATTTTTAATTAAACGACGCTTCGGGTCATTATGCGGCCCTAGCGCTGTTTTCATCAAAATTTGATTTACACATTTCTCAAAATCTAACCGTTGGATCTTAGCAAATTTTATATCGTTGGAAAGATCTTTCCAAAGCCAACCCAACGGTTCCAGTTTTGGGAAAATCCAACGGTCGGATCTCTCGGTATAATCGTTTGAAATTACAATTCCAAATCGCGAACTGCAGCTACGCGATTCGTTTTATTTTAATATATATATATAATTCGTTCGACTAAAACATATTTTCTAACTTTGAATCTTTTTAACGACTCTTCTTTACATTAAATGTAATTTTTAATGTTACACATAATTTTCAATCTTGAATCTTTTTATATGAATCTTCATTTCATTAAAAATATAATTTTTAATGTTTCACAAAATTTTCAATCTTGAATCTTTTTATATGATTCAACTTTTCATTCAAAATGTAATTTTTAATGTTACGCATATTCTACAAGCTACGAATATTTTTAAATGAATCATTATTACATAAAAATATAATCTTTTATGTTACATCATTTTTAACAGGCCTGAATCTTTTTATAATGATTCATATTACATAAAAATGTACTTCTATATGTTAACACATTTTTAACAAAGCTTGATCCTTTTTATAATGATTCATTCATTACATTAAAAATGTAATTTTAAATGTTAACACTTCTCATTCCAACATTGAGTCTTTTAAATGAAATCATACATCACAAAAAAAATGTAATCTTTTTAATGTTAAACACATTTATCACATTAAAAAATGTAATCTTTTTTTAAATCTTTCTTTTATTACATTAAAAATATAATCTTTTTATATTGCACAAAAATGTAATCATCTATTGCACAAAAATTTAATCATTTCTATATTACATAGAAAATGAAAAAATTTCATATCATTCTATATTACATAATAAAAATGCAATCTTTTCTATATTACATAAAAAAATGTAATCCTTTTTATATTACATAGAAAAATGAAATCTTTTTTATATTACATAGAAAAATGTAATCTTTTTATATTACATAGAAAAATGTAATCTTTTTACATTATATAGAAAAATGTAATCTTTTTATATTACATAGAAAAATGTAATCTTTTTACATTACATAGATAAATGTAATCTTTTTACATTACATAGAAAATTGTAATCTTTTTACATTACATAGAAAATTGTAATCTTTTTACATTACATAGAAAAATGTAATCTTTTCTATACTACACAAAAATGTATTTTTATTTGTTAAACAACTTTTCTATTCCACTAATGTTCATTTCCACACATTTTGTATATACAATAAAAATGAGATTTTTATTATTAAAATATTTTCTTTTCAGATAATGTTCATTTTCATATATTCCGTTGTCTTTTTATTTAAACAAAGAATCATTTTTCATGTTTTCTTATTTACAATAAAAATGCAACTTTTTATTGTTAAACAATTTAATTCATAATAATAATCATTTTTCACTTTTCTTATTTACAAATAAAAATGTAGCTTTTTATTGTTAAACAATTTAATTCATAATAATGATCATTTTTCACTTTTCTTATTTACAAATAAAAATGTAACTTTTTATTGTTAAACAGTTTAATTCATAATAATGATCATTTTTCACTTACAATAAAAATGGGAATTTATTGTTGAACAATTTTTCATTACAAATAATGATCATTTTTAATTCAATATATACAATAAAAATCTAATCTCTATTGTTCAACCAATTTTATATCACAACATGAATAATTTACAACACATAAATATTTCAGAAAAATTTCGGCAGCATAACGACAGGGTAATTAAAACCGACACCGTCTCTAGTACGGCTCCTCGCGCTAATATAGGCCTCGCGGCGATACAAGGGTAATATTTTCCTAATACAATTTTTTCTTCTATACAATGAATTTTCTACAAACACGATCGATTTCGTTTCAACCAAAATCAAATAACCACAATCAAAATAAAATTCACCACAATACAATCAAGTCGTCCGTGGTCTATGGACGACGGGTGTCGGGAGTTTCTAAACTCCGTCTGCAAGCTAATATAATTTTTATTTATTCAATTTGGATTCAGAAATTTCACATTGCTTTTTATTTCTTCTAAAATAGTAGAAGGCTCCAAAAATTCTCTGATCAGTTCTGAAATGTAGATCTCGAATTTACGGTCCCAACGCTCCCTGTTTCATCGAATTCTGATTCAGTATGAATATGATATGATTTTTATAATTAATTGATTAAATAAATAAAAGAAAATACCCTTTCTTCCTCAAATTTGTTTCTAGCCGACGTTAACCCATTTATGTTCGAACCTAGGGTTTGATCTCGCGAGCAACACAAAGCAAGGGGAGACGATCGGAGACTGCAGCGAGGTGCGCTTTCGAAGGGGCTTCCCGCTGGTGGGGTCCACGCTCAACTCGCGCGCCTATTGGTGGCGGAAATCCGGGCGCAACAGCAATCCTTCAGGCATGTGGAATGAGGTGATGGCGCAACTCCAGATGATCTCCACCGTTGGATGAGAAGATCGTCCTGAGTTCTTTAAAATTCTCTTAGGAAGTTTCGTGATTTATTGGGAGATGGCAGAGATCATGTGGGATTTTGTTCGGAGCACTTACGCCATTGAAACAAGGAAGGAGGCGGCTGTTTTATTTTTAAAGAGAATTAAGGTTTTCTGTAATATAATGTATATAAATATTATAAATATTATATTTAATAATAATTAATTCGTAAAATAGTGGTTTAACACGTCGAACTCCAAATCAAACTCAACGACTACCGCCCCTAGCTGAATACCCCCATTCCGGACACAATGGAATATGTGTAACGACCCAAGAGTTTTCGGTCCCGAACATCGACATAATTACCTTTACCGTAACTCATGCCAACCCTCCAAGCACTAAAAACACTGGATAGTTATTGTAAAGAAATTAGAGGGTGAGATAAGAAAGAAAGAAATATTAGAATAGAGGAAGAAGAAGAGCAACACAACATAGAGTCTCACATCGCAGTGGAACAAAATATAATACAGAAATAAATCTTTATTCAGAGCTTTAAAAATACTTACAATATCAGAGCGCATCACACAACGGGACAGTTATAATAACCTATTCCCATATACAACACACAGCGGAATAATAGCTATATAATATCATACGTCTGAACATCTCCAGCTCGTCTCTGAACTTCACAGCATTCGATAACCTGAACCTGTACACCCCGGGCTAACCCGAGCATTTACAAAACACCGGGTCAGTCTGGTGAACCAGAGTGAGATAAACTCGCATAGTATTAAGGATAAATCATCCATCCAATCATGATTTTAAATTTCAAAATCTTTTAAAAGAAAAGGATAATCGTAAGACCAAATCCACACATAAACACGGACGGTTTTTACCTTACGATAACCCAAAACATTTTTGAAACCAATATCTTTTCTGATATTATAATAATGTCTAAGTAAATAGAAATCTAGTAGAACGCTTGCATCTCACGCTCTACATATATAGTATACAAACAAAACCGCGAGCACTTATTGGAGATTGGATTCCGACTATGACAAGGTATGGGACCACCTGCCGATAGTGTATCTCTAGAGACGAATACACTGGGTTCAACAAGAACGTCTTGCAACCCGACCCACACATGACCGACCACTCATTTCGCTTGAGTGTATCGAATGTATATCACCGACGGTTGGGATCAGCAACCGTCTCCCGAAAAGGGACAGCATCGATAGATTAAAGAAGAAAATAGGATTTTCTCTAGATAGGTGATTATACACCCTAATGGGAGCGACCCACATAGCCATGCTGCCTGCCCGATTTTTGTCATTTCCCGGTTGATGAGGCTTGAGGTTTAGATTGACTTCTGAACATATGTTCATCATTCACTTTGAATGCCACATCGTCAGATCCGTCAGATAACACTAATTGACATCCACAAAAATACTCTAGCTGGAGGCCAAGAGAACGGCAATTCTCCGCCAACAACTATAGCACGTTTGAAGAAATCAATGTACGTGACCCGTTGGAAATACTCTGTCAGACATCCGTCCATACAAATCATCCAGGAACAGGATGAACCGAAGATACTCTCCTACCGCATCCATATAGGAATCACCCCATGGATCAGTAGCGAGAAGTCCTTGCAACCCGTAGATTCCAACCACGACAGAATCACAACTTATCTCTACTTGCCAGGCAGAAAATATTAGTGGTTCTTCCATTGATGAAAATCCACGGTCTTCAATGCTCCATCTCGATCATCTTCTGATATCTTCACGTATTTGTTGGTCGGAATGGTTTTCGAATAAATTCGATCCCGGTCTTCCCGTACCAACAATCGCGTTGGACATATTTGATAGTCGGTGATTTAACTATTAAAATAAAAGTGTTTCAATCATGACATTCCAATGAGTTCACTGGTCAGTATTCAGCATCACTTGGCCTTTAATTTTAAAACAAACTAATTCACTTCTGCTAAATTAAAACTTCTAATTCTTTTACAGATTCATTTAAATTCGGCCTTGGTTATACAACCCACTTCTTTACCAAATCGATTGGATTTCATTACAACTTCAATTACTTTTGAAAAGTAATTTTCTAAATTACTATTAATTAAAATAATAATTCATTTCAATCATTAACTACATTAGTAGTTAATTTCTTTATTAATTAAAATAAATAGTAAATCCTTTTTTTACAAACCTTATTTACCTTTAAACAGTATTCATTTAACTATTTTAATCCAAACACATCAAATTTGGTAATCAATTTCAATTCAAACCGGTCGATTTAATTAACTCAAAACTCGATTATCTCATTAACCCATTCCAATTAATACTCATTTTAAATTAATTAAAAATATAATTAATTTAAATAATTCCATTAATTGTTTTCTTTACAAAACAATTATCCAAAATTAATTCTATAGAATAATTTCTATTCACCTATTTATAAATCTGATTAACATCAGAGATTCCCATATAATACCAATTTATAATTAATTATAAATTTAAATAATAAATGATAAATATTTATTTACTTTTAAAACAAACCCTTTATTCGAAATAATCTATTTCAAAACCTATATCCAGTTATAAAATAAATTTCGTACTTCGGTTCTATCGACTTATCTAACGGTAAATCAATATAACAAAACAATTTATTCACAGGCCATTTACTGCCGATTACCCTACCAATATCGCCCATTGGATAAAATAAAACACAGGTTGAATTTTCAGTCAATGATCACAAATCAAATCACCCAAACAGAACAGTTCACATATGATAATATGAAATTAAATAATATAATTGAGGAATCCGGTTGGATCCCTCCAACCTGTCCGTCCCTGTGTTCAAACGGTTATTTCAAACCAGACAATTCAATTCCATCTAACTGATAATAGTAAATAACAACCAACCAACCAATTTACAAGCAGTTCAAACAATTCAAACAATTTAAAACACGTTTATTTTTTAAACGTGACCAACCAAGGTGAATTACCTTTATTGGAACCAATCGTTAAAATAACGATTTGGTATTTCACTGAAATTAAACAACAGTTTAATTCCATCAGTTAAATCAACAAATAGGTATAACTAGCAAACAGGCAACCATCAACAAGCAGAGCACACAAAATAAAACCCCCGATTTATATAAACTATAAATGGGAAACTGAGTGAGTTTAACTCACCTTGCTTTGATACCGTTGTTTGAACGGTTGGTTTTAATTAAATTAAACGAGTGTTTAATTTAATTAAAAATCCCGGTTGATTCCAATAGGGTCCAATTCTGGTTCATGACTTAGTGCTCGTCGATGTGATTCCAACAACACCTTGTTTGTCTGGTTCGATTTTGTTTTATATGAATAATTCAATGGTGACTTTTGTCCCAAAAAGAACTAAACCGACTCCTTTACTTTTCTGCAGCTTTAGATCCCATATGTATAGATCAATAGTAATTTAATTAACCAATTTATTATTAATCATATTTTAGTCTAAAATAATTATTAAAAATATATTATTTATGTCGGTTAACCATTTCACACGGGTCGATCCCTTTCTCAAAATTAGCGGTCTAATCCCCTTATGCTTCACGTTCCACTTGATCCTTGCCCCAAGATTATGAAACCTAACGCATAATTTACATTAGTAATTAACTTTAGTTATAAAATTAAGTCTTTAATCACTCAACAACTTTAACAGGCCAGTTTCTTCTTCGGTTTATGGAGCTCACGCACTCCTGCACTCCTGTTTTCAAAAGTCCTTTACTCCCTTCCAAATGTAAACCACTGCCACCTTCCAAAAACGCACCTCCCCAGTCCACCATGTTGAACCCATCTCCTTCCCTTCTCTGTTTTGAAACTGCCCCTCCCCTCAGCTCGCACCACCTTAGATCTTCCACTGTACGTCCACTTTCCAGTCCCATGTTGACTCCCTTATTTTTACTCTCGTGATTTCTATTCCACGCGGATCCTTTACCCAACGCAGGCACACCTTCAATGTTCTGTTCCCACCCTACAAAACTCCAGTCCGGGCATCCGAAAATCATCCATGCCTTCGTTTCTTTTGCTCCAGCTTCCCATGTTTTTAACCCCCATGCGATGGACTTTGCACCCCAGTTAGTGATGAAATGGTATGAGAAATATGGCCTGCGTTATGTGTTATTTATAGGTGGTAATTCCTTGCCATCCACGGTTTGTAGATCAGTAGGACCTAGTATATAGTTTGAGCTGTGTGTACTTTGTTGATGTGCACGTTCTGATTTGAGAACTCAGGCAGAAGAAAAATAAGAATAAAAATATGCAGTGTAGCTGCATGCGCACCTATCGATTGGCATTTACTTTGATTAAACAGGTGAAAGAAGTCATGGTTATAGTCTTTAGGCTATACAAATTTCTATCTGCGTTGATGATGAAAAGTAATATACGAACAGAAAGGAAGATGGGAGATAGCATGTGAGAGCAACAGTGCGTACTTATAAATAGGGTAGCAGGCGAGGTTTTCTTTTCAATGTACATTCCCTTGTACAAACAATACAGTTGGTGTAGTTTTAGGGTAGGTTACACCTTTTAAGTAAGCTACATCTTAGCCTTGCAGCGCACAGGTGGTACTTTTAGGATAGGCTGAAAAGTTTTGTTTTACTTAGGGTGAAAGTAATTATATATATTATAATAGTATTCAATGAAACTTCGCCGCGAAGTAACACGTTAAACTAACCCCAGTCGACTTCTGTCTTCTGATAAAAAAGCTATTATTGGTATAAAAAGATATTCCGGATCCAATGGGACAAGTTTCGTCGAAATCCGAGGTCGTTTGAAAAAAAATTCCTTTATAAAACCAGAAATAAACACGCGTTTAATTTTTCCACGATCACTAGATAAACCCAATCAACTTGAAACTTTGAAATCTCACAATAATTCTTCAATACGAACCCAACGGCACCAGTTTCGTCGCATTCTGAGACTGTTTTCCCGGTAGGCTATTTTTATCGTGCACCGCAATACCCTTTTTAACGCCAAATTATCCGATCTCTAAAAACAACAACCTATATACCTATCCTGACTCTAATCGACGATACAAACTCAACGGGACTGTTTTCGTGGACTAATTCGATCGTCTGCTCGAGTTACACCCAAATATCCCTTTATTAAATTAAATACGCGCTATAGAAAATGAACGAGCGTTTATGGCTACCGTGGTCACATACGACATCGGTTTGCCACACCATTTAACACCGTGCAATAATTTAACGTTACGGTCCCAATGAAACTGATTTCGTCGAAATCCGAGATCGTTTGCAAAATGCCATTTTAAAGGCCGATAACGATTTCCATAGCGTTTATTTCAAAATTTGATTTAGCCATAACTAGCAATGTATACCACGAAATCTGGATTTTTCTCTTTCATATGAAAACTATTTTCAATACGATTCCAGCATTTCTTGTTTCACAGAAATCCGACTTATATCGGACTCTGTATTCTCAGTTGAAGTTCAAAACTTCAATTTACGAACTGCAGTGTTATTTCAAGCTCGATTTATAATTATATAAATATATAACGTTCAACTTCGTTTAAATAACGAATTGAATATTAAATTCCATTAATATTCCGAATATAATATTTAAAATAAATAAATTAAATTAAATATTTAACGGCAAAAAACACGGGTCGTTACATTCTACCCCCCTTAAAATAATTTCGTCCTCGAAATTGCTAAGGTAAGAAAGAACGTTATAAACCCATTAATTTTCAAATCCAATTTAGTTTAAATCAAAAACAAATTCAATATTTCGAATAAATATTTTCAAAAATAATGAAAATTTTCTAACACCTTAAATTTTCGAAAAATTTCGCCAGCACCTCCTTTGTATGACTCAATCGGTACAACTACAACTCGCCTTTCTAGGCCTTCTCCAATCCAAAAGAAAATAAAACAGCCAAGCGGCTTGCCAAATAGGGTCATAAATCACCAAACCCATATAAAAATAAACGTATACCTTTTTGTCGGGCATATCATTATATCCTTTCCATCTGCTACCCTGTCAGCATATACAAATGCATTCCCAAACAAAATTCCAATTTTATCCTCAAAACCAAATCCTTTATGCGTCCAAGCCAAATTCCATTCTTAACTCAATTTCCATCCATTATCAGTTTCAACTCCTAACTTACCAGCCCAATACCATTTCAGATTCCTGTCTCACAATTCACAATCTGATTCTACTTGATATATTATCTCCCGATTCACTTTCCAGTCAATTGGTTTCAATTCAATTCATATTCGTTTTCCCAATTTCTATTTAATTTTGCCTTTGTTCAAACAATTTCCCTGGGAGTTTTTAAACAGTTCAGCTCTTTAAAAAATTAAATATTCCTTTTCAGGATTCAAAACAACTTGTTTTTCTCAAAGCAATTCAAACAAAAATCTTTGGTAGTAATCCGTCACTTAGACCTTGGAAATGAACACTGATGATGTGGCCAGCATCATCAGAGTTATTCCCCAGCTACTGAAGTGAGTTCAATACTATATCACTTATCAAAACATTATTTAAACATTTTCATTTTGAAATCTATTTCAAAATACTAAACACAATGCTCGTAAAACAAATCAAAATCTCTCAGGATTTTAAAATTCTCATATATTCAATCCAAGTTCATTTGCAAGCACCTTTCCCATTTTAAGGAATTTTAATTCCAATTCTGATTTAGATTTCAGATTTAATAAATCTGCTTTTATTATATGAATTCTAATTGGTTATTAATATAACCATTTCACTTTTTTTATAATCTCGTTTGATTATAATAACAAACAACACATCCAATATTATAATATTTCCAATATATATATTTTCTTTATATCAAAATATCATTTGGGTAAATTATTTCATTTACCCTCTTTCAAAACATACTGTGTCGGTTTATCGTACTTGAGTGTTTAGAAATCCCTATCGATACAGTGGATCAAACTGATCGACCAGAACTCATAAACAACTCAAACAAATAAATCTCCACAATATAATTTTTTTTATATAAGAAAATAACAAATACACGCTCATATATATACACTCAAACTCAATCTAGGGTATTGCTAATCCCATCTCTATTGAGTCACGCAACAGAGCCAAGGTAATCACTTAACCTTCAGCTCTGATACCACTGTAACGACCCAAGAGTTTTCGGTCACGAACATCGACATAAATACCTTTAACTTAACTCATGCCGACCCACCAAGCACCGAAAACACTGGATAGTTATTAGAAAGAAATTAGAGGGTGAGATAAGAAAGAAAGAAATATTAGAATAGAAGAAGAAGAAGAGCAACACAACATAGAGTCTCACATCGCAGCGGAACAAAATATAATATAGAAATAAATCTTTATTGAGAGCTTTAAAAATACTTACAATATTAGAGCACATCACACAATGGGACAGTTATAATAACCTGTTCCCATATACAACACACAGCGGAATAATAGCTATATAATATCATATGTTTGAACATCTCCAGCTCGTCCCTGAACTTCACAGCATTCGATAACCTGAACCTATACACCCCGGGCTAACCCGAGCATTTACAAAACACCAGGTCAGTCTGGTGAACCAGAGTGAGATAAACTCGCACAGTATTAAGGATAAATCATCCATCCAATCATGATTTTAAAGTTCAAAATCTTTCAAAAGAAAAGGATAATCGTAAGACCAAATCCACACATAAACACGGACGGTTTTTACCTTACGATAACCCAAAACATTTTTGAAACCAATATCTTTTCTGATATTATAATAATGTCTAAGTAAATAGAAATCTAGTAGAACGCTTGCATCTCACGCTCTACATATATAGTATACAAACAAAACCGCGAGCACTTATTGGAGTTTGGATTCCGACTATGACAAGGTATGGGACCACCTGCCGATAGTGTATCTCTAGAGACGAATACACTGGGTTTAACAAGAACGTCTTGCAACCCGACCCACACATGACCGACCACTCATTTCGCTTGAGTGTATCGAATGTATATCACCGACGGTTGGGATCAGCAACCGTCTCCCGAAAAGGGACAGCATCGATAGATTAAAGAAGAAAATAGGATTTTCTCTAGATAGGTGATTATACACCCTAATGGGAGCGACCCACATAGCCATGCTGCCTGCCCGATTTTTGTCATTTCCCAGTTGATGAGGCTTGAGGTTTAGATTGACTTCTGAACATCTGGTCATCATTCACTTTGAATGCCACATCGTCAGATCCGTCAGATATCACTAATTGACGTCCACAAAAATACTCTAGCTGGAGGCCAAGAGAACGACAATTCTCCGCCAACAACTATAGCACGTTTGAAGAAATCAACATACGTGACCCTTTGGAAATACTCTGTCAGACATCCGTCCATACAAGTCATCTAGGAACAGGATGAACCGGAGATACTCTCCTACCGCATCCATATAGGAATCACCCCATGGATCAGTAGCGAGAAGTCCTTGCAACCCTTTGATTCCAACCACGACAGAATCACAACTTATCTCTATTTGCCAAGCAGAGAATATTAGTGGTTCTTCCGTTTATGAAAATCCACGGTCTTCAATGCTCCATCTCGATCATCTTTTGATATCTTCATGTATTTGTTGGTCGGAATGGTTTTTGAATAAATTCGATCCTGGTCTTCCCGTACCAACAATCGCATTGGACACATTTGATAGTCGGTGATTTAACTATTAAAATAAAAGTGTTTCAATCATGACATTCCAATGAGTTCACTGGTCAGTATTCAGCATCACTTGGCCTTTAATTTTAAAACAAACTAATTCACTTCTGCTAAATTAAAACTTCTAATTCTTTTACAAATTCATTTAAATTCGGCCTTGGTTATACAACCCACTTCTTTACCAAATCGATTGGATTTCATTACAACTTCAATTACTTTTGAAAAGTAATTTTCTAAATTACTATTAATTAAAACAATAATTCATTTCAATCATTAACTACATTAGTAGTTAATTTCTTTATTAATTAAAATAAATAGTAAATCCTTTTTTTACAAACCTTATTTACCTTTAAACAGTATTCATTTAACTATTTTAATCCAAACACATCAAATTTGATAATCAATTTCAATTCAAACTGGTCGATTTAATTAACTCAAAACTCGATTTTCTCATTAACCCATTCCAATTAATCCTCATTTTAAATTAATTAAAAATATAATTAATTTAAATAATTCCATTAATTGTTTTCTTTATAAAACAATTATCCAAAATTAATTCTATAGAATAATTTCTATTCACCTATTTATAAATCTGATTAACATCAGAGATTCCCATATAATACCAATTTATAATTAATTATAAATTTAAATAATAAATGATAAATATTTATTTACTTTTAAAACAAACCCTTTATTCGAAATAATCTATTTCAAAACCTATATCCAGTTATAAAATAAATTTCATACTTCGGTTCTATCGACTTATCTAACGGTAAATCAATATAACAAAACAATTTATTCACAGGCCATTTACTGTCGATTACCCTACCAATATCGCCCATTGGATAAAATAAAACACAGGTTGAATTTTCAGTCAATGATCACAAATCAAATCAATCACCCAAACAGAATAGTTCACATATGATAATCGATTGGCATTTACTTTGATTAAACAGGTGAAAGAAGTCATGGTTATAGTCTTTAGGCTATACAAATTTCTATCTGCGTTGATGATGAAAAGAAATATACGAATAGAAAGGAAGATGGGAGATAGCATGTGAAAGCAACAGTGCGTACTTATAAATAGGGTAGCAGGCGAGGTTTTCTTTTCAATGTACATTCCCATGTACAAACAATACAGTTGGTATAGTTTTAGGGTAGGTTACACCTTTTAAGTAAGCTACATCTTAGCCTTGCAGCGCACAGGTGGTACTTTTAGGATAGGCTGAAAAGTTTTGTTTTACTTAGGGTGAAAGTAATTATATATATTATAATAGTATTCAATGAAACTTTGCCATGAAGTAACACGTTAAACTAACCACAATCGACTTCTGTCTTCTGATAAAAAAAGCTATTATTGGTATAAAAAGATATTCCGGATCCAATGGGACAAGTTTCGTCGAAATCTGAGATCGTTTGAAAAAAAAATCCTTTATAAAGCCAGAAATAAACACGCGTTTAATTTTTCCACGATCACTAGATAAACCCAATCAACTTGAAACTTTGAAATCTCACAATAATTCTTCAGTACGAACCCAACGACACCAATTTCATCGCATTCTGAGACTGTTTTCCCGGTAGGCTATTTTTATCGCGCACCGCAATACCCCTTTTAACGCCAAATTATCCGATCTCTAAAAACAACAACCTATATACCTATCCTGACTCTAATCGACGATACGAACTCAACGGGACTGGTTTCGTGGCCTAATTCGATCGCCTGCTCGAGTTACGCCCAAATATCCCTTTATTAAATTAAATACGCACTATAGAAAATGAACGAGCGTTTATGGCTACCGTGGTCACTTACGACATCGGTTTACCCGCCATTTAACACCGTGCAATAATTTAACGTTACAGTCCCAATGAAACTGATTTCATCGAAATCCGAGATCGTTTGCAAAATGCCATTTTAAAGGCCGATAACGATTTCCATAGCGTTTATTTCAAAATTTGATTTAGTCATAACTAGCAATCTATACCACGAAATATGGATTTTTCTCTTTCATATGAAAACTATTTTCAATACGATTCCAGCGTTTCTTGTTTCATAGAAATCCGACTTATATCGGACTCTGTATTCTCAGTTGAAGTTCAAAACTTCAATTTACGAACTGCAGTGCTATTTCAAGCTCGATTTATAATTATATAAATATATAACGTTCAACTTCGTTTAAATAACGAATTAAATATTAAATTCCATTAATATTCCAAATATATTATTTAAAATAAATAAATTAAATTAAATATTTAACGACCAAAAACATGGGTCGTTACAATATGTAAGCCCATTCGACTGTTTCAGTCAGTTATTTTCAAAATCAAAATATAAAACATTCAATATTAAATTTGAATGTACATTTTAATTTACCAGGGCCACATACTAACTCCAAAAATTCCCAAAAAATAAATTTAGCTATGTTTTGACGATATGGTCCTAACAAAATTTACTTCGTCGAATTTGGAGATCGTTTGAAAAATAACCATTTTCTGGTCGATCCAAATTGACTGAATTTGACAAAACACATTTTCTTTTGTCATGCTCACCTATTATTTCCAAAAATTATGAAAATTGGAAACTTGCAATAATTCGACATTCCGGATTCAGCCAGCGTGGTTTCATCGAAAACGGAGGTCGTTTGCAAAATGGCTATTTATAAGGGCTATATATTTTATATAAAATTCCGTAGCGACTATTCTGAATATTCAACTGACCATAACATTTTATTCCCGCTATGAAATTTCAATTTTCCAGATTCTTTGGAAAGATATATTTAAACAGATTTAAATATTTCTGGTTTTACTGAAATCCGATTTATTTTGAATCCTGTACAATCAATCAAAGTTCAAATTCAAATTTTCAACTACCGTGCTATTTCTAATTCCTTTTAGAATTAAAATAAATATATTCGTTCTAATTAGTCGTTATTATTTAAAATAAATTAATTCAACTATTCAAAATTCAATAAAATAGCCAAAATAAATTTTTTAAATTGGTTCTGATTTTGTGGGTTGTTACAGCTTATATTCAATATCAAATTCTGAAACCAACAAATATCGTATTGGAAATAACGATATAAATATATCTTCCAAATTTCCATAACAATATCCGTATAATCATGAAATCCAACATCGAAATATTCCGAAGATGATTTCCATTCAAATCCACTCCAATTCATATATTGGAAATTCTGGTTATATTAAAACCCATTCTCAATCCAATTTATTTATTTAAAAATAATAGGATTTTAATTCTAGTTAACAACTAGTTCATTTCGATAAAAATATATTTTTATCTTTTCAAATATGGAATTTTTCACCCTAATTCTTTCCAAATCATTTATTATGATTTTACACAAATTATTAATATTTTTGATAATTTTATCAAGTCCCGTACAGTCGATTTCCATAAATGGTCATCGAACTGCACTTACAGTGACCTTTTCCAATTTTGGTTTGGACATAATTCCCAATCCAACCATTAGATTTCAATTCTCTTGTATTCGTTGGAAGGCTCTTTTCGATACAAACCCAACGGTTCCTATTTTAGGAGAATCCGACGGTCGGATCTCCTGTAATTTCAATTCAAAGTCAATGATCTGAATTCGCGAACTGCCGCAGCGCGGCGCGTTCTATTCAGGCCATTAAATATATATAATATATATATTATATATATTTCACCGATTTTCATTTAAAACGTATTTTATAAATCGTTTTATATTCGTTTTAAAAACGATTCTAACTTCATTTTCAATTTTAAATCAAAATTGAATATTCCATGTCATTATAATATATAGATGGCAATATTTTCAAAATATCAGATTTTGAAATCATTTCCATTTCGATATTCATTATAAAAATGAATAAATCCGATAAAAATATCGTTTACGGTAAAATGGCGTTAATCTAATCAAAACAGCTTCATATATTTCAATATTTCCTATCCATCCCAAATCAGACATCAAAATCATATTTTGATCCATTACTGAATATTATTTTAAAATATTAGTTATTTTAAAATATTCATTATTCGCCATTTGCAATTATTCGTTAATTTAAAATATTCGTTCTTTCCGAATTGGAATCAGACACAGTCAATTACCATATAATTTTATTTTTATGGATTTCATACATACATGTACACAACGATAACCAAACACAGTCAGCCATCATCCAGAGTGCATTACACAACTGTATAAGCGTTAAATATAAATAATTAACGCTTACAACAGTCTGTCAACCGATTGATTGATATACAACTAAACAATTGGGATTAGTGTACGTCAAATATCATCCCAATATCCGTGTGGGGTTTCAATCAACAAACACAAATTTTATTTGTGCAGTTGGGCGATGTGTAAAATATATCGTCCCAATCAATATCAATCAAATGAGTGTACATAAATAAATCGTCCGATTTGTAAATGAATATTTATTTTCATTCATATACTCGTTAAAAATTATATTTTTAACGAGTAGATTTTTATTTCAACTCATGAACAGTTTATACAGTCCATTTATACAATAAAAATGATATTTTTATTATTTAAATATTTTATTCATCACATGAATATTTTATACAGTTTATATATACAATAAAAATGATATTTTTATTATTCAAATATTTTATTCATCATATGAATATTTTATATTCCATTTCATAATACAATCACAATCAATTTCCACCACACAATAAAATCAAACATGTCGTCCATGGTTTATGGACGACGGTGTCAAAAGCTACTAAGCCCTGTCTGCAACCTAATATATATTTAACTGTAAAAAGTTTCAGTCAGGAGTTCTCACCTTTGGTTTCCACTCCGTCATTCTTTATTGGGAGGTTTGGATTCTGTTCGCTTCCAGTCGGTTTCATCGCAATCTGTTTTCAAGCGGTTTATATTAAAAATCACATTTTTAATACAGTGCTATATAGATAAGAATCACATTTTTATTCTGCGTTATTTCTTTCCTTTAAAACTCACGTTTTTAACATGAAGCTATATATATATATATATATATATATATATATATATATATCACGTTTAAAAATCAATGCTATATATTTTAAAAACCACAGTTTTGCACAAGGTTATTTATATAAGAAAAAAAATCATACTTTTGAAATAATGATATATAAATAAAAATCATATTTTTATTTACAATGTTATATAATAAAAAAATCTCATTATTATAACGCTATTTATATTTTAAAAATTACATTTTTAAATCATGCTTTTCATATTAAAAATCATATTTTTTTCTAGTTAAAGATCGTATATTTATATAAGTACAGATCGCATTTTTATCTAAGTAAAGATCGTATTTTTATATAAGTAAAGATCGTATTTTTATATAAGTAAAGATCATATTTTTATATACATTATTTATAATCAAAAATAACATTTATATTCAAAGCTATAATATATACAAATGATATTTTTATTCCAATGTTTTATATAATCAAAACTAGAATTTTAAACAATGTTTTATATAATAAAATCAGAATTTAAACAATGTTATTTAAATAAATAAATAAAAATCACCTTAATAATGTTTAACAAAGTGTTGCCATCCCTCCTTCTTTCACACGATAGCCTGTCGCAAGAAAACCCATAACCTCGTCATTTCTCTCTCCTCGCAAAGGCCACCCAGCACCGCCGTTCGACGATCACAACCTCCCACATCGTAGCGCCTGACGTCTCCTCCCTCTACGCACCATTGCTCAAAACTCGAGCTTGCCATTCTCCTCTAAATCCACACCAAAACCCACGGTTTTCAGCTCAAAATTGGATACAGTTACTTATCGAAAATTGGTCAGAGTACTATGGATTAGAAGAGCTCGAAATTCTTGACAATATTCGTTCAGAAATTTCATGGATTATTGTTTGGATCAAATGAATTTGGGGAGGGAAACCGGGAGCAATATCGGGCTTTCAATTTGGCTGACGGCGGGTTTATGAAGAGGGTAGGGTTAGGGTTTAGATTTAAATATATTATTATTATTATTATTATTATTTTCAAAAATACTTGTGTATCGATACGAACTCCAAATCAAACCCAATGACTGTCGGCCCTAGCTAAATACCCTCATTCCGGATATAATGGATATCTTTCCTAAGCCAATTCAACTGTTTTGATTAGTTTTTTCATCAAAAATAAAATATAAATTAATATAACTTTCAAAATTGATTTCAATGTACATTTTAATTTATCTGGGCCACATACTGACTCCAAAAATTCCAAAAAAATAAATCTGGCTATGTTTTGACAATACGGTGCTAACAAAACTAATTTCGTCGAAATTGGAGACCGTTTGAGAAACGGTCATTTTCCAGTCGATTAAATTCAAACTGAATTGACCAAACACGTTTAAATTCGCCACGCTCACATATTGATTCCAAAAATTATGAAAATTGGAATCCAGCAATAATTTGACATTCCGGATCCAACAAAAGTGGTCTCGTCGAAAACGGAGGTCATTTGCAAAAATCGATATTTTTAAAGGCCATATATTATATAAATTCCATAGCAACTATTTTGAATTTTCAACTGAACATAACTTTTTATTCCTGCTATGAAATTTGGATTTTTCACATTTGTTGGAAAGATATTTTCAAACAGATTCAAATATTTCTGGTTTTACTAAAATCCGATTTACTTTGAGTCCTGTACATTAATTTGAAATTTGAAATTTGAAATCGAATTTCCAAACTACAACGCCATTTCCAATTCCTTTTATAATTAAAATAAATATTTATATTCTAACTTCGATTTAAATAAATATATACATTCTAATTCTATTCAAAATAAATTTCTGGTCGTTACTATTTAAAATAACTCATTTTAAATATTCAAAATGCATTAAAATTGCTAAAATAAAAAATTTAAATTGGTTCTGATTTTTCGGGTTGTTACAATCTCCCCCACTTAAAAGCTTTTCATCCTCGAAAAGGGACGGAGCTGAAAGTTGTCTAACTAACCAACTCGACTTTTAGTTTGGCTTTCATTCTTCAACTTTTCAATTTCTAAGAATTTTCAAATTCTTTAAAAATTTGGCTAACACCCTAATTTTTTGAAAAAATTCGCCATAACCTCCTTTGTACGGGGAGACATTTAAAACCGCAACAAGCCACGCAGGCCCTTCACCAATCCAAAAGATAAAGAAAAAGCCAAGCGGCTAGCCAATCGGCTCAAAAAATCATCCAAACCCAATTAATTAGTAAACATGTACCTATTTGTCGGGCATATAATTTTATTCCTCTTCTCTAGCCTCCTTGCTATGACCTGTTCACACATATATATGTACATGCATGCAATTCCAATCATTTTTCAATTCAGTTCAAAATTTGATTCGATTTTACTTAATGGTTCAAAATTTTAATTAATCAAACCAATAATCAAACAAAACAATCAACAATCAATTAGTTGATTATCGTTTCAAACCCATAACTTTTTTATATAAAAAAAATCCATTTTTGATGCCAAGTCACAACAGTAGACCCTATCTAGTTTTGGTTCCCACACCAGTCAATTGGAAATATATATAGAAACCCACTTTAGAGACTCGAGCATAAATACTGATAATGCGGCCGCATTACCAGAATTATCTCCGGGCCATTAGAGTGTGATCCTAAATCTATCCAGTATATTTGAGACTTCGAATACACGTTAATTACGCGTATATTCAAAATCTACGTATACTCGATTGTCCAAAATCAATTTAAAACAAATATTCAAATACGTATAATAAGATTTAAATTTTCAAAACAAAATTTGTTTTTTCATTTTAAAAACACTACTCTTCACACTCGTTCTAGGATACTATTGTTCCATCTCTAACGAGTCATTCTCATTGGATGTTACTAATCCAATCTCTGATGAATTCTTTCATTCGGTTCAAATGTGTCTTGTTCTTGAGCTCTGTAAACCAAAGTTCTGATACCAACTGTGATGACCCGAACTTCCCCGATCTCCAATGAGAAGAGAAAGAACAGATTGTTTGAGAACACAACAAATCAGAACACAAACAGAAGAACATTTCATTGCTTATTACAACAATTACATCAAAGTACGAGAATATTACAGAGTATACATGAATAATATACAACCAAAAATACCAGAGATTTAAATTACATTTAAATACAGAGTAGCGGAAAATAATACATAACACAATTGAATGGAATACACGGATACAGAGCGTTCTGAACATAGCTCTAGTTGTAAATCCAGGATCCTGTGAATATATATCTACAAAACCAAAACTACTAGCTGCCCGTGTGGAAAATAGGAGCACCCAGAGTTTAGGTTAAAACAATAAACTCCAGGTCAGTCATGTGACTTGTGTGAGAACTAAAACAATTATTTAAAACTTTACTTTAAAATCAGATATATCAAGGGACCACGCCGTATAACACGGAACGGGTTTTCTCCCAAGAATACCAGTGCATATAACAAAACATCGCAATGCTTTTTGAAAAAAAATGAATCTATATAAGACTCAGGTCCCATGACACAATGCAACGCAAGCCGGAGGGTAAAGTTTTACCTTATAATAGCCAAACATGATTGGTATGTTTAAAACAAATCTTTTTGATATTATTATAAGTGCATAGTGTATAAAATCACTTCAAATATAAATGTATCAATCATAGACGACATTAGCGTCCCATGCCACTATGTCGCCAATAGTATACAACTAAAACCGTAAAATGTCATATTGGAAGTAAGATTTCCATCTGTGAACCATGGCAAGGGATCGTCCTTACCGCTTCGAGATGCTCTAACCCATGTCTCAGGACACAGACTTAGGTGGGCCCTTGGATCGTCAGGGTCGGTCCACACAGAGTGGATTAAAATGCCTAAACAATACGTTTCCCCCGCCCTATGGGGAGTAAAACTGGTCAGTATATCGACCAAACCATCCATCGGTCCCGTGGTGACCGATATAACCGAGGCGCTTCGCTATCCATCATCCACATAAGTAAAATGTCTGGGCTCCATACCATGACACCACTCCTAGCTAGAAGGAAACACATGTTCTCGCAGAAGTCCTCTCCCGTTTTTGGTTCACACCGGGGTGTGAGGCTCGCGAATTAACGCTATACACAAGGCTATGCTATATTAAAGCCGTGCTTTGATCATCAACCACAAGACTCTGCTTTTCAACAAAAGCCTTGATGATTTGCATCTCAGCATGCCACATAGGAAATTCACGCCATGCAACCGAGGTCTATCGATATATAACCTCTGAGCTCATACGTCTCAGAAAAGGGTGTTAAGCAAGAGAATAAATTCTCCGCCACCAAATAGGTATATATTTAATAGAGATCAATCAACACGAAATGAAATCCAATGTCAGACACACATCCATTTACAAGTTTGTTCTGGGTCTGAACGAAACCGGAGGCACCTTATTCCTCATCCCATATGTCCAATATAGGAGAGAGGTCCTCGCATATCCGGTCGATCTCCAAGTACGTCTGGACGATCACCACTTATTACCTTGTCTTGGGTGTACAACCCAATCAAGACATCAGTAATCATCCAAACGATGCGAAGGCCTCCAGTCTTCAACCACCATCTTCATCGTCGATTTATCGTCGAAGTAGTTATTCAGAATGGGTATAAACCCTGTCTTTCCAAATAACTCGCGTATATTATAAACAAGTGTTATAAAAACACAACATACGCCTCATTCCAATCCAGAATATTCTTTTATTTAAATATTCATATCCTTTGGGAAAGGTTCCCATTAATTTTATCAAAGATAAATTCTTTAAATTTATTCTTTGATCTTCCATTGCATATCATTTCAAACCAAATTAAGGTTTATCCAAACTAGTCGGGATTAGCGCACCTTACCGAAGTAATCATTTGTTTATTTCCCAATCCCAACCTATTCATCACATAGAGAAAACTGGTAATACTCCATATCTAACACCACGGTGTTATCGATAAATTTAATTACCATTTCACGTTCAAATCTAATTAAAGATTTAACTATCGCTTGGAGTAAAACTGGTGATACTCCGTTCTCGATCATTGCCCAAATTTGATAATTTAAATTATCAAATTTCAATCTAATTAAAGATTCATTAAAACTCCACTTAGTTTTTATCTTCTTAAAAATCATTATATAATGATTATTCAAAATCAGAAAATAAATCATGTCTTTAACTGGGTTAAAGAACCAATGTCATTTAAAACACAGTTCACGATAAAACCAAAATCACATTCCATTAATTATGGAATCTTCATGGAAAACAGATCAATATATAATCGATATTAATTTCCGTATCCGACTAATAATATAAGTGGAATAACGACAAAGCCTTTTAAATTCCATATATACTAATAGTCTTCCTCCACAGAAGTTCACTTCGATTATTATCAAATCGAAGTCCATTCTATTTCAATTTATTGTATTAAATTGGAAAACCTTACTTTGGAAAATTTGTTTTAAATCTTAATAAAAGATTTACAAATTCTAAATCATATTTCATTGTAAATCGGGTTGAAGAACGAATGTTGTTAAAAACACAGTTCACGATAAACCCGATTCACATTCCATTTTATTCTAATTACCAAATGTAACTGGAAACACTAATAATCTTAATTAAAACATTTATTCTTTTCAAACGGGGTTTAAGAATAGTGTTACTAAAGACACCGTTCACGACAACCCAAAATCCAATTCTTTTATTCAATTCCAATTAAATATTAGTTAATTGGAAAATTTCACTAAATCTTAATAAAAAGATTTATTCTTTTCTCAACTGGGTTTAAGAACAGTGTTATTTAAGACACCGTTCACGACAAACCCAAAATCCCATTTGATATTAAATACAAGACTCTGAATAGAAAATATATCGGCTTATATTCAATATCAAATTCTGAAACCAACAAATATCGTATTGGAAATAACGATATAAATATATCTTCCAAATTTCCATAACAATATCCATATAATCACGAAATCCAACATCGAAATATTCCGAAGATGATTTCCATTCAAATCCACTCCAATTCATATATTGGAAATTCTGGTTATATTAAAACCCATTCTCAATCCAATTTATTTATTTAATAACAATTGGGTTTTAATCTAGTTAACAACTAGTTCATTTCGATAAAAATATATTTTTATCTTTTCAAATATGGAATTTTTCATCCCAATTCTTTCCAAATCATTTATTATGATTTTACACAAATTATTAATATTTTTGATAATTTTATCAAGGCCTGTACAGTCGATTTCCATACATGGTCATCGAACTGCACTTACAGCGACCTTTTCCAATTTTGATTTGGACATAATTCCAAATCCAACCATTAGATTTCAATTCTCTTGTATTCGTTGGAAAGCTCTTTTCGATATGAACTCAACGGTTCCTATTTTAGGAGAATCCGACGGTCGGATCTCCCGTAATTTCAATTCGAAGTCAATGGTCAAAATTCGCGAACTGCCGCAGCGCGACGCGTTTTTCCGGCCATTAAATATAAATAATATATATATATATATTATATATTTTGTCGATTTCCATTTAAAATGTATTTTATAAATCATTTTAAATTCGTTTTAAAAACGATTCTAACTTCATTTTCAACTTTAAATCAAAATTGAATATTCCATATCATTATAATACATAAATGACAATATTTTCAAAATATCAGATTTTGAAATCATTTCCGTTTCGATATTCATTATAAAAATGAATAAAATTGGTATAAATATCGTTTACGTCAAACTGGCTTTAATCTAATCAACATGGCTTCATAAATTTCAATATTTCTGTGTCCATCCCAAATCAGACATCAAAATCATATTTTGATCCATTACTGAATATTATTTTAAAATATTAGTTATTTTAAAATATTCATTATTCGCCATTTGCAAATATTCGTTAATTTAAATTATTCGTTCTTTTCGAATTGGAATCAGACACAGTCAATTACCATATAATTTTATTTATATAGATTTCATACATACATGTACACAACAATAACCAAACACATTCAGCCATCATCCAAAGTGCATTACACAACTGCATAAGCATTAAATATAAATAATTAACGCTTACAACAGTCTGTCAACCCATCGATTGACATACAACTAAACAATTGGGATTAGTGTACGTCAAATATCATCCCAATGCCCATGTGGGGTTTCAATCAACAAACACAAATTTTATTTGTGCAGTTGGACGATGTGTAAAATATATCGTCCCAATCAATATCTGTCAAATGAGTGTACATAAACAAATCGTCAGATTTGTAAATGAATATTTATTTTCATTCATATACTCATTAAAAATTATACTTTTAACGAGAAATTATTTATTTCAACTAATGAATATTTTATACAGTTCATTTATACAATAAAAATGATATTTTTATTATTCAAATATTTTATTCATCAAATGAATATTTTATACATTTTATATATACAATAAAAATGATTATTTTATTATTTAAATATTTTGTTCATCACATGAATATTATATATTCCATTTCGCAATACAATCACAATCAATTTCCACCACACAATAAAATCAAACATGTCGTCCATGGTCTATGGACGACGGTTTCTGGAGCTATTAAGCCTCGTCTGCAACCTAATATATATTTAATTGTAAAAAGATTTTGTGAGGAGTTCTCACCTTTGGTTTCCACTCCGTCATTCTTTATTGGGCGGTTTGGATTCTATTCGCTTCCAGTCGGTTTCATCGCAATCAGTTTTCAAGTGGTTTATATTAAAAATCACATTTTTAGTACAGTGCTATATAGATAAGAACCACATTTTTATTCTGTGTTATTTCTTTTCTTTAAAACTCACATTTTTAACATGAAGCTATATATATATAAATCACGTTTAAAAATCAATGCTATATATTTTTAAAACCACTGTTTTGCACGAGGTTATTTATATAAGAAAAAAAATCATATTTTTAAAACAAAGGTATATTAATAAAAATCATATTTTTATT
Organism: Allium sativum; assembly: GCA_030737875.1. Lineage (NCBI taxonomy): Eukaryota > Viridiplantae > Streptophyta > Magnoliopsida > Asparagales > Amaryllidaceae > Allium > Allium sativum. The sequence continues at coordinate 245,574,003 of CM060912.1, read as the reverse complement.
TACAATGTTATGTAATAAAAAATATCATTCTTATAATGCTATTTATATTTTAAAAATCACATTTTTAAATCATGCTTTTCATATTAAAAATCATATTTTTATCTAGTTAAAGATCGTAATTTTATATAAGTACAGATTGCATTTTTATCTAAGTAAAGATCGTATTTTTATATAAGTAAAGATCGCATTTTTATATACGTTATTTATATTCAAAAATAACATTTATATTCAAAGTTATAATATATACAAATGATATTTTTATTCCAATGTTTTATGTAATCAAAACTAGAATTTTAAACAATGTTTTATATAATAAAAATCAGAATTTAAACAATGTTATTTAAATAAATAAATAAAATCACCTTAATAACGTTTAACAAAGTGTTGCCATCCCTCCTTCTTTCACGTGATAGCCTGTCGCAAGAAAACCCATAATATCGTCGTTTCTCTCTCCTCGCGCAGGCCACCCAGCACCGTCGTTCGACGATCGGAACCTCCCACATCATAGCGCCTGACGTCTCCTCCCTCCACGAACCGTTGCTCGATACTCGAGCTCGCCGTTCTCCTCGAAATTCACACCAAAACCCGCGGTTTTCAGCTCGAAATTGGATCCAATCACTTAACGAAAATTGGTCAGAGTACTATGGATGAGAAGAGCTCGAAATTCTTGACAATCTTCGTTCAGAAATTTCATGAATTATTGTTTGGATCAAATGAATTTGGGGAGGGAAACCGGAAGCAATATCGGCCATTCAGTTTGGCTGATGGCGGGTTTATGAAGAGGGTAGGGTTAGGGTTTAGATTTAAATATATATATATATATATATATATATTATTTTCAAAAATACTTATGTATCGATACGAACTCCAAATCAAACCCAACGACTGTCGCCTCTAGCTAAATACCCCCATTCCATACACAATGGGATATGCTGCGTAAGCTAATTCAACTATTTTGATTAGTTTTTTCATCAAAAATAAAATATAAATTAATATAACTTTCAAAATTGATTTCAACGTACATTTTAATTTACCGGGGCCATATACTAACTCCAAAAATTCCAGAAAAATAAATCTGGCTATGTTTTGACGATACGGTCCTAATAAAACTAATTTCATCGAATTTGGAGACAGTTTGAAAAACGGTCATTTTCCAATCGATTAAATTCAAACTGAATTGACCAAACACATTTAAATTCACCACGCTCACATATTTATTCCAAAAATTATGAAAATTGGAATCCAGCAATAATTTGACATTCCGGATCCAACAAAATTGATCTCATCGAAAACGGACGTCATTTGCAAAAATCGCTATTTTTAAGGGCCATATATTATATAAATTCCATAGCGACTATTTTGAATTTTCAACTAGACATAACTTTTTATTCCCGCTATGAAATTTGGATTTCTCACATTCTTTGAAAAGATATTTTCAAACAGATTCAAATATTTCTAGTTTTACTAAAATCCGGTTTATTTTGAATCATGTACATTCGTTTGAAATTTGAAATCGAATTTTCAAAGTACCGCGCCATTTCCAGTTCCTTTTATAATTAAAATAAATATTTATATTCTAACTTTGATTTAAATAAATATATACATTCTAATTCTATTCAAAATAAATTTCTAGTCGTTATTATTTAAAATAAATCATTTTAAATATTTAAAATTCATTAAAATTGCTAAAATAAATTTTTTAAATTGGTTCTGATTTTTCGGGTTGTTACATTAGGTGAGAGGTTTGAGCTATACACAGACCACAAGTCTCTCAAATACTTATTCTTGCAAAAGGATCTTAATTTGCGACAACAACGTTGGATGAAGTTTTTTGCATCTTATGACTTCGAGGTAGCATATACCTCGTGGAAGGGAAATGTAGTGGAAGACGCATTGAGTAGACAGAGAATTATTTTTAGTCCATTGTTCGTAGAGTGGCAGTTTGGAGTTTATGTCGTCGTTCGATTTAATGGATTATGCACCAGAATTTTTTGCATCGTTGTAGGTGTTACCTACTCTCTTAGATTGTATTGGATGTAGTCAGCGTGAGGATCATCAGTTAGCGGATATCATGGACTAACTCAGTAGTGGAGAGGCCTTTAGTCACCTTTCTTGGTATTATGTGGATGAGAGAGGTAGCTACATTGTGATGGGAGATCATGTGTTCCCCGAGTTGAAGATTTGTTGAGATTGATTTTAGAAGAAGCCCATCATTCTTGGATAACCATCCATCCGGGAGGCGATAAGATGTATAGAGACATGAGGAGGTTTTTTTATTGGGTTGGGATGAAGAAGGACGTGGTAGAGTATGTGGCTGGATGTATAACTTGTCATAGAGTGAAAGCTGAGCAGAAGAAGCTTGGTGGGATGCTTCAACCTCTAAATTTGCTAAAGTGGAAGTAGGAGAGCCTCTCGATGGATTTCGTAAATGGATTGTCCAGATCGAGGAAGGGCCACACTAATATTTGGGTTATAGTCGATAAGTTGACTAAGGGTGCTCACTTTGTCCCGATTAAGAGTAAGCAAACGACTGCTTGGTTGGAATCAATGTATCTTATAAAGATCATCCAACTTCATGGAGTTTCCTCTAGCATTGTTAGTGATAGATACCCAATCTTTACAATCGAGTTTCAAGGAGCCTACAAGAGCCATTGGGGAAACAACTACAACTTAGCAGTGCCTACCACCCTCAGACTAATGGACAGACAGAGAGGGTTAATAGGATTCTTAAGGATTTATTGCAGTGTGTATCCTAGACTTCGAGGGGACTTCGTAGGAGCATCTTCCGTTGGTAGAGTCTGCGTATAATAACAGCTATTGAATGAGTATAGGTATGGCTCCTTTCGAGGCATTGTATGGGCGGCCCTGTAGATCACCTACTTATTGGTGGGAGTCCACAGACAGACATGTACTTGGGCCTGAGATAGTTAGGGAGACCTTAGAGAAGATAGACATGATTCAGAGGCAGATGAAGGCAGTTCAGGATAGATAAAAGTCGTGTGCAGATCAGTGGAAGACAGACCTAGAGTTCGAGGTAGCAAACTTGGTTTTCATTAAGGTATCAACGTTGAGGAGTGTTGTTCAGTTCGACTCAGTAGGGAAGTTGGCGCCGAGGTTCGTACGGTCATTCCCTATAGTGGAGATGGTAGGTCGCATGGCCCACACGGTTAGATTACCGAAAAGATTGACTGGAGTTCATGATCATGTTTCATACATGTGAAAGTGTTTACATGATTTCGTGGTAGTAGTAGAGCCATGTACTCTAGAGGAGATCGAGGTAGAGAGGGAGGCATCAGTCAAGAGAGATCCTATATCGATACTAGGATATGAGGTGAGGAAGTTACGAAATAAAGAAATCAAGCTTATTAAGATTGAGTGGGGAGAAGTGTAACACCCCGTAATTTTAAGGACATTATTAACAATAAACTGAAGAATACTTAATTTAATGTTATGAACTAAGTAAAACGGACTGTACCATTGCGTTCATCTCGTAATTGTGGTTGAGATAGACTCCGAGTTTGCGTAAAATGGACACCGTATGCGGAGATTTTAAGGTTAGAAGTTTGTATACACATAAGATTCTTATGTATAAATAAAATTAAACCAGGATTCAAATCAGTTCAAAAATAAGAAGCGGGGAAAAGGGGCGGGCGCAGGTGGGAAATCGGCTCGTTAAGGGTCGACCCATGCCTGATCTAGGTCGACTTACGGGCCGACCCAAGGGCAAGTGCGTCGACTCATGGGTCGACCCAGGTAGGGGTGGGTCGACCCAACTTGGATTTGGCTGGGTGCGTTTTTATGAATCGGGACTGGTTTGTTGGCTAAGGGCCCGTTTGGAAACCCAAAGAAAAAGTGCTTATGCTTCTATTATAAGTGCTTTTACTTCTAAGAAGTTAAAAAGCCAAAAAGTTCGTTTGGCACGGTAATGACTTATAAGTCAAAAAGTTGAAAAGTCAGTATGGATTTTTTTAGCTATTTGGCTTTTACACTACAATATTGACATAAAATGTAAGACAATTCATATTTTTAAAATTATATGTTACAACCAGTTAACAAAAAAATTACAAAACAATTCATATTACCAAATATAAATAAAAAAATACTGAATTAAAACATAACATAAATACTTGCATGTTTTTCGCATATAATCCAAGCAGTTAAGTCCATTTTAACTTACAAAATCAAACAACAAACCGCGCAATAGATAGAAGTTGATCTTTTACACAAATTTCAAGCATTACAATCGAAACATTAAAAACTTCTAAAAACATATGAAATCTAATATGGCAAATGATAAAAAGTGGCCATGCTTCATCGGATTTGTTCCCTTTTGTTGTTGAAATCTTGTCTTTCTCCTTGAGTTGAATCATCTCCAACCGAACTTTGATTAGATTCAAGATTGTTTTCTTCGGAAAGAAATAAATCATCATTTTGAAACTCTTTAAAAATCTCATCATCCAAAGCATGCTTTCTAATGTAGTTGTGAATTACACATGTAGCTATGACAATATTACGTTGTTTGCGAAGACTATACGATGGCATCATTTTCAAAATAGGAAAACACACTTTAAGAACGCCAAAACAACGTTTAATGATATTCCGCAAAGATGAGTGAGCATAATTATATTGCTCCCTCGTAGATTGTGGTGTCCTTTTTGCTCCTATAAAATCACTGCGAGGGTATCTTTCTCCTCTGTATGGGGCTAAAAACCCAAGCATATTAGCATATCCTGAATCGACCAAATAAAATTTCCCTACAAACAAAAAATACATAATTATAAACTTATAACTAAATTTAAATTTGAGTATATTATTTAAGTTTTTTGTGGCACAAAGAATTACAAGAGCTATTTAGTTTCTTGATTTTGAAATTCATATAAGTATAGTGAAAAACAATAATGAATAATACCTTTTGGGCATCAGAAACTTTTTATTTGGATCATTAATTGTATCCATCAATATTCTTGAATCATTTGCACTACCTTCCCATCTAGCTAAAACATATGTGAAACACATATCAAAATCACATGCGCACATTACATTTTGGGTAGGTAAACTTTTCCTTCCTCTATATGGAATTTGTGCCTTTCCCGCTACACATGCACTAATGTGTGTGTCATCGATTGCTCCAATGCAATTCTAAAAGAAAAAACAGTAACAAATATTATTGTTAACCATACAAAAATAAGAATATTTTTTTGGGAAATGTAGAAAGAGAATATCAACTTGCACTTATAAACAAGAAACACACCTTAAACCAAGGCCAATACTTATCACCTTTGCTTTTCAAGTATGGATGAATTATCGCGAAATATGGAGGTACAATTACTTCTTTAGCGAATTTACATAAAGCCTTTAATACATTTCCAAAATGACGTGAAATTGTTTCCGGAGAGTGCTGAAAACGATCAGAAATAACTCTATTACTATCATTATGACCAACTGTGTATAGAAATATGCACATTTGTTCTTCCACTTTGACATGTTGTGTATCACGCAACAACTCACGAGTCTTCAGAGCCTCACATAAATCTAGTAGAACATTTGTATGAATACAGAACATGTCCAAGCATCTAGCTGTATGACCATTGAGCACATTGAAAACATATTCTCTTCCACTCAACGCATCATTTCTATATGGTTGTCTCGGGATCCATCTTGAATAATATTTATTTCCAATATGGCTAACTATCAACTCAATAGCCTCTTGTTCGATATCACTTGATCCACTTGATTCGCTACTTGAACTCATACTTGTCAATATCCTATATGTCGAACATTTCGCTACTTGAACTCATACTTGACAGTAGAATCTGATGACAGTGTGTAGAATTTGTTTGGCAATTTGAAGGCAGTGTATAGTTTGTTGGAACTGGAGGGACTTGTGTGGACTTTTGGTTTGTGTTTGTACAAGGGTATGAGGATGGTTTGTGCTGAAGAAAGCCTGTAAAGGTAGCACAAAATTGTTGGTGACATTGTATGAAAGAAATGGCGAGTTCTGGTAGTAGGTGGTTGAACTGTAATGGGTGGAATTGTAACAACGTAATAGTTTGTGGCAATGTAACAATTTGTATGAAATGAATCAGTTTGATTCAAATGAAACAAATGTGAAAACTAGTGTTCTGTCAAAATGAAACAAATGCACAGTGCAAAAATTTACAGATGCTGAAATGATCGGTCTCACACAATGATCAAATGAAGGCTGCTTGCAATGCCCAAACTAAAATCTACAAAAACTGCACCTTCCTTTTTTTTTAAATAAAGAAAAACTACACACAAAACCAAAAACAGAATAACTGTGAATTAAAAGCAGAAATGCATTTTTTTAATGACTAACAAAACTCAAAAGTGCAAAAGCAATAAACACACAAGTAGTATGAACACAAGTGAAGAAACAAAGCACAAACAAAACAAAACACTAATCCAATACAGAGGATTGTTTTGTTACTTATACAAACATAACCCAATACAGAGGACACCCAAATAACAAAGAAGAATTGAATTATACATTCAAACCAGTAAAGCTAGTAGATAAAAAAAATGAATTAAGTAATTTTTCTCAAAACTGAAAGCAAGAAAAATACAAAACTTTTACCCAAAATTAGTAAACACCACATGTACATGTAAAACGCAGCCAATGTCAAACTTAACAGCTTTTTATTTATTAGAAGCAACCATTCTTACAAGTCAATGCATGTCATTCCCAGGTTTATATTATACTTTGTTTGCATATAACTTTAAAAATAGTGGAGAAAAAGTTAAGTTCTTACAGCAACAATAGAGTCTCGAGCTGCAACTGCAACAATATCAGCACATGAAACGGTTTTCTTGCATATAGCTTCGAGGTTTGTCTTGATGGTGCCTTTTACACTGGGAAATGCTATTTTTTCTCCTGTAAATGTTATGTTATCCTCTAGAAGAACTGATGCACAGACCTGCATTATACGTGAATCATAAAAAAATTAATTACATAGCTTAGTTTTGTATAAAATCTAGAAAGTATACCATAGCATCATGGATGGAGAACTCCTTTGGGCGCACTGTGACGACCCCAAAACCCGTACTGACGGAGTTAAGGGTAATCTTTGGAATATAACACAGAAACAGATAATAGCGGAACAGAAATAAATAAATACACTAGATAATGAACAAATAATCACTGAATAAACAATAATTATCAGAGTTATACAAGATACAGGATCATACTTAGTACAAATACAGTTCAGCTATACGTAAATGTCAACAGCGGAAAACAAACATAATATGTACAATAGGAGCTGAAAAGCATAATAAGAGATAAATGATAGAATCCATCTTCAGCTCCAGCTATCCAGAGAAAGCCAGCTAAAACCTGAATACAAGGCTGCCCGTGTAGAAAAAGGGGCACCCGAGTTTGAAAGTGAAACAAACTACGAGTCAGTCATGGGACTGGTATGAGAAATCTACTCAACACATTTATAATATGGCTAATCACAGGACCACGCCACTTTCGTGGAACGGGTTTACTCCATTGGATTGCCAGTGCTTTAAAAACAAATCTTTCTTTTAAACATCGCAATGCTTTTTTATAAAAATGGAGCCATTATAAGACTCAGTTCCCATCACACAATGCAACGCAAACCGGAGGATAGAGTTTTTACCTTATAATGGCCAAGATATGTTTGATACGAATAAAACAAAAGCATTTGATATTACTACTAGTGTTTATATGTTTCAAAATCAATTTCAAATCATAAATATCAATCATAGATGGCATTAATGCCCCATACCACTATGTCGCCATATATAGGTATACAATCAAAACCGCACAGTCACGTATTTGGAAATTGGATTTCCGTCAAGAACCAAGGCAAAAGATAGTCCTTACCGACTTCGAGACGCTCTAGCCCGCCCCTTAGGAACAGCCGCAACTGCCCCTTGGATCGTCAGGGCCGGTCCACCGATGTGGATTATTATACCTGAACACTGTGTTTCCCTGCCCTTTGGGCCGTAAATGAGCCAACGAATGACTCCATCGGTCCCGGATCGACCGATATAACCGAGGCGCCTCGCGACAGCAACAACCACATATGTGAAAATAATATAAATGTCAGCCAGTTTAAGCACCGACACCACCTCTAACTAGAAAGAAACGCATGTCCTCCCTGAGGTCCTTCTCCCGTTTCTGGTTCATACTGGGGTGTGAGGCTCGCGAATTCACGTTATACACAAAGCTATGCCACACAGGCGGTGCTTTGATCATCAACCACAAGACTTTGCTTTTCAACAGAAGCCCTGATCACTGCATCTTAGCATGCCACACAGGCAATTCACGCCATGCAACTGATGGCTATCAATCACACAGAACGAATTCCAATGTTAGACACACAGTCCATTTGCAAGTCCGTTCTGGGTCTGAACGAAACCGGAGGCACTATATACCTCGCATATCCATCGATCTCCACGTACGTCTGGACGATCACCACTCATTATCCATATTTCGGGATGCCTCCCAATCAGGACATCGGTTACCATCCAAACGAGGTGAAGATCGGTCTTCAACCATCGTCTTCGTCTTCTTATCGTCGATTCAGTTATTCAGAATGGGATAAACCCGGTCTTTCTGAACAACTCGCGTATATAATTAACAAGTGCTACACAAACACAACATACGCCTTATTTCAATTCATTAGTCACTAACCGTTAATTAGCAAGAGAACGATTTCCCAAATATTAACTCCGAAGGCCGATACCAACATCAGATCAAAACCCAGGAAACCATTCGACTTAGCCAACCTTCACTTAATTTCTAAATTTCACATTCCATTTCGTTTATAATATTTTATAACGATTTATCGCTATTTTATTTATTTAAAAATAGCCAATTTATTTAAACGACGCTTTAGGCCATAACACGGCCGTGGCGCTGTTTTTTTCTTCAGATTTGATTTACACATATATGAAAATCTAACCGTTGGATCTTCACAAAATTTACATCATTAGAAAGATCTTTTCAAAATGAATCCAACGGTTCTAGTTTCGGGAAAATCCGACGGTCGGATCTCCCGGTATAATCGTTTGAAGTTTCGATTTCAAAACACGAACTGCAGCGTCGTTATTTGATTTAATATAATTATATTTATATATATATACAATCGATTCTGGCGCTGTTTTTCTTCAGATTTGAAGTAAACATTCCAGACAATCCAACCGTTGGATTTTTACAAAGTTGGTGTCGTTGGAAAGATATTTCCAAAGCGAACCCAACGGTTGCAATTTCGGGAAAATCCGATGTTCGGATCTCCAGCACTAATCGTTTGAAATCACGGTTTCAAAATACGAACTGCAGCTTCGTTATTCGATATATTTCAATTCTATATATATATATATATATATATATATCGATTCTTCGATTTCAAAACTATATGATTTTCATACATTTGATAAAAATGATATTTTTATCTAACTGCCTTCTATTTCAACACTTCACTATTTTTAACAATTCATGAGTACAGTAGAAAGGTGATTTTCATTGTAAAACAATTCATTTCAAAACGCGATTATTTTATATAGTTCATATAGGTAATAAAAATATGATTTTTATTATAAAACAATTTATTTAAAAACAAGAGTATTTTATATAGTTCAAATTGATCATAAAAATAGGATTTTTATTATAAAACAATTTCTTTCAAAATATGAATACCACTCAACACATGAATTTCAATTCAACGAATGAATTTCGATTCAACACATGAAGGTTTTCTATAGTTTATATATATAGATAAAAAGGTGATTTTTATATTTAAAATACGAATACCATTCAACACATGAATTCTATTCAACGAATGAATTTCAATTCAACACATGAAGGTTTTCTATAGTTTATATATATAGATAAAAGGTGATTTTTATATTTAAAATACGAATACCATTCAACACATGAATTCTATTCAACGAATGAATTTCAATTCAACACATGAAGGTTTTCTATAGTTTATATATATATATATAGAGATAAAAGGTGATTTTTTATATTTAAAATACGAATACCATTCCACACATGAATTCTATTCAATGAATGAATTTCAATTCAACACATGAAGGTTTTCTATATTATATATATATATATATAGATAAAAAGGTGATTTTTATTGCAAAACAATTTATTTAAAACACGAATACCTTTCAACACATGAATTCTATTCAACGAATGAATTTCAATTCAACACACGAAAATAATTCTAACACATGAATATTATTCAAAATTTCGGCAGCATAACGGCAGGGTAGTTAAAACCGGGGTCGTCCCTAGTACGGCTCCTCGCTCTACCTTAAAGCCTCGCAGCTTTTGACATTGGGGAATCATGCATCTAGTTCGCATGCAGGCGGCATGTATATATTTTTCATTTCCACAAACTAATCCTATGTGGTTTCAACCAAATAATTCTCAACCATAAATGGGTATTTTTCAACCACAATCAATCAATTTCAACCACAAACAATTATAATCAACCATTCGCTATCAACCAATTTTCACATCAATCACAACCAATAAATATCGTCCATGGTTTGTGGACGAGGGGTGTGTGTATATATATATATATATATATATATAAGCATTTCACTTCTATTTCAACGCATATATAATTTTTACAACGCATATATAACTTATACATCGAACGTACGACCTATACAACGCTTATACATGAGGTGTACAATGCCTATACAAGTCATACATCGACTATATAATTTATACATCTCCGTTTTCCATATCGTTTATAATTTAGAAATCTCACATTGGGTTCCACTCCACCAAAAATAGCAGAAGGCTCAGAAAAATATGCGGTCTCTTCTAGAATGTAGAAGACGTCCACACGAGTCCACTATCTCTTGTTTCACTGAATTTCGTCAAGAAACGAAAAACATATGATTTTTATAGTGGAATCAAAAACCGTAGCGCTTTAAACTGCTATAATATAGTTTAAAATAAAAATAGCTGTATTACCTCAGTTTTTGTTCAAATCTAGGTTTTGAATTTCAGCTCCAACCGTTGCACGAGGATGAAAACCAGTTGCACCACGTCGAAGAGCATCTGAGGGCGCTCAGAACGACGGTACTCCGGCCGACTTCGGTGGCGAACTCGAGGCAGGGCGGCGCTCCGACTTTGCTTACTTCGGGGATGTGATTCCAGAGAAATACTCCATGATAATTTCCAAATCTTATATGGATGTGTAGAGGAGGATCAGATATTCGAAAAGCTCCAAAGGAGGGGGGGTCTAATTCCTCCTGGTTTGATCGGAAAAGGGATGGGAAGCAGCGATGCGGTTTCCGCCTTCAGCCGACGTCGGGGAGAGAGAAAGTTTTTTTTAACTGGCCAATAGAATTTTTCCTTTTATTTATATATTTTTAAAATTCGAAAATACCCCTTATGTCCCACGAACTCCAATCCAAACCCAACGACTGTCATCCCTAGCGTTTTACCCCATTCCGAACACAATGGGATATGTTTCGAAAGCCCATTCGACTGTTTCAGTCAGTTTTCCTTCAAATTAAAATATAAAACATTCGATATTTAATTTGAACATACATTTTAATTTGTCGGGGCCACATACTGATTCGAAAAATTCCAGAAAAATAAATCTGGCTATGTTTTGACGATACGGTCCCAACAAAACTAGTTTCGTCGAATTCTGAGACTGTTTGCAAAAAGGCCCATTTCTGGTCGATCCAATTTAACTATAATTGACCAAAACATGTTTTCCTTTGCCCCGCTCACATACTAGCTTCAAAAATTATGAAATTTGAAACCTAGCAATAACTTCACATCCTGGATCCAACAAAAGTGGTTTCGTCGAATTCCGAGGTCGTTTGCAAAATGGCCATTTTCACGGGCTATATAATTTCTACAGCAACCTTTCTGAAAATTCATTTGGCCATAACTTTTGCTTCCCGCGATGAAACTTCGATTTTTCAGATTCGTTAGCAAGGTATTCACTAACAGATTTAAATATTTTTGGTTTCACTCAAATCCGTTTTGTTTTGCACCCGGTACAGTCAGTCAAAGTTTGAATTCAAATTTTGAAACTGTCGCGCCATTTCAGGCCTTGTTTATAATTAGAATTAATTATATTCGTTTTCAAATGTCGATTCAAACTTACTTTTCATCGTTATTATTTAAAATATTTATTTTAAATATTTAAAATCCACTAAAATAGCCAATTTAAAATTTTTAAATTGGTTCAGATTTTCCAGGTCGTTACAATCTCCCCCACTTAAAACTTTTCATCCCCGAAAAGGAACAAAGTCGAAAGTGGTTTCATTAATCAACTCTACGTTCAATCTGGCTTCCATTCTCCAACTTTTCAGTATCTGAGAATTTTCAAATTCTTCAAAAATTTGGCTAACACTCGGAATTTTCGAAAAATTTCGCCATAACCTCCTTTGTATGGGGAGGGGTTTGGAAATTTATTGGGCCGTATTAGGTACCCAATAAATCCTATAAAGCATACACATATTTATATTGATATATTCTGGTGTTTACAGGGGAGTGTGTATCGATAATAACTCCAGAGAATAAATTCTCGTCACCCTGTCAAAGCCTGAGGGAGTGTGTATTTTTATTGCTCCAGAGAATAAATTCTCGTCACCTCGTCCTGTGTGGGAAATAAATAGTCCATGTACCGTATCTAATAACTAGAGAGACGTGATTATTGTCAACTCCAAACCCATGTGGGGTTTTTATTAATCTGGCAATTTTGCCGTTACAATTTTATATGGTCCATATCAGTCATCAGTTCAACCTGTAAAATATAGTCATCGCCATACAAGCCTCTCGCTCGTATGGTAAATCTTCCACCTCGTCACACAAGCTCCAAATGCTTATGTGGTATATGATGAAGTATGCCTATCTTCAAGAAGTATCCCATGTAATGTAGTTCAAAATTAATTGTTACTATGCTATGGCGACGTTAATTATTACACACAGAATAACCAGCACTCCGCATCCAATGGCATTCACAGGAGCTGATATAATAATAAAATTGCGCATCCAACTCATTAAGGTTTCCTATTTGTCGGGCACGCAAATAATTTCTTTACTCAACAGCTAATCCATTTACCTATTCAAACATATATAAGGCACATGTATATATTCCTAACTATTTTTAACTCAGTTCAATGTGTTATTTAATCGAATAAATTCTACCATTCATTCTCATATTGATTAAATTAACTATCGTTTTAATAAATTAATCAATCAAATCTACTATCACACAACACAAACAACAATCAATTTGTTTTTAACTTTTCAAAATCATATAAATTAATTCATACACTCTTTTTAAATTAATCAGACTATAGAATTAAAAGTGTACATCCATGAAAGGGAAATAACAACAAAGTAGAGAACAACCGGGAATTTCAAAATATGGTAAATGTACCTTGCACCGGAGTTAATCAGAGATATCCACTCGACACTTAGGATAGGCTTTCTGAATGCTCTCCTCTGTTTCCCAAGTACAATCCCGCGGATCTCCACTCCATTGCACTTTGACTAAGCGAACCTTCTTGTTCCTCAGCTCTTTGGTTTCTTTGCCAATGATCTTTAGCGGCTCTCTTCTCACAGCCAATTCTGGAGTAATTTCAATATCTTGTTGTGCGTCCTCTTCCACAACCAAGTCTGGGTCATGAACATGCTTCTGAAGTTGAGATATGTGAAATACATCATGCACTCCAGGCAACCAATCAGGCAATTGAACCTTATAAGCGAGAGTTCCAATCCGTTCGAGAATAGGAAACAGACCAATGAATTTGGGCACCAACTTCCCAGTTTTACCGAACCGGATAACTCCTCTCATCGGCGATACTTTTAAATATACATAGTCGCCAACAGCAAATGATATATCTCTTCTTCTTTTATCAGCATAGCTCTTCTGTCGGCTTTGAGCGGCGAGTAATCGTTTCTTAATGAAATCAACTTTGTCGGCAACTGCTCGAATCATATCAGGTCCCAATACAAGTCTATTACCAGGTTCGACCCAACAAGCTGGAGATCGGCACGGTCTACCATACAATGCTTCGAATGGTGACCTTGTCAGGCTCGCCTGGTAACTGTTGTTATATGAGAATTCAGCCAAATGCAGATGGTCTTCCCATGATCCACCAAAATCAAGAACACAAGCCCGCAATAGATCTTCTAAAATACGATTCACCCTCTCAGTTTGACCATCTGTCTGAGGATGATAAACGGTGCTCAAGTTCAGCTTCGTTCCTAGCTCTACTTGAAATGCCTCCCAGAATTTGCTAGTAAATATTGGATCTCTATCACTAACTATACTGATCGGCACTCCATGCAGCCTAACAATTTCTTTGAAATAAATCTGCGCCAGTGTTTGAGCAGTTTTGTTCGATCTGACAGGTATAAAATGGGCGGTCTTCGTGAAGCGATCTAAGATCACCCAAATACTGTCGTTTCCTTTTCTGGTTCTGGGCAAACCATCAATGAAGTCCATGGAAATATGTTCCCACTTCCAACCTGAAACGTCCAGCGGTTGCAACAATCCAGCCAGTTTCTGTTGGTCGCTTTTGACTAGTTGGCAAGTAGGGCATCAGCTAACATATAAAGAAATGTCCCTCCTCATCGACTTCCACCAGAAAGTGCGTTTGATGTCATTATACATTTTGCTTACTCCTAGATGGATACTAAGTTTTGACTTGTGGCATTCATCCAGTACTTCCTTTCGGAGCTCAGGAATGTTAGGAACACAGATTCGACCCTTTAGTCTTAGAATCCCCTCATTATCAACCTGAAAACTCGAGGGCTCGCCCTTCTGAATCATCTCTCCGATCTTCTGAATGAAGTGATCATCCTTCTGAAGAGAAGATATTTTATCTATCAATGAAGTCGTGATAATAAAACTGGCGATCATTACATTCTTTCGGCTTAACGCATCAGCCACTACATTGGCTTTCCCTGGAGTGTATAGAATCTCAAAATCGTATGCTACAAGGAATTCTAGCCAACGTTGCTGCCTCAGATTCAAGTCTTTCTGGGTGAACATATACTTTAATGACTGGTGATCTGTAAACAGTTCGAATTTCTCACCCAGAAGATAGTGTCTCCAGATTTTCAAAGCAAATACGATGGCAACAACTCAAGATCATGAGTGAGATAGTTCTTTTCATGTGGCTTCAGCTGACGGCTAGCATAAGCAACAACTTGACCTCTTTGCATTAATACTGGACCAAGGCCTTCTCTAGAGGCATCTGTCCAGACCTTTAAATCCTGATTGCCGTCGATTATCGTTAACACTGGAGCAGTTGTTAATCTTAACTTTAGCTCTTCAAAAGCCTCCTCACATTCTGGAGTCCACTTGAATTTCGAGTGCTTCTTTGTAAGCTTCGTTAAGTGACTAGACATCTTCGAAAAATCTTTAACGAACATCCGGTAATAACTAGCCAATCCAAGGAAACTGCGGACTTCTGTGGGAATACTAGGCTGCTTCCAGTTTTGAATAGTTGTGATTTTACTTGGATCCACAGCAATTCCTTCTTTCGATACGACGTGGCCAAGAAACTTTACTTCATCTTGCCAGAATATACATTTGTATAGTTTGGCTTTTAAAACATTCCTTCTCAGAATTTCTAGAACCTATTCCAAATGCTTTCCATGTTCGGCCTTTGATTTAGAGAAGATTAGAATATCGTCAATAAAAACCAGAACAAATTTATTCAGGACTCCTCTGAACACTCTATTCATCAAATCTACGAAGTATGCTGGAGCGTTACATAAGCTGAATGACATTACTAACCACTCATAGAATAAGTCTGGACCTCTGAATGCTGTCATAGGGACACACTCTTCGGCAATACGAAGCTGATGGAAGCCTGTAGCTAGGTCCATCCTTGAAAATACTTATGCTCCATTCAGACGGTCCAATAAATCATCGATTCGCAACAATGGATATATATTCTTTATTGTCTGCTTATTCAAGTCACGATAATCCACACATAGTCGCAGAGTACCGTCTGACTTTGGGACAAACACCACTGCTGCTCCCCAATCAGAGAAACTAGGCCTGATCAGACCCTTCCATACAAGCTGTCGAGTTTGATTGTCTAGTTCTTCTTTCTCCTTTAGGGTCATTCTTCGAATAGCGTGAACTACCGGCCTTGCATTCAGAATCAAAGCGATCTTGAAATCTATTTCCCTCTGCGGAGGTAAGCGAACAACTTCCTCGAACACATCCGCATAGTTCTTGACGACTGGAATGTCTTTGATGAGGTCAGGAATATTCTCTGTGACTTCCGGGATATTTTCTATTTGAACAGGAGAAACATCCAAAGCTGCCCATAAGTCTTTTCTACTTGAATTCTGGCCTTCACAGGGAATAGTTATATAATCACCTGATTTAATCTTCGCCTTAACGACTCTGTCGGCGCATTTAACCTCAGCTTCATATTTAGTCAACCAGTCTAACCCCAAGATAAGATCAAACTCTGTAAAATTCTTGACGACCGCGATAGTAGGGAATCGATAACGAGAAAAAGAAACCGACACTCCATAAACCCAACTGAGATCGATGGAACCCCCGACCGGATTTTGGACAGTCATTGGTTCTTTGAGCTTCTTCAAATTCAAATCCAGTTTCTTAACCGCATTCTTTGCAACAAAGCTTCGCGACGCGCCGGTGTCAAACAGTACTTTAACTGGAATATCTTTGATAGTTAGCATGCCTTCCAAAACATCTGGTCTTCCTTGACTAGCTGAGGGTTCAGAAGTTTCTGCTATTTCATTTACTTGAACTATTTCAATCTTTTTCAACAGCCAGCAATCTTGTATTATGTGACCATCCTGATGGCAGAGATTGCATTTTCTATTCTCTTGAAATCCCTCTTTGGATTGAAATCCACCTTTTAATCGCTTCTTCAAGGGTCCGCAGTTTATCGACAAATGCCTTTTCAAATGGCAGTTAGAGCAAGTGGCGATCTTTACTGGTTCTTTCACAGAATTAGCCCTTTTTCTCTTGGCACTGGGCTTCTTACTGACCTCAGACTTCGTAATGGGCTCAGGACGATCAGTTTCAGACTCATCTTTATTACTAGAGCTGACTTACTGAAACATACCTTTCTTGTCGAGATCCTCGTACTGGTAAGCCATGTATATCATTTCAGAAAAAGGAAGCTTCACATTCCTCATTACACTATTCTGATATTTTCTATGAAGCCCGTTGATAAATCTCAGATTCTTCCTCTTTGGATTTTGAAATAGATGAGGGGCAAAGTGAGAAAGTTCATTGAATTTCTTATGATATTCTGGAATGGTCATATCTCCTTGTATCAGATAAGAGAATTCATCACATAACCGCTCAGTTGCTTCAGGAGGAGTAAATCTTTCGAGGAAAATCACTTTAAATCTATCCCAGGTGATATCACCTTCTGGATTATCCTTAACAACTGAATCCTACCAGAATAAGGCTTCGTCTTTGAGTGCCCAGGATGCCAGTAATCTTTTCTGGTCATCCCTCGGCTTTAAACCGTCAAAGATTTTCTCAGCAGATCGAATCCAAGCTTGTGTTTTCATAATAGATTCTTCGCCCGAGAACAGTATTCCACCCATATTTCTCTACTTAATTAATAGGGCCTCAATATCTAGTTCTGCATCCCTTCTGATTCTGACACTCAATTTCTAATACTTCTGCAAATAGCAGATCAAGTGTCAGGTCAACAGAAAAGATATTTTAAAACATAGAAACATATACTTCAAATGTAAATGTGTCTATTGGGGTGTATTTCATTCTGCTTTACTCATACCAGGATATTACTGATCCTATCTGTAATGAGTTACCCGTCCTAGAACACTGCTGGTTCTATTTCTGACGAGTTCGTTAATATATTATATTCTAGCACTAAGCTTAACCAAAGCTCTGATACCACGTTGGGACGACCCCAAAACCCGTACTGACGGAGTTAAGGGTAATCTTTGGAATATAACACAGAAACAGATAATAGCAGAACAAAAATAAATAAATACACCAGATAATGAACAAATAATCACTGAATAAACAATAATCATCAGAGTTACACAAGATACATGATCATACTTAGTACAAATACAGTTCAGCTATACATAAATGTCAACAGCGGAAAACAAACATAATATGTACAATAGGAGCTGAACAACATAAAAAGAGATAAATGATAGAATCCATCTTCAGCTCCAGCTATCCAGAGAAAGCCAGCTAAAACCTGAATACAAGGCTGCCCGTGTAGAGAAAGGGGCACCCGAGTTTGAAAGTGAAACAAACCACGAGTCAGTCATGGGACTGGTATGAGAAATCTACTCAACACATTTATAATATGGCTAATCACAGGACCACGCCACTTTCGTGGAACGGGTTTACTCCATTGGATTGCCAGTGCTTTAAAAACAAATCTTTCTGTTAAACATCGCAATGCTTTTTATAAAAATGAAGCCATTATAAGACTCAGTTCCCATCACATAATGCAATGCAAATCGGAGGATAGAGTTTTTACCTTATAATGGCCAAGATATGTTTGATACGAATAAAACAAAAGCATTTGATATTACTACTAATGTTTATATGTTTCAAAAACAATTTCAAATCATAAATATCAATCATAGACGGCATTAATGCCCCATACCACTATGTCGCCATATATAAGTATACAGTCAAAACCGCACAGTCACGTATTTGGAAATTGGATTTTTGTCATGAACCAAGGCAAAAGAAAGTCCTTACCGACTTCGAGACGCTCTAGCCCGCCCCTCAGGAACAGCCGCAACTGCCCCTTGGATCGTTAGGGCCGGTCCACCGATGTGGATTATTATACCTGAACACTGCGTTTTCCCGCCCTTTGGGGCGTAAATGAGTCAACGAATGACTCCATCGGTCCCGGATCGACCGATATAACCGAGGCGCCTCGCAACAGCAACAACCACATAGGTGAAAATAATATAAATGTCAGCCAGTTTAAGCACCGACACCACCTCTAACTAAAAAGAAACGCATGTCCTCCCTGAGGTCCTTCTCCCGTTTCTGGTTCATACCGGGGTGTGAGGCTCGCGAATTCACGTTATACACAAAGCTACGCCACACAGGCGGTGCTTTGATCATCAACCACAAGACTTTGCTTTTCAACAGAAGCCCTGATCACTGCATCTTAGCATGCCACACAGGCAATTCACGCCATGCAACTGATGGCTATCAATCACACAGAACGAATTCCAATGTCAGACACACAGTCCATTTGCAAGTCCGTTATGGGTCTGAACGAAACCAGAGACACTATATACCTCGCATATCCATCGATCTCCACGTACGTCTGGACGATCACCACTCATTATCCATATTTCGGGATGCCTCCCAATCAGGACATCGGTTACCATCCAAACGAGGTGAAGATCGGTCTTCAACCACCATCTTTGTCTTCGACTTCTTATCGTCGATTCAGTTATTCGGAATGGGATAAACCCGGTCTTTCTGAACAACTCGCGTATATAATTAACAAGTGCTACACAAACACAACATACGCCTTATTTCAATTCATTAGTTACTAACCGTTAATTAGCAAGAGAACGATTTCCCAAATATTAACCCCGAAGGCTGAAACCAACATCAGATCAAAACCCAGGAAACCATTCGACTTAGCCAACCTTCAGTTAATTTCTAAATTTCACATTCCATATCGTTTATAATATTTTATAACGATTTATCGCTATTTTTATTTATTTAAAAATAGCCAATTTATTTAAACGACGCTTTAGGCCATAACGCGGCCATGGCGTTGTTTTTCTTCAGATTTAATTTACACATATATGAAAATCTAACCGTTGGATCTTCACAAAATTTACATCATTAGAAAGATCTTTTCAAAACAAATCCAACGGTTCCAGTTTCGGGAAAATCCGACTGTCGGATCTCCCGGTACAATCGTTTGAAGTTTCGATTTCAAAACATGAACTGCAGCGTCGTTATTCGATTTAATATAATTATATTTATATATATATATATATATAAATATAATAGATTCTGGCGCTGTTTTTCTTCAGATTTGAATTAAACATTCCAGACAATCCAACCGTTGGATTTTTACAAAGTTGGTGCTGTTGGAAAGATATTTCCAAAGCAAATCCAACGGTTGCAATTTCGGGAAAATCCGATGGTCGGATCTCCCGCACTAATCGTTTGAAATCACGCTTTTAAAATACGAACTGCAGCTTCGTTATTCGATATATTTCAATTCTATATATATATATATATATATATATATATATATATATATATATCGATTCTTCGATTTCAAAACTATATGATTTTCATACATTTGATAAAAATGATATTTTTATCTAACTGCCTTCTATTTCAACACTTCACTATTTTTAACAATTCGTGTATACAATAGAAAGGTGATTTTTATTGTAAAACAATTCATTTCAAAACGCGATTATTTTATATAGTTCATATAGGTAATAAAAATATGATTTTTATTATAAAACAATTTATTTAAAAACAAGTATTTTATATAGTTCATATTGATGATAAAAATAGGATTTTTATTATAAAACAATTTCTTTCAAAATATGAATACCACTCAACACATGAATTTCAATTCAACGAATGAATTTCGATTCAACACATGAAGGTTTTCTATAGTTTATATATATAGATAAAAAGGTGATTATTATATTTAAAATACGAATACCATTCAACACATGAATTCTATTCAACGAATGAATTTCAATTCAACACATGAAGGTTTTCTATAGTTTATATATATATAGATAAAAGGTGATTTTTATATTTAAAATACGAATACCATTCAACACATGAATTCTATTCAACGAATGAATTTCAATTCAACACATGAAGGTTTTCTATAGTTTTTATATATATAGATAAAAGGTGATTTTTTATATTTAAAATACAAATACCATTCAACGCATGAATTCTATTCAACGAATGAATTTCAATTCAACACATGAAGGTTTTCTATAGTTTATATATATATAGATAAAAAGGTGATTTTTATTGCAAAACAATTTATTTAAAACACGAATACCTTTCAACACATGAATTCTATTCAACGAATGAATTTCAATTCAACACACGAAAATAATTCTAACACATGAATTCTATTCAACGAATGAATTTCAATTCAACACACGAAAATAATTCTAACACATGAATATTATTCAAAATTTCGGCAGCATAACGGCAGGGTAGTTAAAACCGGGGTCGTCCCTAGTACGGCTCCTCGCTCTACCTTAAAGCCTCGCAGCTTTTGACAATGGGGAATCATGCATCTAGTTCGCACGCAGGTGGCATGTATATATTTTTCATTTCTACAAACTAATCCTATGTGGTTTCAACCAAATAATTCTCAACCAGAAACGGGTATTTTTCAACCACAATCAATCAATTTCAACCACAAACAATTATAATCAACCATTCGCTATCAACCAATTTTCACATCAATCACAACCAATAAATATCGTCCATGGTTTGTGGACGAGGGGTGTGTGTATATATATATATATATATATAAGCATTTCACTTCTATTTCAACGCATATATAATTTTTACAACGCATATATAACTTATACATCGAACGTACGACCTATACAACGCTTATACATGAGGTGTACAACGCCTATACAAGTCATACATCGACTATATAATTTATACATCGCCGTTTTCCATATCGTTTATAATGTAGAAATCTCACATTGGGTTCCACTCTACCAAAAATAGCAGAAGGCTCAGAAAAATATGCGGTCTCTTCTAGAATGTAGAAGATGTCCACACGAGTCCACTGTCTCTTGTTTCACTGAATTTCGTCAAGAAACGAAAAAGATATGATTTTTACAGTGGAGTCAAAAACCGTAGCGCTTTAAACTATTATAATATAGTTTAAAATAAAAATAGCCGTATTACCTCAGTTTATGTTCAAATCTAGGTTTTGAATTTCAGCTCCAACCGTTGCACGAGGATGAAAACCAGTTGCACCACGTCGAAGAGCATCTGAGGGCGCTGAGAACGACGGTACTCCGGCCGACTTCGGTGGCGAACTCGAGGCAGGGCGGCGCTCCGACTTTGCTGATTTCGGGGAGGTGATTCCAGAGAAATACTCCATGATAATTTCCAAATCTTATATGGATGTGTAGAGGAGGATCAGATCTTCGAAAAGCTCCAAAGGAGGGGGGTCTAATTCCTCCAGGTTTGATCGAAAAAGGGATGGGAAGCGGCGATGCGGTTTCCGCCTTCAGCCGACGTTGGGGAGAGAGAGTTTTTTTTTTAACTGGCCAATAGAATTTTTCCTTTTATTTATATATTTTTAAAATTCGAAAATACCCCTTATGTCCCACGAACTCCAATCCAAACCCAACGACTATCATCCCTAGCGTTTTACCCCATTCCGAACACAATGGGATATGTTTCGAAGGCCCATTCGACTGTTTCAGTCAGTTTTCCTTCAAATTAAAATATAAAACATTCAATATTTAATTTGAACTTACATTTTAATTTGTCAGGGCCACATACTGATTCGAAAAATTCCAGAAAAATAAATCTTGCTATGTTTTGACGATACGGTCCCAACAAAAATAGTTTCATCGAATTCTGAGACCGTTTGCAAAAAGGCCCATTTCTGGTCGATCCGATTTAACTGTAATTGACCAAAACACGTTTTCCTTTGCCACGCTCACATACTAGCTTCAAAAATTATGAAATTTGAAATCTAGCAATAACTTCACATCCCGGATCCAACAAAAGTGGTTTCATCGAATTCCGAGGTTGTTTGCAAAATGGCCATTTTCACGGGCTATATAATTTCTACAGCGACCTTTCTGAAAATTCATTTGGCCATAACTTTTGCTTCCCGCTATGAAACTTCGATTTTTCAGATTCGTTAGCAAGGTATTCACTAACAGATTTAAATATTTTTGGTTTCACTCAAATCCGTTTTGTTTTGCACCCGGTAAAGTCAGTCAAAGTTTGAATTCAAATTTTGAAACTACCGTGCCATTTTAGGCCTTGTTTATAATTAGAATTAATTATATTCGTTTTCAAATGTCGATTCAAACTTACTTTTCATCGTTATTATTTAAAATATTTATTTTAAATATTTAAAATCCACTAAAATAGCCAATTTAAAATTTTTAAATTGGTTCAGATTTTCCGGGTCGTTACACGCACAGCAGCCTAGAATCCCATCTTTGGATGACAATAGGGCATTTGGTCCTAAAAATTCAATCCTCTGAACATCAGATTATGTATTTAACATGTATCACATGGCATCTTAGGCATAGATTTAACATGTATCAAATTTAATGTATGGGCTATATGATTCCAAGCGCATATCACAGATAGAAAAGTTATCACTCAGCCATGCTTATCATTAACCAAACCATATCTAATAGGCCTGAGTTTACATATCAACTCAACAACAATAAGTGTACTACAGTCTGTTGTAGCCTAACGGCAATACAATGCAAAATAGAAAAGTAATCAGACATTTTAAGCTTTAAACATATCTATTTGGCAGTAATAGAGCTCAGTTTATTGAAACTGAGCAACCCAGTTTTTGAAACTGAGTACATAGCTCAGTTTCATAAAACTTCATAGCTCAGTTTTTGACACTCCTAGTGTCCAAAACAAAATTAAATGACAAGTACTCCATTTAATCATATCACAACATTAAATGAAAACACAACATTCTCAAATTTGTACCATTCAAATTCACAAAATGATAACACATCTCAAAATAAAGTTCATACTTCATACTAATTAAATAAGATACATGGAGAGTTAAAATACTAACAACTTAAAAACATTTTTTGTAGTGTCATTTTCTCAATCTTTAAACCGATAAGATCCAATCCTTCCTTAGCTCATCGGACATGTAAACAAATGTCTCCCTCCATGATTTTTCTTGAAGCAATTTCAAAACACGGATACGTGCATGGTTATCGATGTCCAAAGTCATTTCATCCATAATTTTCATGCACTCTGGGATTGAATATTTGTTTTTCTCCTCGTGCTTCCTCTTTTTCTCCTCCAATCTTGCTTTAGAAGTCTCGGCTAAAATCTTGATAGATTCATTGAAATCCGTCTCGTTCCTCTCTCGTTTGCCACGCTTGTTGATCTTACTTGAGGTCCTAGATGGCAAGCTACTCGTGGCATCCTCTTGTACTTCGTCATTAGGCCCATCTTCAGCGTGAGACACCGCTGTAGGTGGGCTATGACGAGATGTAGAACGAGATACATTTATTTGAGGCAAATCGATGCGATCATCACTTGAGTCAAATTCGTCTAAATGCGAAGCTTGTAGTTTTCCTCCTGCTACTACATCATAAAAAATAATAGCCAGCTTGCAGTACTCTGGGCATCCTTCCATTCGGAATTTTTTTATCCACTTTGACTTTGGATATCTCCGATCGATAAATAAATATTAGTTTACAACAATACCTAGAAAATATCCTTTTCAATAGACAATAATTATTACCTTAATGTAGTCGTCCCACCAAACACTATCTGCATCTACCGTACCCAACACTGAATTCCATCCTAAGCCAGTGTTTTCAGCGATAAGTTTTTTGTGATCTTTGTATTTCTCCTTCAATAATTGCATCTTATTTTTAAATGCCTTTGGATGATAATTTTTAGCACATATTTTATAGTATTTCCTTCGAATGTCTTCCCATTCGTTTTTGGAAAATGTCCCAATTACTCTATGTTTTCCACATGCATGTACCTTTTCCACCATCAAATCTATAAAAACACCTTCTTTTGTTTTGCCCCAACTAGCCAAGACTTTGGTTGCTAACTCATATGAAGGATTATTACGTTGATCGGATGTCATCTACTAAAATAGTTATAGAAGTTAAAGAAGCCATAGAAAAAAGGTATGAATTAAACAAGTCATAAATACATAACGGCGTATGACAAACAAGAGTTTAGATGCTCGAGGGGGAGTTCAATAACAAATTTATGCAATTGGATGAAAATCTGGAAATTTGGAAATATATGACACTTTAGTTCAATTATAACTTGATATCAAACAAAAACATAATGCTCAACATTAATTCAACAAACAGCAAAACAAGATCTCATGGTTGTAGTATGGAGAAACTAATTAAAAAAATATGCAAAGGTCATCCATCAGCAAAGAATAATCCTAAAAATAACACAATATCATCTCATATCATCTGGTATTACAAGTCCATTTTTCGATGCTTACATAAAACACTCGTGTGTTCTATATTATATTTAACGAATCTAAAACATAACTAGAAAAGTGTTATTGAAAGCCATATATTGTACGATATTGCCAGGTCATTTATTCAAATAGGAAAAATGAACAAGACATCCATAAAAACATGCATATCACTTTCCAAATAGGTACAAAGTTAAGTTCGCCAACAGGTAGAATTCTATTTGTAAATTAACAACTTTAATCAATACAACTATATAATATCCAAACAACAATGATTCTTGATCCAATATGCTAATCAAATGATTCAGCCAATAATCACAACTAATTCAGACTAATATGCAATGATTTATGGAGATGAATACCAATTTGTAATCACAACCATATACCAGCTACTTTTTCCAACTTATAATCACAATTATATACCATAAATTAATGCATAGCATATTTTTCCAGTCGGTAGAACACATGTTATTGCATGGACAAAAAATTACGGTAGCATAACACAACAAAAGGTTTATATCACTTATCATTTTGGGAAAAAAGAGAATACTATAAATGTTTAAAGATTAATGTGGCCTATATGTTTACCTGAATTAGATGCATGTTTGGGTAAACTAGACCGTCAAGCGATATTCTTTTCTTCAGTTTTTGAAATAATTTTTTGTATATGATTTGCTAGAATGTTGAGCTATGTATGGCATGTCATGCTCAGTAATGTCTGATATATTTTTTCTGAAATTTTATCAACCTGGAAAATTTAATCCCTATGCTCAGTAGATGTTGCTAATTTTTGTACTGTTTTGGTGCCCCCCCCCCCCCCCCAATTTAGGTACTATAATTATCTAACAGGTTCTTAACATTAACATGTTGTGGAGCTTGCTGTTTCTATCCCATCAACAATGAAATTTGAATATTTTCCTTGTCTTTAAGATGGTAGTGTGATTTGTAATGTTTGTGCTGTTTAATTTATGACTGATACAGCCGTATAATTTCTTGAGAATAATCTGTTGAATCCCAAACTATCAAGACAAGTATACTGTAATTGGGTTATTTCATTATATTCTATATATATAAGAAGGTGGTTGCTTTACAAGCAAAACACATCACAAAATGTGACATACTCGTTGGAAATTTTGAAATCAAACTCAATCATGAGTTTTTAATTATTCCAGAGGCAAAAGGTAAATTTATTATTGTAGTCGATGACCTAATGCGGTAGCAATCCATTAAATTATAAGAAAAAAAGAATAATCATTCAAAACAGAGAATACTAGATATTAACATTTATAAATTCATGAAATATCCAACATCGAAATACAACACAGTACAACCAACAGTGACATAGATCGAAATAAATTACGGATTAAACTCATATAGATGAGGGTTTCGAGGATTATAAGCAAACAAACAAAAAAAATCTGAAAACTATAGAACAAGTTCGTAATATGAGAATAAATCGGAAGGATTGAAGGCAAATAAGAGAAGAAAAATATTACCTTGATGAAGAATTTCAGAGAGAAGATGAAGTGTGCGATTTTCGCCCGATGCCCTAATTCGAAGTCTCGCGGCCAAGAAGTCGTTTACTGGAGAAGTCGAAAGCAAAAAAATTTGACTTTTGGAAAAAGAAAAAAAAGTTACTTCTAAAACCCCAAATAATTCACATTGCCATACAAGCTTTTTTGCTTTGGATTTTAATAAGCTGAAAAGCAGCTTTTATAAACCCATCCAAACGGGCCCTAAGTTCGTTGAGGATAGGCCATATATAGGACAACATTTCTATTGTTTTTCTACACTTAAAACAATGGAGACAATGAGATGTGACCCCAGCTTAGATTGAATCAAATTATCTTCTTCAAACATCAGCCTATTCATATATTAGAAACCTTTCTTGTGCATCAATCCAATCTCTGTGAGTTCATGTTTCTTTTAGGAATAAAAATTTAACAGTAAACATGACATGCTAATGAACCTGGATCTGAACCTGTGCCTGTTAAGAAATTGATTCATACCTAAACAGTCCTTTTATAACAACATGTGAATTTATTTACACCTGTTCTGTTGTTCAGTTCTTATATGCCCATTTATATTATCATATGCCTATTTCTGTTATTATATGCCTTTTTCTGTTCTTCTCCCTCTCTCGTTCCCTTTATATTTTGTAAGCCTAAACTACCTTCGAGTCTAGGCCAATATCGCTGAAATATGCATACGAACGAAATTGGGTTAAATTGGGTATGATAATTTGGGAGCATATCCTGTACTACGAAAGATGACTGGGATTTGGGGGCATAACCTATACTGTGAAACCTGACTAAAATTTAAGGGCATATTTTATACTGTGGATTATGACCGGAGGTTTGGGGGCATATAAATCTATAGGCTTAATTTAAAGATTAAGCGAAACATGTTAATGAAACTGTAAGTAACATGTGAAACCTTTTTAATCTGTTGGGGTTAAGTAAACTGTTTAATCTGTTGGGGTTAAGTAAACTGTTTAATCTGTTAGGGTTATGTTAACATGTTTAATCTGTTGGAGTTAAATAAACCTGTTAACCTGTGAAACTTAACCTATTAATCTATGGGGGTTGGGCGAACCTGTTAATCTGTAGGATTAACCTGTTAAAAATCCTAGTTAATTGGGGGGACACAAGCGTAGGTGTTTGACTTGTGTCATCTGTTGTGTGTGACCCATATCAGTCAGTAACCCATTCTAGTATTAAACGGGGACCCCGCACTAGGTAGGGGTCAGGGCACGCATATTGAACTAATTATAAGAGGTTCATCTGAAAAGGGGGTGTGTATGGGCGCGCTCCAACGGAGTCATGTGCGTGCAGGAGTCCGGTCCGTAAGGGAAAATAAGTCGATGTAGCACCGGTAAATACGTCTGTGTCCTTCTGTAGGTTGTCACTTTAGGAAGTAATACACCCTACTATGGGGCCGAAACAGAGATTTACAAGTTAGGGAGCCGATCGCTTGGGGGTAGTAATTAGGGTACATCTAGTCCTGTTTGTTTCTGTTGGGGGTACCGGTTACTTCTGTTTGGGGTAAACCCCGTTATTTTTGTTGAGATGCCTATTATTTCTGTTTGGGTAAGACCCGCTACTAGAGTGCACCTAATCCAACAATTATATTTCCGTGGGGATCATTCTGTTTCTGTTAAGTAATTAGGGGATACCCAATCCTGTCACGTACATGTTATACTAATATTGGTGAAGAGAAAAGTATTTGAGATGCATAATCTACTCTGTTTATTCTGGTTATCATGTTCAGTCTGTTTCTACCTATTATATGATATTGTTATCTCTCATCCAATTTATATGCATGTCATGATACTTTTACTTCTTTATATGCTAAAAGTCACTGGACTCACCAGATTTTTATGTCTGACCCAATTTATTTCCTTTTCTCTCTCTTCCTTCCCCCTAGGTTCTCAGGGTGGGAATGCTCAGGCTTGATTAGGATTCTCCCTTCTGTTTCAGCTTGGATTTGGATCTGCATTGATGTATTGCTTTGACTACTTATCTATTTATTATGGCTATTATTAGGGATTATGATTTTACATTTCTATACTCTGATGGCATTTAGCGCAAGACAAATGTTTTGGTTTCATGTATTTGGTTCCAGTATTTTAGCCTGATGTTGTAATTGGTTTTGAGACTACGATGTTTTTCTGCTAGTAATGAAGTTTTAAATTCCGCTGCAATATTTATATGTCATGTGATATTCTGTTTCTGTTTACCTTTAATGCTTCACGAAACTTAATGCATTCTGATAAAGTGTGACATTAACGGACGTGGGGTGTCACATTTGGTATCAGAGCTAAAGGTTACAAGATCGGATAAAAAGTTTTGAAAATTGTTTTCAAAGAGTTTTAAAAAGGAAGTATTTTCAAAGGAAAGTTTTTGAAAAACATATTCCCCAAAGCCATATAAAATATCTTTCGATTCTCTATTTGAAACCCTTTTTCCTTTTCTTTTCAGCATGTCTGGGAAACCGAATCTTCCCGAGGGCGTTCAGATACCGTCTTGGTTCCGTGGGTATTTTGAGGCTACGACGCCTGCCGGAGGCCAAGGAGACGCCCCTCCCCCAGCTGCAGCCGCTGTTCCTTCTCCTCCGCGAGCGGAAAATTTCTCTAATATATGCAAGGACTTCTGTGCTATTGGAGGAAAACCATTCCGTGGAAATGAAGGCTTTGTGGAAGCACAAAATTGGTTGCTTGAGACAGAGAATTTGTTTGGCCTTTTTGATGTCGACGACCATAGAATGATACAATTGACAGCATGGCAGCCTAAAAATGAGGCTTCGTCTTGGTGGGAAGTGACGCAAGCTGGGCATCTAGTGGATACTTGGGCTGACTTCCGACATAGGTTCGAGATGTAGTTCCTTTCTCAGGCAGAAGAGAGTATGCAGATGGAGAGATTTCTGGCACTTAAGAAAGGAAGCATGTCTGTTAAAGAATATGTCAACAAGTTCAATCAGTTGGCAAGGTTTGGTCTAGTGCTGGTAAATACCCCATATAAGAAAGCTTTGAGGTTCGCAAGAGGAATAAATCAACCTCTCCATAAGTTGGCAATGTCTCATAGTCCGATGGGGGAAACTTTCGAGAGGCACGTTGATATGACAATGATGCACGAAGAAGATAAAGACGAGAAGAAAGAGGCAAAGACTGATGAGACGCACAACATGAAAGTGTGGCCCAAGAAAGAACTGCAAAAGAAGGGGATAAAGAACGACAAAACTCAGGGCAAGAAGAAATGTCATGGTTGTCGTAGCACGGTTCATCTGGTCAAAGACTGCAGAAAGAGGAAGAATGCTTGTTCCAATTATGGGGAAGTTGGACACTATACTAAGGAGTGCCTAAAGAAGCAAGGACAAGGGTAGGACCTTCTGGAGGGCAGGTGCATGCTCTCGAGGCCAGTAAACTGGACATAGGTAGGAAAGTTTCTATTGAAGGTTTGATTTCTCTTTCCGATCACTCGGTTAGGACTCTTTTTGATTCTGGCGCTTCTCATTCTTTTATATCTGATTCTGTGGTTGAGTCTCTGCACCTTAGTACTAGTATTATTTCTGATCCTGTTATCATCTCAAACCCCATTGGGGCACGACACATCTGTCTATGAAATGTCGGGGTCTGAGGATATTGTGATGGGCATTGAGTTTGAGTGCGACACATATGTGCTTGGTTTTATGGGCTATGGTATGAATCTAGGGATGGATTGGTTATCCATGTCTGGTACCATTCTAAACCGTGAGAGGAGAGTCGTTAAACTTTTGACTTGCCGTGGGAGGACTCTCGAGATTTCCTGTGACAGCAAGGGGTCTATCATGCTTAGTTTCCTATAATCCCTTGATGCTTCTGCCGATGATCTACGATCTATACCCTTAGTCTACGAGTATCCAGATTTTTTTGATGAGGTTTGAGGTTTAGCTCCGAGGCATGAGATTGATTTCCAGATATACTTGGTGGAAATGCAAATCCATTTTCATTGCCTGTGCGCCACATGGCTCCTAGGGAAAGGAGGGATCTTAACAAGCAAGTAGGGGAGCTACTTAGGAAGGGGTTTATTAGGTGAAGCATATCAGAATGGGGTGCCCCAGTCATATTCGTAACCAAGGCGGATGGCTCACTTCGTCTATGTGTGAATTACAGGGAGTTGAACAAGATCACCAAGAAGAATAGGCACCCACTCCCGATGATCAATGATCTATTTGACCAGCTTGTTGTCGCATCTGTTTTCTCACAGTTAGATTTGGCTACGGGATTTCATCAATTGAGGGTGGACGAGGACTATATAGACAAGACCTCTTTTGGAACTCTAGATGGTTTCTTTGAGTGGCTTGTCATGCCTTTTGGGTTGACGAATGCACCTGCATATTTTGTGGATCTGACGAGTTGGGTGTTTAGGGAGTTTCTGAATAAATTCATTGTAGTCTTTATGGATGACATTCTAATTTTCTCGAAGAGCGAGGAAGAGCGTGCCCTACATTTAGGAGAGGTTTTGAGGACTCTCAGAGCACACCAACTTAAGGCAAAGTTCTCTAAGTGTCACTTTTGGAGACAGGTGTGAGATTTCTAGGGATGTGATCTCCAAGGATGGGATAGCGGTGGATCCCACGAAAATTGTTGTAGTTCTAGATTGGAAGGTTCCAAAGAATGCAACGAAGGTGAGGAGTTTTCTCAGTTTAGCGGGCTATTATAGGAAGTTTATCAAGGACTTCACAAAGATATCAACCCCACTTACAAGACCTACGAAGAAGAATCTGATCTTTTCTTGAAGCATTGATTATGAGGATGCTTTTCATGAAGAGGGCTCCGACAACAGCCCCAGTTTTGACATTGCCTGATGGGAACAAAGTGTTTAGAGTGTACATTGATGCATGTGGTATAGGGCTTGGTGCTGTCTTGATGCAATAGGGAAGGGTAGCATGCTATGGTAGTAGACAGTTGTGAGTTCATAGAAGAACTACCCTACCCATGATTTGGAGCTGGCTGCTATAGTGTTTGCACTTAAGACTTGGCGATATTATCTCCTTGAAGAAAGGTTCAAGTTATATACGGACCTAAGTTGCTCAAATATTTGTTTTCTCAGAGGGATCTTAACTTAACACAACAGAGATGGATGGAGTTCTTGGCGTTCTATGACTTTGAGATTGCTTATACCCCTGGTAAAGGTAATGTGGTGGCGGACCCGCTGAGTAGGTAGAGGATGACTTTGAGTCCCCTATTCGTAGAGAGGCAAAGTTTGGAGTACATATCGACCTTCGCCATCTACGGAACTTACACCTGGTTTGTTGGCATCCTTAGAGGTGCGACCTACTCTTATGGATCAGATAGGATCTTCGCAGCGAGAGAACCCCTAGATAGCAGACATCTTGGATAGGCTCAGTAGAGGAGAGACTTCTAGTCACCTTAGTAGATACTTCATGGATGATAGAGGGTGGCTACGAAGGGATGGGAGGCTTTGTGTTCCACAAGTTGGAAACCTGTTGAAGACGGTCCTCGAGGAATCCCATCATTCTAGGATGACTATCCATCTAGGCAGTGATAAGATGTATAGAGATATGAAGAGGGTTTTCTTTTGTATTGGGATGAAGAAAGATGTTGCGGAGTTTGTCTCTCGATGTTTAGTTTGCCAGCAAGTTAAAGTTGAACAGAAAAAGCCTGGTGGTTTGCTTCATCCTTTGGAGGTCCCACAATGGAAGTGGGAGAGCGTCTCTATGGATTTCATTGATGGTTTGCCTATATTAAGGAAAGGCAACTCCAACATCTGGGTTATAGTAGACAGGCTTACTAAGAGCGCTCATTTCATTCCTGTTAAGAATAAGAGAACAACAACATGGTTAGCACCGATTTATCTTCATGAGATAGTCCGTCTACATGGAGTATCTTCTAGCATAGTGAGTAATTGTGATCCCATCTTCATTAGTGAGTTCTGGAAGAGCTTGCAAAAGGCACTTGGTACACAGTTATGCTTGAGTACCGCATATCACCCTCATACGGATGGATAGACTGAGAGGGTGAATAGAGTTCTTGAGGATCTTCTGAGGCTGTGTATCCTAGACTTTGGAGGGACTTGGGAGGAGCATCTCTCATTGGTGGAGTTCTCTTACAACAACAACTATCAGACTAGTATAGGCATGGCACGCTTGGAGGCACTGTACGGACGACCTTGTAGATCACCGACTTATTGGCGGGAATCTACGGATAGGCTTCTACTTGTGCCTGAGATGATTAGAGAGACTTCAGAGAAGATTGATCTTATCTGCCGATGTATGAATACTACTCAGGACAGACAGAAATCCGACGTAGATAAGAGAAGGACTGACATTGAGTTTAAGGTAGGAGACATGATTTTCATCAAAGTATCATCTTTGAGGAATGTTGTTCGCTTTGGATCTGTAGGAATATTGGCGCCAAGGTTTGTAGGGCCATTTCCCATAGTGGAAAGGATAAGTCAAATGGTCTATAGGGTGAGACTACCAGAGAGATTGGCGGGTGTTCATGATGTTTTCCATGTTTCTCATTTGTGGAAATGTCTGCACGATACATCAGAGGTAGTTGAGCCGAGCATGCTTGAGGAAGTAGAGGTAGATAGAGAGGCGATAGTTAGATGAGTTCCTGCCAGTATACTTGGATCAGAGGTTAAGAAACTACGCAACAGAGAGGTCAGGTTGATGAAAGTACAATTGAGAGAAAGCAGCGAGGATGGAACTTGTGAGACTAAGGACAAGATTCGCGCTACGTACCCTTTCCTTTTCAAGGGTATGTCCTTAATTTCTTTTTTTAAGCTTTTATTCGTACTTGCTCCTGTCATTTGAGTATATCCTATTGATCGAATCTTCGACCTTTAGGTAGGAAACCAATGAATGCAAACATTTGTTTGAGACATGTTTTGTTTAATGGATGCAAGTGTTTGCTAGTGGTTGCTCGTGGATGCATATACACATACTAGGCACTGGATCGGCTCTAAGCACATTCATACTGCATATGGATATGTGTGCATTTTTCTTCTTTTAATGGATGGAAGTGGGTGTATCATCGTATGAATGTTGCATTTGGATGGATGGTTGTGCAAAAATATAGCGTTTACATGATATACTAGGACTATTTGCGTACATGTTGGATTCATGGCACTAACATACATTGCATTAAGGAGGTCGACTGAATCAGTAGACCGCCTGATTTTTACATTAGCACAGGGACATACACACACCCCTTTGCATATGTTTATACAAGCATTAGAAATCTATTTAGGATAATGAATGCCTATGGATGATGGATGAGTAGATGATTATAGGTGGATGTAGTACACATTCTTCTTAACTTGGAGATTTCGGGGACGAAATCCTTTAAGTAGGGGAGAATGTAACACCCCGTAATTTTAAGGACATTATTAACATTAAACTAAAGTATACTTAATTTAATGTTGGGAATTAAGTAAAACGGATTGTACCGTTGCGTTCGTCTCAAAATTCTGGTTAAGATAGACTCTGAGTTTGCTTAAAACGGACACCGTGTAAGGAAGATATTAAGGTTAGAAGTTTGTATACACATAAGAGTCTTACGTAAAAATAAAATTAAACCACGATTCAAATCAGTTCAAAAATAAGAAGTGAGAAAAGGTGCGGGCGTAGGCGGGAAATCGACCCATTAAGGGTCGACCCACGCCTGGTCTGGGTCGACCAACGGGTTGACCCAAGGGAAAGTGGGTTGACCTATTGGTCGACCCAAGGGCAAGTGGGTCGACCCATGGGTCGACCCAACTGGGATCTAGCCGGGTGCGTTTTTTGGAACATGATTTGGTTTGTTGGCTGGGTTCGTTGAGGATAGGCTATATATAGGACAACATTTCTATTGTTTTTCTACACTTAAAACAATGGAGACAATGAGATGCTACCCCAACTTAGATTGTATAAGACTATCTTCTTCAAACATCAACCTATTCATACATCAGAAACCTTTCTTGTGCATCGATCCCATCTCTGTGAGTTCATGTTACTTTTAGATATAAAAATTTAATAGTAAACATGACATGTTAATGAACCTGGATCTGAACCTATGCCTGTTAAGAAACCGATTCATACCTAAACAGTTCTGTTATAACTACATGTGAATTTGTGTACAACTGTTCTGCTGTTCAGTTCTTATATGCCCATTTCTATCATCATATACCTATTTCTGTTTTTATATGCCTATTTCTGTTCTTCTCCCTCTCTCTTTCCATTTTTATTTTATAACCCTATACCACCTTCGAGCCTAGGCCAATATCGCTGAAATATGCGTACGAACAAAATTGGGTTAAATTGGGAATGATAATTTGGGAGCATATCCTGTACTACGAATCATGACTGGGATTTGGAGGCATAACCTATACTGTGAAACATGACTAAAATTTGGGGGCATATTTTATACTGTGGATTATGACTGGAGGTTTGGGGGCATATAAATCTATAGGCTTAATTTAAAGATTAAGCAGAACAGCTTAATGAAACTGTAAGTAACCTGTGAAACCTGTTTTATCTGCTGGGGTTAAGTAAACCTGTTAAATCTATTGGGGTTATGTAGGCCTGTTTAATCCGTTGGGGTTAAAAAAACCTGTTACCCTATGAAACTTAACTTGTTAATCCGTGGGGGTTGGGCGAACCTGCTAATTTATATGCTTAACCTGTTAAAAATCCTAGTTAATTGGGGGGCACAAATTTAGGGGTTTGACTTGTGTCATCTGCTATGTGGAACCCATATCAGTCAGTAACCCATTCTGGTATTAAACAGGGACCCCGCACTAGGTAAGGGGTCAGGGCACGCATACTGAACTGATTATAAGAGGTTCTTCTAAAAAAGGGGTGTGTACGGGTGCGTTCCAACAGAGTCATATGCATGCATGAGTCTGGTCCGTAAGGGAAAATAAGTCGTTGTAGCACCAGTAAATAGGTATGTGTCCTTCTGTAGGTTACCACTTTAGGAAGTAATACACCCTACTGTGGGGCCGGCATAGGGTATTTACAAGTTATGGAGCCGATCGCTTAGGGTAGTAATTAGGATACATCTAGTCTTGTCTGTTTCTGTTGGGGTACCGGTTATTTCTGTTTGGGGTAACATCCGTTATTTCTGTTGAGGTGCCTGTTATTTCTGTTTGGGTAAGACCCGTTACACCTAATCCTAACATTATATTTCTGTGGGGATCATTCCGTTTCTGTTAAGTAATTAGGGGATAACTAATCCTGTCACATATATGTTATACTAGTATTGGTGCAAAGAAAAGTATTTGAGAAGCATAATATACTTTGTTTATTCTGCTTATCCTGTTCAGTCTGTTTCTACCTGTTATATGATATTGTTATCTCTCATCTAGTTTGTATGCCCGTCATGATACTTTTACTTCTTTATATGCTAAAAGTCACTAGACTCGCCAGACTTCATATCTGACCTGTTTTGTTTCCTTTTCTCTCTCTTCCTTCCCCCCAGGTTCTCAAGGTGGGAACTATCATGCTTGATTAGGATTCTCTCTTCTGTTTCTTCTTGGATTTGGATCTTCTTTGATGTATCACTTCGACTACTTGTCTACTTTATTATGGCTATTATTGGGGATTATGATTTTACATTTTTGTACTCTAATGGCTTTTAGCGCAAGACTGATGTTTTGGTTTCATGTATTTGGTTTTAGCATTTTAGCCTGATGTTGTAACTAGTTTTGAGACTACAATGTTTTTCTGCTAAATAATGAAGTTTTAAATTCCGCTACTATTTTTATATTTGTCTTATGAGATTCTGTTTTTTTACCTATAACGCTTCACGAAACTTAATGTATTATGATAAAGAGTGACGTTAACGGACGTGAGGTGTTATCAAAGGACAAAGAAGATACGACTTGGGAGACAGAGGATAGGATTCGCGCTTCTTTTATGTTTCTATTTGATAGTGCGCTCTTAATCCTTTCCTAGGCTTTGAATTTGAATATATTTTTCCTATCGTTTGAATCAAAAGTCTTAGGCGGCCTATGGATGTTAGGGAATGGTTTAAAGCATGTTAATATGACGTGTTATGTTTGAATGGATTCAGGTGGATGCAAGTGTTTGCTAGTGGATGCAGTGGTGCATATGCACACACTAGGCACTAGTTAAAGATCGGTAAACTAGGACACTTATATAACTGCATATTGATGTGCGCGTATTTTTAATTTATTTTAAATATGGATAAAAATGGTTGAATCATCACTTGAATGTTGCATTTTGGTGAACGATTCTTACATGCATATAGAATTACATGTACTATAAGGATTCCTTTGCATGCATATTGGATATATGTCACAAACACGAAATTGCATTAAGGATCGTTTGAATCAAAAGTCTTAGGTAGAAGCCTATGGATGTTAGGGAATGGTTTAAAA
Source organism: Allium sativum (assembly GCA_030737875.1). Taxonomy (NCBI): domain Eukaryota; kingdom Viridiplantae; phylum Streptophyta; class Magnoliopsida; order Asparagales; family Amaryllidaceae; genus Allium; species Allium sativum. The sequence continues at coordinate 245,536,897 of CM060912.1, read as the reverse complement.
CATGTTAATATGATGTGTTATGTTTGAATGGATTCAGGTGGATGCAAGTGTTTGTTAGTGGATGCAGTGATGCATATGCACACACTAGGCTCTAGTTAGAGATCGATAAACTAGGACACTTACATAACTGCATATGGATGTGTGCGCATTTTTAATTTATTTTAAATATGGATAAAAATGGTTGAACCATCACTTGAATGTTGCATTTTGGTGAACGATTCTTGCACGCATATAGAATTACATATACTATAAGGATCCCTTTGCATGCATATTGGATATATGGCACAAACATGAAATTGCATTAAGGAGGTCAACTAAATCAGTGGACCGCCTGCTTTGTGCTTTAGTTTAGGGACATATACACTACACCTTTTGCATATGTTCATGAAAAGCATTAGAAAATCTAAGGATAATAGATGTTGGTGGTTGATGGCTGAGTAGATATGTATAGATAATGGATGAAAATGCTTATATCATTCTACAGCCTTAGAGATTTCGGGACAAAATCCTCTGAGGAGAGGAGAATGTAACACCCTGAATTTTAATAAATAAAAATAAAAAAAGGTAATAAATTAAATGTTAATCAGAATAAACTTTGGAATTAGACAACAGGACTAGCGTCATCAGTTCCGTTGTAATTTTCTGATTAAAATGGACACATGGTTTGCTAAAATCGAAGTTAAAGTGAATTACTTATGAATTAAAGAAGTTAACTAGAAATCATAAATATATATTAATATATAATAAACTGGGCTAGTTGGTCAACCCAGACCCATCTGGGTCGACCTTATGTCGCTCAGTACCTGCTTGGGTCGACCCTATGTCGACCCAAGATGTGGTCGGGTCGACCCAAAGCGGTAAAAGCATTTGTCTTGGTGCGCACGTTTACAGTGATCATTTTATTTGGTTCGAATGTTATTTTGGCTGATGTGACATAGTTTTATTGGTTTATTATGAACCAAAGGCTAACATGGCACTTTCTGATAGGCCTAGTGACATGGCTAGTCCAGATCTAATCCTAAAATTGGACGGCTGAGAGCATCCTGTAAACCCTATGAATAGACTAACAGAGCCTCTCTCATTTCTTCACATACATTCTCTCTTCTTCTTTTTCCCTAGGTCTATCCTCAAACTTAGGAAGGGTGAAATGATTACACTTTTTACGGTGATAAAGAAGTTCTATACTTTTAAATATGTAATGGCCCGAAAATTCATGCCTTTCGAATCGATTGTAAACCTTACTAGTCCGACCCAAAACGGCAAAAACCCTCGGAACATTAACTTTAGGCATACAACACATTATCATAGAAACAAAAGAACTTCTTATTAACATCATCACAATGTTACATCGGAGTACACCGCAAATATCAGAATATACAAATACAAAACAACACATAGAGGAAACATAAATACAATCAGCGGAAGACTATCAAATGCTCTGGGCATATCTCTAGCTTTAATTCAGAATCCTGCTCTATAAAATATCTACAAAACAAAACTACTTGGTTGCTCATGTGGAAATAAGAACACCCAAGTTTGCAAGGGAAAAACAAACTACAAGTCAGTCATGGGACTGGTATGAGAAATCCTAACAGTTATTCTTAACTTATTTAAAAGTAGGGTATATCATGGGACCATACCATATAACACGGACCAGGTTTCCTCGAAAGCGTGTGTTAGTGCATAAAACTACGTAATGCTTTTTAGAAAAATGAAGCTATTATAAGACTCAACTCCCATCACACAATGCAACGCAAACCGGAGGATAAAGTTTTACCTTGTAATAGCCAAACATGCTTGATACGAGAAAATCATTTGATATTACTATTAGTGTCTAGTGGAAATCATTTTGAAAATAAATTTATAAATCTTAGATGGCATAATACCCCATCCTATTATGCTGCCATTTGGGTTTACAACTGAAAACGCAAAGCTCGTATTAGAAGTTGGATTCCATCATGAACGAAGGAAAATGATCTTCCTTATCTGTTCGGATAATCTCTAGCAAGATGTCCATGACTCACATGCATGTGATCCTTTAGAGCGGTAGAGCCAGCCCACCAATTCCCAGTGAGTTCGGGTTTCTCCTGAACATAACGTTCCTCGGACTTATCTGACCGTCATCCTGGTCGTAATTGACCATCATCCGAGGTGCCTCAATCCATCATCCACATAAGTAAATTGCATAGGCTCCATATCATGGCATCACTTTTAGCTAGAAGGAAACGTATGTCCTTACTCTACTTCCATCATCCTGTTTTTGGCTCATCCCGGGGTGTGAGGCCCTAGAGTCAATGTCCACAAAGCACTGCTTTTCAACAAAAGCTTTGATCTATCTACCATAAGCACACGGCATGCTACATTGTCAACTACAACATATAGTTGTTGTCTATTAATATATAACCCTTTGAGTTCATAATTCTCAAAGGAGGGTGTTAAGCTAAGAGAATATATTCTTCGCCACCAACTGATATAACATCAATAGAAACCAATCGATTATATCATGAAATACAACGTCAAACACACATCCATTTACAAGTTCGTTCTGGGTCTGAACGAAACTGAAGGCAACTTATTCCTCATCCAATTAAGGAGAGAGGCCCTCGCATATCCAAACAATCAACTAGTACATTCGGACTATTACCACTTTAACCTTATAATGGGTGTACCTAATGTATCAAAAAGCAGTCCATTCGATGTGAAGATTCCCGATCTTTCGCCATCTTCATTGTCTTCGAATTTTAATTCATCGTATAATTATTCTAAATGGGTTGAACCCGGTCCTTTCGAATAATTAGCGTCAAAATAAAATCTTTATTGGATTACCAATTCACTAATTAAGTCTCCTTTAATTGGAATCATTTCATTCTTAAACTTAGATTAGTTTATCCGGCTTCCAAAATCATCTTTACACTTCTTTTTAACCTTATAAAAAGGTTTACTAAGGATTAGATTCCATTTATGAATTTAAAATCCCTATTTCAAAACTTTTCTCGAAACCTGTTATAAGCCGTTACAGAAATAGCCAAATTCCACTTAACCAGTTTTTATCATTTAAAACCATATATAATTGGTTCAAACCTGTTTCAAATCATTGATAATGATTTTTTGTCTATTTTTATTTATATAAAATAGTCCATTTTCACAAATCTTGATTACAGGTCATTATGGGTCTTGGCGCTGTTTTTATTCAAATTTGATTTGAACATTTCTCAAAATCTAACCATTGGATTTCAAAATTTTACTTACCATTTGAAATATCTTTTCATTATGAACCCAACGGCTATTAGTTTGGGAAAATCCGATTGTCGGATCTCCTGGTACATCAGTTTGAAGTTACATGCCGAAGTTCGCGAACTACCGCTGCACGACGAGTTATGTTCTGACCATAATTCGATGTATATTATAAACTATGTCGAATAGCTTCAAAAATAGTTTATTTATTATATAAAATATATATAATAATTTCTAAAAGCTATATTTCAAATTTTCAACTTCAATTTCAATTATAGTAACATTTAAGTATAATAATATTATTTAAATTATTAAAATAATATTACTTTTCAAACTTCATTATTTTGAATCCAAATTTTCTTGACATCTTTTACAAAAATAAATAAGAATATTTTGTAAAGGAAATCCTTTTAAACAATTCCTAGATACCTAAATCGGACTTCAATTTGACCTGTTTCTATTCATTTTAAAAATAAAATTTGAACATGCCATAACTATATGAAAATAAATTCAAATCAATTTATTTCTTTTATGAATATTCATCGTAATAACATAAACTTTATGTCCATCCAAAATCGGACGTCAAATTCAAATTTTATTTTCACGTAGTATTATATTAATAAAATATTCATTAAATTATTTTATTTAATGGAGACTTAACCAATGAACCAATAATCACATCTATTGGTCATACTTAACTGGTGTGTCACACAACACTATAGCAACCATCAAATAACATCCACCAATACACATCATAGTGTATACCTTATAAGCCTTAAACTGTTACCGCTTATATGAGTTTGTCAATCCACAGATTAACCGCGATATCAATCAATGTCAACCAATTTCATTCAATTACCCAACTAGGGTTCACATCAATATCCATTAATCTATAATTAGCTAATTACTTTCTAATGACCATTTAAGGTTCAATCAATTCCCAATGTCCATATAATTGATTCTAAGTGTCATAAACCCAAACAACTACATATATATCACTTAAAAATGATATTTTTTTTATCACCCTAAGCATCATTAGACATTATCATGAACTTATATCGTCAACCACAAGTCATAACTAATTCACAAACTATAATTAATAATTAACTAGCCCTTTTTTAGTTTATAGTTTCTCACCTAAGGTTCCACTCCGTCAAACTTTAATCGGATGGTATCCTTACATTTTTGGAATATTTCGGCAGCCTCCCGGCGTCAGTAGAGAATTCTGGAAACTAATCCAGTAGAGTCTCGACAGGGCGGAGTTTCTAAACTTACAAACGAACAAATGGTCATGGATTTGGGTTTTCAGAGTAAACGGAGTAGGGTTTTAGGGCTTAGGGAGTTCGGCCTTAGGGGTGTGGGCCATGACTTGATGGAGAGGGTGGTGGAGGTGTTTGACAGCTGGAGAGGAGGAGCGGAAGGTATGGAAATGGCTGGTGCGGGTCGGGGGTGCGTCCATGACCACAGAAGTGGAGGAGGAGGGGGAAGAAATGGAAGAGAATGGAAGAAAAGGTGTCATTTTATAAAAAATGGAGGTGGCTAAGATGTTGACAACTCAAAAGGCAATGGCTTGGATCGATGAGATTTCCTTGTAGGGAAAAAGGGAGAAAGCACAATTCAAGTTACGAGGTGGTTGACACATCAAAACAAGCACACTTGTGTTTTTAACCTTGTTAAAAGGTGAATGCCTATTTCAACTTTTACGCGCGTTTATCGTTCATATGATCCAACAGTAAGTCCGATCAATACGAAATTTTGAATCTTAATATATTTTGTAATTACATATCTAATGAAATATATCTTGTCGAATTTGGAGTCCGTCTCACCACTGGTCTTATTATTTGTTACGTTATTATTTAATTTCAACTGAATTTTTGATACACATTTATTTTTTGTATGCTCACATTCTAACTCCGAAAATTATGAAATTTGAAACCTTATCTTTAACGTTATGGATCCGATAAAACTGGTTTCGTCGAATTCGGAGATCGTTTGAAAATTGACCTTATTTCTATCTCTTATTGAATTCTAACTAGGTTTTTAATACGCGTTTATATTATGTATGCTTACACACTAACTCTGATCGATTTGAAATATGAAACCTAATAATAAATTACTATTCTGGGTCCGATGAAAGTGGTTTCATCAAAATATGAGGTCGTTTGCAAAATGGTCTATTTCAGGTCATCAAAATAAATTAAATTATTGATTTTCACAAGATTCATTTTAGTTCGATTTTAAAAGTTCATTAATCTTATCCTAACCTTAACAAGATATAAAATAAAATTAGAATTTATTTTTAATAGTTTTCCCAATTCCAGATTCAATATTTGCTGAAATTTGAAATTCAATCAAATTTATCCATTTAAAAATCCTATTTAAATTGACTGAAAATTCGGGTCATTACAAAATATTTATTTTTATAAATACTTCTAGAGGCAGAGGTTTAGCTAGATTAGAGAAAGGCCGTCGGGAAAGTTCTTTTCATCAGATTTGTGAGTTTTTATGTAATTTTTAGATTAGTAAAATTATGTAGGAAAAGTTAGACAATAAAATACTTTTAAATTTGTAAGTTTAATTAATGTTTACAATTATTTACAGCATTTATATGTCTAGTTTTTTCTGTAAAGTTGCTTTAATTTATTTACTGTCTATTCCTTTTAAGTTATTTACTATTTCTAAATTATTCTCCTTCTTTATCCCCTTCTTTGTTGTAGTTTTATTTACAGTTATGGTTATGCTCTATTTTATTTGTTTTATTTATTTTTAAGTCCAGTCCTTGTGAGCAGTCTAGACCATTTCCCTTTTATTTTAGTGCTGAGCTTAGACCTGAAGAGAGCCTAGGCCTTTATTGTTTATTTTGCGTTAAATTGGAATGAATAAAAAATGATTTTTGGACATATTGAAACTAATTAAGTATTATAATCAATATTGAATTGTAAATTGGGGATAAAACTTAACAAGTAATTTGAGAACTTGCAAACATGTAAAGTGGAATAGGATTAACTTAGTTGGACATTAAATAATGTGGCGTTGGGTTGTATAAGAAGATAAACATGGATTATAAATGTTTAATACAACCTAGGATTATAACATCAGGTTATATTGGGGCTTATTAATGAAATTAAAATGTGTTAAGTTAAATTGAAAATGAAATTAATAAGCCAAGATAGTGATGTTCGTTCCAGAAGCACGGGGGTGGATTGGGAAAAATAAGAGGCCTAATAAAATAACTAAATTGTAGTGGGAATCCGTTCCTATAACACAAAGGATGGTTGGGGAAAATAAGTGGTTCGTAGGTCTGTTCCGGCAGCGTGAGGCTGATTGGGTAAAATAAGAGGCCTAATAAAATGATGAAATCCTAGTTTAGGTCTGTTCCGTTAGCGTGGGGCTGATTGGGAAAAATAAGTGGCCTAATAGAATAAATGGGGACCAGTGTTAGGGGTGACTTATGTCAATTGCATATTTGGTTAGGGACCCGTATCAAGCAATATTCCTTTTATCATTTATGGAGGTCTCACACTAGGCAGAGGCGATGGCATGCTTTAATTCGCTGGATAGTAAAAGGTTCAAACGAGGAGGGTACAGACGCGTTTCAGTGGGATGATGAGCGTGCATCGTGTCGATTGAGGAAGATAAGCTGCTTTAACAACTGTGATTAATGACTATGTCCTTTTAGTTGATGGGTTCGGGATTGATAACCCTGAATTCCATTGCTGGCATAGGTTATCACATTATGGTTATAGGAGTCACTCGATAGGTAGAAATTAGGTAAAACCTAATTATGACATCTTGGTAGTTGGTGCAGTAATCTTGGAAATGAACGAGAAGTCAATCTTTAGTTTGTGCTTAACTTTGTTTGTTGCGTTTATACCTTTACGTCTTATGTCCTTAAAACCGTTCATTCATCTCATGCTAGAAATTACTAGAACTCACCTGACGTATGTCTAACCAAGTTTGTTTCTCTTTCTCTCTTCCTTCCCGCCCTTCCCCCAGGTTCACGGGGTGGAGGGTCTCAACAGTGATTCTTGACTTTTCTGTTCAGCATGGAATCAGACTCATTTCAGACTCATGTGTTGGTTCATTACTCATTCGCTGGTTATTATATTGACTTTAAGAGGGTTAATTTTATTTAGTTACTCTGATATTTTGATTTTTCCATAAGATAGTATATTTGGTTTTATGTCGACGACTGTTGGTATTTATGAAAAGTAATAAGCATTGTGATTTGACTAGCTTTATTAAATTATGTTTTAAAATTTATCAATGTTTTATATTTCTGTCTTGTGAATTTTAGTCTCTGTGCTCCTACTTCATACCTAAGCGCTTCATGAACCATAACGCATCCTCATATGGGTGAATTTAAGGGGTGCAGGGTGTTTCAGCAAGGTTTAAAGATGATGAAGTGAAAACCGTTGAAATAATGACAAACGGTGGTGTTAGTCCTCGAAATATTCTAACTGCTATCAAAGTAAACAATCCGGAGAACTATTCAACCATTCAAAGTATTTATAACGCCAAGGTAAAACTGAAAGTACGTAACACTGTAGATAGACCAGTAATGCAACAATTTATGAAATTGGCAATTAGTCGCCATTATTCTGTGCAACATAGAGTTAACGGTACAACCAACGAAGTTTCCAACTTATTCTTTAGCCACCCTAGGTGTGTTGTTCTTGCGCAGTGCTTTCATCAAATCTTATTCTTGGATTACACGTTCAAGACAAATCGGTATAAGTTACCGTGCTTTCATATAATGTCAAAACATCAACCGGGGCTTCATTTACTATGGCACTTGCTTTTCTCAGTCGTGAGACTACAGAATCGTATATTAGTGTTCTTGAGTTTGTGAAAAAGTTTTATAGAGATAAAAAAATTCCAAGTGTTATTGTTACAGGTGTTGAAATTTCTCTTACCAATGCAGTCGCAAATATGTTTTTAGCAGCGCATCATATTTTTTTGGACTTGGCATATCTCGAAGAATGTTCAAGAAAATTGCAAATCCAATTTCATAATAAAGAAAAGGGTAGCGAGTGGTGATAAAGAAGTTATATTTGAGGATGAGGAAGAAAAGAAGAGTACGAAATGTTTTGGTATGGTTTGATGAATGTGATTAATTCATTGTTCGAAGAGGTGTAACGCCGGAACTTTGTTTCGTGATGCATGGCAAGTGAAACAAAAAAATCTTTCATGTACGTAACAAAAAACTGGCTTAGTAAATATGGGGAAATGATTTTGTTGGCATGGACCAATAAAATTAAACACTATGATAATGTGTCAACAAGTATAGTTGAAAGTGCACACCATCGGTTGAAATTGTGTTTTGATTCGGCAACAGGTAGTTTTGTACAATGTTGGATTAGTGCTCATCTTTGCTGCGAGAATGAGTTAGTTGCTATCAAACATGCATTCGAAATGAGTACGTCCAGATCAATGCATGGATTTCGAAGTGTTTAAAGCAATTTTGGGATTTTTGTCTCACAAGACACTTGATTTACTGTTAGAGGAGTTGCGTGGCATTTCAACCGTGAGACTGACCGTCGAGAATTGCGGATGTGTTTTTTGGAAGATAAACAGGCTATCATGTGGTCATATGCTTATGGAGTTCAGACACTCAAGTGATTTCATCACTTCAAGTGTATTAGATTCATATTTGAAGCAATTGTCATGTACTCCACCCACATTACATCGCTCAACCCTATATTTTCTAGATTTACCTGAAATACAAGCATTGAAAAACCAGTACGATGAATCTCCCGATAACGTGAGACTTGATATGCAACAATAATTGAAAATGCTAGCATCCCTCAGACGACCATTATATTAGAACCTCCGGTGGCGACTATTAAAAAAGAAAGACCTTCAAAAAAGAAAAATCAACTAAAAGAGATCCTTCTTACTTCGACATGTTGACGAGTTATTGTCTTAAGGTTTTAATCTTACTCCGATTAGTCGTTACTTGAATAGGCTTGGCATAAAGACAAAAAGCATGTGAGAATAACCAAGTTGACATTGACTACTTATTGCAAATGCCCGAAATTATGAGACCATACATAATTGGAATAAATGACATGCCGAGTGATGGTAACTGTGGTTATTGGGTTATGATTAATCAATTGAATCTCCATAATAAAAGACTGAAAAATCCGTATAAGTACGTACATGAAGCTATGGTTGGCAATTTAATGTTATACTCGGAGATGTACAAAAAATGGTGGGATACCTGTGGTTATGAAAAAATAAAGAAAAGGATACATTTCCCTAATGCAGTCAGGCTTAGCGAGTGGATGCAGATGCCAGAATCGGGATTTATAATAGATGAAATGCTTGACACGATTGTAGTCTTGCTAAGCAAGCATATGAGTTGTGCATTTGTTCCAACAACTATTCGTGCAATTTTGTTAAACAATGACAAAATGGTAGTTATAGGCCACGTAGGTAACACTCATTATGTTGACATCAGACTTAGTCGGGACTCTCCTTTGCCTCCTACTCCTTGCTTTTCGTATTTTGAACAATATTATAACATTAACGCAGAAAATTGGACCAGACCTTACCAAGAACAAGTAACTAATTATGTCGCTTCATTGGATGGCAATGAAGACGATCCCTCCATAATTAAACTTTAAGTAGCATAATGATATACATTTTGTCATCAAAGCTTTAGTTAACATGATTGTAATGATGATCGTCGAAGTACGACATTTTAGACTATTCTTGCTTATTATGAAATTGTCAAAAACTAAAATCATTAAGTTTGTGTTTGTTTCACTTGTCAATGCTTCTTGCCACTGTTCATTATTGCTACTGTCATAATATTGCTTGTGGTTGTGTTGGAAAATTGTAAGTGCTTGTGATTTTGTTGGAAAATTGTAAGTGCATGTGATTGTGCTAGTGAATTGTAAGTGCCTGAAGGGCTTGTCTAGTTGGTATAAAGTTTACTGCTAATAAACTGCGTATTTTTAAACTTATTATTTGTTGAATGTGCTTGTGTTATGCAAAGATATGCATGCTATCTAGTAAACTTATTTGAATGAGTAATTCATCTTGAAACTACTTCTTTTTTTGTTAAAACCATACGGTTTTTAACGTGGCCACAAACACCTTTTTATTATAACCAATAATAAAAAATACAATACAGTACAGGTGACTGATGTTGACAGTCAACTACAATTCGATTTTTAAGGTGGACCATCCACCATATACGACATTTAAATTGGGTCGTCCACCATATCTATACAAGATTAGAGAGCAGGAGCTAGTTACTACAGTAGACTACTATTACTATCCTATTCTAAATCACTCCATGCAGGGAGGATAAAATTACATATCAAATTAGATAACATGCATCATTTGTTATGATGTGCCTATCTAGTACAAGGAAATTACTTCTCATAACATGAAACACACGTATTGCCGTATGATTGTGGTGGTTTAAGTGTGTTAAATTAAAAGAATGCAATAAGTCTGCTTGTGAAGTGCTTATGGTGTATGAATCAAAGTGTTGTGTTATTATATTGGTATTTCAATATGAGTATGCCGTATGTACTAAATAATTTTGGCAAAGGTATGCCATTCCCGAGAGTTTTCACACTTTTCGAACATGCGCTATCGAACAAAAATGTAAAGCTCGACATAAACACACTGCAATTAACTAAACTCAATGCAAAACCTATATTACCGTTAAGTTCGGAAATCATTTGGCGAAATAAAAACAAATTTTCGGCAATTGATCACCGAACCTACATATCAATTAATAGTCCCCCCATTGAAAACAAGCAATTCAATTTAACCATCAGCTACCTAAATTTGTTCGATAGGGGCCTATCGTCTGAAATTGAATTGTTCGACAAAGGTATGTCGTTTCCGAGAATTTTTGTGATTTTCGACATGCTACCATCGAACTAAGTAAAATGTCAACTCCTTTGTTCGACGCTATCTCACCGAAATGCTATGTTTTCTATCTGCCTTCTATTGAAGTACTTTGTACGATGGCCCACTGATGAACTTCATATTAAAGTTCGGCCAGACAATGTCGAAGGTGCACTAATATAACATACCATTGTCACAAAAAGATTCACTACCTGTGAAGAATACATTAAGCATAACAATCATAATATTAATAAGCACCATAATCATAAACACAATAACCACCATAATCTCAATAGTAATAAGCATCATAATCATAAACACAATAATCACCATAATCAACACCATAATCTCAATATTAATAAACACCATAATCATAAACATAATAAGCAACAAAATCAGTCAACAAACAACAAAGTGAACAACCCATAACAAAACCACATAGCATTATAACACCACAAAAATAGTCATAACAACCAGCACAACAACAGTCATAACGACTACAAAACAATATCCAACACCATAATAGTCATAAGAAAACAACCAAATGTACGACTTTAACAACCCATAGACTGACCAAAAGTACGACATTAACAACCCACAAAACAATACTTCATTTTTGCTTCCTTTTTTCCTTGGTTTTTTCCTTTGTCATTTCCGCTGCTTTCAGCGTATTTCTTTCTTTGCTTGTAGATTGTTCATCACCACCTTCCTTTCCATTTCTCTTCGACTTTGACCCTTCTATTTGTTCTTCAATATTAATATCTTCGCCGTAGAGTTCATGTGGTTCGTCTTCTTCGATTCATTCAACTCTTTCTAAGACTTGCGACACTGCATCCCTTAATGTACAAGATTTAATGAATTTTGATAAATCACGAAGTCTTCATTTCTACAATATTGAAATCGTACGTTAGTACTATTGAACAATTATAAAATTTGGTAATTTATAGGTAAATAACTAACTTACAATGCAAACCAAAATTCTGCTCGTTGGATGAAGCCGTTTAGTAACACGTGACACATGATTAGCTACAAAGGGATGTGACATAGATATATACCACTCCATATATTTTTCATCACAATCTGAAGGGTATACTACTGGGTTGGATGTTACATTCTCGTGCAACAGATGATTTCTCCACTCATTCCATGAAAATCTCCTAGGTTGGAGTAAACAGCCTTGTATGCCTTTGAATAAGATTTCATTTTTTTCTCGAATGTGAAAGAATTAGCCGGTATAGGCTGAACACAACCAAATTGACGAAGGAATCATTGTGGCAAGTACAACTCTACGACTTCAAACCGAACAATGAGACCATTATACAATGAACATTGCTGAAATGGATAATATTCTTGTAACGTCTGGGATTTTCGACCCAGAAAATCAACATAAATACACTGTCAATTTCTCGAGCATCGAAAATACCGGGACATTAATAGAAGAATTTAGAGGGTGAGAAAGAAAAGATAGAACTAATAGAATAGAAGAAGAAGAAGATCACAACTGAACAACATCAGAGTAAATACGAAACTCACAGCGGAATGAATAAATGGTATTATCACATAACTTTAAAATACAAAAAATCTAAATTTGTACTTACATATCATATCAGAGTATAACTCATATACATCACAGCGGAAATAATCTCTACATAACTAATGGTGAAGCATTCTGATTTGAGCTCCTCCAAGTGAATCTATAAAATCCTGAAACACTTGACTGCCCGTACAAATTTGGGCACCCAAGAGTTTAGGGAAAACAAACAAAATAAACTCTGGGTCAGTCATGGGACTGGTGTGAGTAAATTCCAACCATACTGTTTAACTTTGAAAATTCTTTTCAAACAAGAAGATATAGTAAGACCAGCCCACACATAAACATGGACGGTTTTTAACTTACTATAACCCAACATATTTTTATATCAAACTTCAGTGATATTATGATAATGTCTACTCAATTAAATAATCAAGTAACAGAACGCTTGCATCTCACGTTCCACATATATATAGTATAAAATCATAAACCGCAGGGCGCTTATTGGAGGATGGATTTCAACAGACAAGGTATGGGAGCACCTTCTGATCAGTGTACTCTAGAGGGGATACACTCAGGGTTCAACAAGAACGTCTTGCAACCTGGCCACACATGACCGCTCACTCATTTAGCTTGAGTGTCGCGAATATATTGCCACCACGGTTGTAGGCCATCCAACCATCATCCGAAGATACAGAATCGAAAAGAAGTATAAATATGAATTTTCTCTAGATCGGTGACAATACACCCTGCTTGGGGATGACCCAACTAGCCATGTTGCCTAGCCCAACTTCTGTCACTTCTTGGTTGTGAGGCTAGAGGCTACGTCTATCTTCAGAACATCTGATCACCATTCACTTTGAATGTCACATCGTCAAATCCGTAATCACACATTGATTACACAAATGCACACTGGGTGTAGAATAAAGAGAAGTTATCTTCTCCCCACCAACTTGGTATATTCGTAAAATCAACGGCATGACCATTGGAAATACTCTGTCAGACACTCGTCCATACAAGTTGTCCTGGGACTGAACAAACAAAAACACACCATTCTATAACCGGACGATCCTTGCATTTAACTCCGTCTTCAATTATCTTCAGCATATCTAATTTGCAACGATTATGCCTATACGGAGTGGTTTTCGGGTAATAACCCAACCGGTCTCTCCGTATTGACAATGATGGTCAAAACACTTCGATAGTCGGTTATTTAACTATCGGAGTTGAAACAACATCCATTATAATGTATAACTAACATCACACAACCACAGACACTTTTATTTAACATTCGATTTATTATTCGAGTTCCCATACCTTACCAGATATTCCTCAAATCCCATTTTAGCATTTTTACACTTCTTGGAAATCACTTCCAGTTCTTATTTTCTCATGTTCCAGAAAATATACGTTATCAACGTTCGATCCATTTTTCACAATCTTTATTTCTATACTTGGATAAACTACCCTAATTATATTGGAAAATATTTCCAATTTCCTTTTAACCTTTTAATCGGCCCCATGTTCACTTTTAAAACATTATTCCCTTTGAAATGGGAATACTATCCCTTCTTATAGAAATCTAAACACCTTGATCATATAAATCTTTATTCACGTAATAATCTCCCTTATCTTGTTTACCGAAATCTCTTTCATACTTTTCACTCCTATTCTACTTTATAAACTCTGTCTCTAAGTCGATTTCTTATCAAATCGATATCAAGTTTATAACTAAATACTGATTTCTATCCTATCAACATTTATTTGTTTAAAACTAAATGTTAATTATCCTATCAGGATAATTCCTAAAAATGATTTACTTTAATACATTCGACATCGTCGAGTTCTAGATCCAAATCCCAATGGTTTAATTCTAATCACATTTCGAACATCAAAATGCTGTCATCGTTTTCTAACACGATTTCCCAATTTCTCTTTCTAAAACTGATTCTTATATTTTCTTACGACATCGTTATTTATCACTTTCGAATAAGTGGATTTCAACTAAACTGCTTCATTTCCTAGGAAGTGCTGCTATATATAAAATCACGCTTAAGTCTAATCAACAGCAGTTAATTTGTTGCTATAGTTCTAAACTTGTCATACGCTGTAATATTCCCTTTATAACCAATCTCAACATTACAGTTACTCTTACCTTATCAACAGCGTTATTTTATTGCTATAGTTCAACTTGTCATACGCTGTAATATTCTTTGTTATAACTAATCTTGACATAACAGTCACACTTATCTTATCAACAGCGTTATTTTATCGCTATAATTCTAAGACTGGCAATACGCTGCCGTATTCCTTTTATACACATCTTGACATCTCTTTTCGTTACAAACTGTTATCGTTCCTCGATAATAGTGAAGCCGTTCAAGTTGGGGTATTCTATTTACCTCTCAGACCTTGATCGACAACGTTCTTACCTTAGAACCGATACAAGTCTGCACTCTAATCCCTTATTACTTATAATATCTATCCGATCGTATTTTCATGTTTATTTTTATCTATGGTTTTATAACACCATATCGTTACTTTGAAATCTCTGGTGTTTGATTATTTATATTAAACATTTACTCTTTGCTTTCTCCATTCCACGGTTCTATTTATAACTTCTTAACCAAAAGGTAATTAAATCTTATTACTTTGGACTAATTTATTTCTAAACTGTTTCATTAGATTAATTAAAGACCAATTAATCTAATAATTATTTTCCCAAATAACAGTTGATTTAATCAACTTCATTCCATCAGTAAATTCGTTAACTGATTTTAATTACTTCTTAACATTAGATTAATATAATTAATCTAATAATATTATTATCCAAATATTTAATCGTCGGATAATTTCTGCTTTATAAACTCATTTAAATGTCAACAATCGTTTTTATTTATTTTATAAAACGAACTCTAAAATACTGGTTTATAATAGAACTTCTATTATAAATTTAAATCTTCTTTTTAATTATAAAAATATAATTTTTATAATTAACCTCGTTGATTTGCCTGACGGCCAATCAACTCTTTAACAAAATGATGGTTTTACGGTTGACTGTCACCACTTTCTAAATCGATATCATTTATTTATTTATCGAACAGATGTTGAATATCCGTTCAACATTAATATTCACATGGGGTTTTAAATATAATTCGGGTTCAAACAGTGCATACAAAACAAACAATACATATAAATATCGAGGAATCGGGTCGGATTCCTCCAACCGGTTTCCGCATTCACAGATGTCAGTCAACACAATTTACACTAACTCTATACTAGGGGGTATTCTAATCGATGGAATCAGTGTCCAACCGATGATGTGTGCATATTTAACGGTATATAATATTCAACCAAATTAATTGTAATCTACCTAATCGACCATCACACAACATTCAAACAACATTAAAATATAATTAAAATATTTTAAAATAGATCAGAGTTAGTGATTTTACTCATCTTGGCGCGTTAACCGTTAAATACGATTAGCATCGACTGATTTGGTTGAGCGGTTTATTTTGCCTAAATCCAAACGATCTCCAAATGACTCTGAATCATTTCCAGAACGTAATCTTCATCCGTACGATCCCAACGTGGTAGGTCGTTCGTGATTCATATACAGATACTCGGCCCATCCCCTTTAACGCATATGGACGGTATTTGCCTTCTTTTGCTACTGTGTACACACATCTTCCTTCCACTAAATATACAAACGTACTACGCCAGGACACCTTGATTTCATCTTCTAAAAATGTATGCACCCAAATGGTTGGTCTCACGTTAACCCTTGTTAATCCAAAACTCCATGCATCGCCTGCATCTTTTCTTTTACTCTTCCTTCAGTGTTATTTCACCATCTCGAACAAATCAAAGGTCTTTTTCGGTACAGCATATCCCCTTTCCATACTCCATGAGCTCATGTCTTATGCGTTACAGCTCATGCTAACACAGTCACTGGCACTTGCATGCACCGCCACTCAGCTTCTCCGATTTCTGACACCCATACTTCTTCCCTGCTTAAACATTGCAGAACTGAGAACTCCCCTCCAGACTCCTCAACCACCGAACCATACACAACCTTTACTCCTCACTGTGAATTTCAACGCCCCATGCACCATTTCCCTTCACATCCAACCCTGACCGCACATTATTTTCCATTACCCCTATCACACACACACACACACACACACACACACACACACACACACATATATATATATATATATATATATATATATATATATATATGCAGCATCATGTTGCTGCGTCCCCCCTACTTCCTATTACATAAAGACCTCACCATTTTACATTGTCTTGCCCGTAACCCACTTGTATAATGTGGTAAGAATTATCACATACATATTATCTTAAAAAAGGCAGTCATCGCCAGATGAATGAAATAGGAAAGATACATACTTTTTACATCAATAAAACAAATTGACTGGAAAGGATAATTAACCCATATTGAATTGAATCCTATATATAGTGACAAATAAATAACAGTTAGGAAAAGATGATAGTCGAACAATGGTTTATGAAATATCTTGCATCTTTGAGTGTCATTCAAATAATAACGGCCAATTAATTAGTCAAATTATCCATGCAAATATAAATTGGTTGAAAAGGATAATTGATTTCACAATAAACTAAACCATAAATATACATATTAGAGAAATATTATACTCAACCATGAATCACGAAACATATTTTCTCTTTAGTCCTCATTCCAATAGTAACAACATCCTATTAGTTAGCATATTACTGTTTGTGCAAATATTACTTCAGATCTTTCAAGTTTTGTGCGTGCCTGCTTTCAAATTTGAAATACATGCATTACAGGATTCTGAGTTTTATGATGTTATTGTATGAAAACACAAAGAGTTTTGGCTTACCAAAGTTTTATTACTCATGTCAGTAAATGTTAGAAGAAAGCATTAAATGGCTAAATATATTCCCATTTTAACCCATATTTTTATATTGTCACAGTCTTATTAAGTTAGTTTTTTGTTGTCCACTTATATGAATTCAAGCGTTTTAACTTTTACCACAACCGTTTTCAATCATAAGAATATGAAAATACATGTTAAAGCAATTATAACTCATGATACAATTTCAAATACAATAACCATGCGATATTTTATTAAGCTACCAGCATTGCCATCAATCATTTGTGTTTTACACATTGAGTTATACTTACTATCTGTGGAGATTAGTCTAACTATGCCAGTTTACCCGTTACTGTGATTGCTCCAACTCCGTCTATCTCATTTACAGTGTAAAACACATTGTGAAAATACAAAGGGGAGATCTATCATATGAAATATATTATTAAAATAAATAAGCAGGCTCGTTCTTTCACCAATGCCTATCAGGTTATGGCCTTGGGTGATGCCCCAATAAGGGCAGCAAAGATTCAATTATAAGCCCTAAGACAGGGCATAAAAAACACGTTTCTCATTAGTCCTCAACAAATCTAACTGTATGACAAAAACCATTTGGTGCAGAATACTTTGAAGATAGAAAATTGGAAAACTCAAAAATAAGAGTTCTGGAACCCATTTAAGATTATTATTTTTCAACATTGATTCATATGGGAAAGAAGACTGAAATTTATTTAATGAAAAATACAAAGCTAGAAACTCATATTGATTGAGTTTCAAAGCTATGATTTTTCCTGATAGCCTGCAATAAACAAATTTTATTTATCATTCCAAGGAAACCTAATTATAATACAAAATTTGTATCACCTACAATGCTTGAAAATAGAAAGTTTCAAGCCAGTGGAAATTTTGCAACAATCATTGAACTAATCTCTGTTTATTTTATAAGGAATAATTTGAAGATGGCAACTGATTAGAGCATTTTATTCCAATCGAGTATTGCAAAGGATAGTTAAAAAGAGCAATATTATTACTCATTCGAAATGCGTATTAGATAACTATTTAGTTTCACCATAGTTCATGCAATTAATATTTTTTATGCTTGGTGGCATGAAGACAAACAAAAAACAATAATCAACTTTCATATCATACAGCTTTGGCATGCACCTTTGCTTTTGCTTATTAATTCATCCATCCAACAAACTATCATGATTTTTATAGGGGACATTTAATGTATGAAAACGACGCAAGTTGTCAACGCACATATATTTTTTCTTGCCTTTTATTTTGCAGTCTAAAATCTTTCTCGGTTTACAAAATAGTATGCTTATGGATTGTATTAACTATTTTCCTAGAAAATTGAAAAATCATTTTCCTGTACAATTAAAATTTATGTTATCATTGTTATTTTATCATTTTCTTTTTGAACACAACTAATGTAGAAGCTCTTTGATAACATGAACATTATACTTTCAGGTCGGAGTAATCCGATAATATATTGTTCCTATAATTTAAATATAGCCCGTATTGATGTCAATAGGATGAACCAGTGTTTAGCACGCAATTTGCCATTAATCTCATTCATGTAGGCAATAACTGTCATTTTTGGTTATTTGTCATCAATGAATCAAAAGAGAATACAAAAATGCAAATCCATATTACCAAGGCCTATGGTTTAAATTATTAGTAATCAATAAATTTTGACATGATTTCAACATTTACTTTTATTTATGTATATCGTTTACACATGTGTTATGTTCGAATGGCCAATGGATTAAGCACACAAAACATGCTAACAGAATGAACATAAATTAAGCATATGAAATGACTACTTCTGTGAAGCATTGCAAATACATGTTATGAATTATAATACCCTCATTTAACTTTTACATAAACACCACTGATAAACTTCTTTTCTATAAATTTATTTAGCTTATTTTGAAGCATATGAAGGAAAAAGTAATATTTTAAAGGATGGTGGTTTTATACGCTGAACGATAGTGCAATAATACGTTATTTCTAATTTGACCAACATTACATTGCCAAGCTTGTCTAGTTATTAATCTTCAAAAGTAAGTGATACAACTGAACATAATTTTAGTTTATGTTTAACATTTAAATTTAAATATATACACACACATGGTTTGGTTCAATAATAATATTCCTAATCTAGAATAGAGAATAGTAATAAAAATGAAATGATGTCAAAATTAATTTCAAAAAAATCACATTCATTTACAATTTTACTCTTCTTGTCTTGATATAATGCTAGTAATTGACATAGAGAAAATATTTTAGAAAACTTGAAATGCATACTTATAATACAAATAATGTAGTTTGACATGAGACTTATATGTATATGGCTTGGCAACTATGCTGGTTGTTACCATCTTTGCTTGTCTTGTCCAGTGTTTTTTAGTAAAGTGCCCGTCAAGTGTAGAACTGTCTGTAGATACTTTTGGGTGTATTTAATATCATTTCTGCTTTTGTATTCAAAACCATTTTTGAAAATCAAATAGTTGTTTTATTCGCTTGGGACCGAAAACTCAATAAATATAAATAGAAAAATTTTGGTTTAATATAATAATTTTTTATTATTAACAAATTATTTTGAGTAATTAATATGCACTAAATGTATATAATATAAGATATTAATATAATTGCCACACTAAATACACAGGTTTATATTAAAATATACATAATATAAACACTAACGTTAATGAAAGTTGAGGATCCGAATACCTTCATTTCCACGTCCTTTTTCCTGATATCGAAAATTCATTCACATTTCAAATGGAGATGCCAACAAAATTTGAATTCATTAGGTATTCATTTTTGAAAGTCTTGATACATCCTTATCCTTTCCTTAGAATTATACCTCAATAGATATACTTTAAGTTCCAAATTGTTCTGTCGCTTATTATGCAATACGGTTTGCATGTGAAGAAATTTCAACTACCCACACATTCATTATTTGCTGGTGCCATTCCCCCTCGTTTGAAAATGAGTTCTTGACTACTTGAGCAATTATGCAATTTAGAAGTTGATGTTTTAAGATGAATGTACAATTAATTTAAATGACTATATTGAAAATTACATTAGGACCGCTATTTAATTCATGTAAGAATATCTTTATCAACAGTAAATAAATTAAGCAGGTAATTAAAAATGTATAATTTGGAAAACCATTTTATCTAATGTTAAATAATATATCAGCATGTCACAGGTTGAAAGATTGACAAAATAAAAAAAATGAAAACAAATTTAAACACAGTACACATAGATCAACAGTTTTGATTTGCGCACCGACATTGAAACAATACAGACCACTTATTCCAAGTTGGTAAAAATATACAACTAATAGGTTTGCATCAAACATGTCAATACATTCACTCAACATCACAAAATTATAAGCTAATGGGTGCACTGAAAAAATAAATAACATATTATATCATTAAGTAGCAACAACAACAAACTTGCGCATACCTTTTTTTCCATTGCACCAGCTTGTTAGTTCAATTCAACATGTTCTCTTGACTTTGGGTAACTTAAAATCCCATTGTACCTTGTTATGTAAAGTATATATAAGGCTAAATTTAAAAAAAAATAACATAATAAGTATACATGTCACAGCCCCATGAAAAAAGGGAGAAAATTATTAAAAAAAATGATTATGTTACGTTACAAATGTAAAGGATTATGGAACCAAGTGTGTCGTTCTTATTCAAACAACTATGGAAAGATCTTGAAATCCTTCCAAGTGAACTTTCAACCTAGGATTGGCTGATACATGTCCCACCATAAAGCCAAAATTTAGGAAATTAAAGAGTGTGCACATTCCCCAGTCTCATGCATAATATATAACATATATTTATGATGAGTTATTTTGAGGTACTTTTGTAAAATGGGCGTAATAATTTTATAACTAATCCTTTCACTTAAAGAAGAAAACAAATGGTATCTTTCTTGCTTTGACACGATCATAGGAATGATGAACTCCGATGGATGTGATAAAGAAGGATGAAGAATAGTACCAAAGTATAAGTATCAATCCAGCTTCAGTATGATTCACACGTCTTCCAATTCCTTGTAATGAGGTACAACATCAATCAATGATTTCCCATGCTACATATCTACAACTTTTTCCAATATATTAGTTTTTGAAAAATCAATTTTGTTCCAACATGATCTCGAATAACTTGCTCGGTTTTTCACTCCTTTTTCTGCTTTATCTCTCTGCAAGAACACATATTGGGTTTGAATTTACCATTTGCTTTATAACCTCGATTGGAACAGAATAATCTAATATGAATAGGATCATTAATAGTAGATGAAATTAAGTACTTCAGCAAGAAAGCGTTTGTAGTTAGTACATTTATAACAATTAATATTTGAGAAGCTATTCGCTTTTGAGATTTTTTTTTTTTTTTGTGAACCAAAAATCCTTTTTCCCCTTTCCATTCAAGCATATTTTCTAAATAAAAAAAAAATTAACTATCCAGTTGCTGATGATTACTTAACAAAATTGAGTTGAGCAATTGTTGGAAAGGCACCGCAACAGAATAAGTAAGAAAGACGGAGAAGAACGTGGCTCTTCCCAACAACAGCCTTTTGGATCGACGCTAACTCGCGACTATGTATGATGCTCCTGAGGTTTAATTTAATGTAGCCCCAACCTGGAATTAGGGTTATGTAAAAGGTTGTTAAAATCAAAATCGCGAGTTCATAAATTCATAAATTAGGGTTAGCTGCAGGAACAAAAAACCTGGCTATTGATTTGGGACTATGGATTCTGATCAGCGGAAAAAAAAGCCAAAGAGGAGTATGTTTGCGGCTATGGATTTTGATCTGTGAAAAAGAAAGGCAGAGTACCATTCGGGGAAAATAGCAGTAAAGAATTTGAAGGGAGAAAGAGAGCGAATTTGTTCATCAGATTTTTTTTCCCAACCGGTTTTAAAACATTTAATTTATTAGATTTATAATGTTGTATTATTTTGATTTAATAAAAGTATCTTTGTAGAGTTTTAAGGAGAATTGAGAGAAGTGAGAGAATTAAGGAGAATTGAGAGAAGTGAGAGAATTAAGGAGAGAGCTAGAAATTCTTCTGCTTTACTATTATTTAATAGATTTGCATACAACATGCCACGTGTTAAATAAAAAACTGAAAGTTTTAAGTTATGACCTCAAGAACAAACGGTAAAGGCTCGTTTTACATTACAAATAAAATGACCTGTGAAGAGTATGGGATGGGGTCAATGCATACATTCTCAGAGTTTACAACCAAAACTAGCGGATCTTCTTTTGAGGGAAAAAAAGAAGGAAAAAAAGAGAGGATATGTTGAATGATAAATAATGGGATGTAAGCTTAAGATTCGAGTTTAAACTAGAACTTATTAGTATTAATGGACATATGTTACTTAGAAGCCTTCTATAAACCACAACAGTTCATCAAAAGGAATATTAAATGGCGGATGATCTCTTAATTATGTAATCGCTACTTTTGCTTGTTGAAGATTTTTATTTGAAAAGATGTATAACTAAAATCTAGATTTAAAAAAAAAAAAAAAAAAAAAAAAAAAAAAAAAAAAAAAGAAGAAGCAGAAATATAAAGCATATATATAAAAACACATTATTTGGTATTCTGAAGAATTGTCAAGCCCTTTGTACAATTTTAGTTTTCTTTTGTCTAGAGCCATGAAATTCTTTCAGACACCCGATTTAAATATTTATACATGAGTACTATGTAATATATCTTATAATGATCAAACTAGTACATGCGATTGAAAACTATAAATATGTACGTAAAATTTAGCAAACAAGTAGCTTGACAATTTACTAAAAATATAAATAATCAAACCTCAAAATTAAAACAATGTACAAAGAATAAACAATCACAAGCATATCAGGCATGCATTATATCTATTAAATGATAAATAGTAGTTGACTGAAAAAACAAATATAGCAAGTTCATAATTTATCGTATTGCTTTCATTATTTTCTTTTTTAGATCAATTATGCGTCCACGATCACCAGTTTACTAGAGTTAACAACAACTGCTATTTAACTGAATTTTGTACTCATATGCTAAGGCATGGGACTTTACAAACACATACATTACCTTCACCATTCAGGAGCACAAAGCCAATCACCATTAAAACTGGGTGGACCTGAAATAATACCCAAGCTGTCAAATTTGCTAGTATTATTTTCAAAAAACAATAAGACGATTAAAAAAGAAATGGCACAATAAAACAAGGTGATTCGAAAAGGAATGGCATAATAATGTAAGATGCTAATTTTAAACAAAAAAGAGATAAGCAGGTCAAATTTACTTTAAATTGAAGTACATTTGAGGGCATGGCCGCCTTAAGACGGATAAGAGCCCTTAAGAAAAATATATCAAATGGATTTTGCTAAAATTGAATTATCAACTTAATTTTCTTTTAGATTTTCAAACGGACATCTCGTCACCAACAAACATTGTTGACAGTAAAAAAAAGGATTGTAGGAAGATATAAATTTATGCAACTTTTTAGCAGAGTGACAAAGTGAATAGTTACCTTTTTAAAGAGAAAAAATGACATGCAGCTTTTGCTAAATAATAAATTTAACAAAAAGTGAACCTCTAATCTATTGTGAAAAAATCAATAGTTAGTATAGGAAAAAAAATCAGCTATAGATTACTTCACTTCACCACTAAGGGTGCGTCTACAGACCACATGAGAGTTATAGAGTTGGTAAGGGCATTTTTGGATAAGAGGTTGTGTAGGATGTAAATTGGACGTAATTCCTATGTATTTTATTAATTGAGCTATTGTTTGTTAAAATAATACTGTAAACAATAATAATAATTAAAAAATTAATTTTTTACCATTAATAATATTGAAATGGGTTGAGAGAATGAGTGGGGAATGGATGGTGGAGATTAAGGAGGAGAGTTCACGTGCAATACAAGAAGTGTAGCGGAACCCTCCTCATATATATATGAGGAGGCAGGGACGGAACCAGAAATCCGCTCAGCGGGGGGCGGATTCGAAGGGGGGGCCAAAAGTTTTTTTTTTATACCAGTTTACTCTGAATTTATCATAATTTCAACCTATAATGTTTCATATTGTTAAGTTTTAAAAAAAAATATTACATAAATACTAATAAAAATGCCTTAAAATGGTTAATTTTGTATCAAGGCGGTAAAAAAAAAATATTATTTTAAAATCGAGGGGCCGCCGCCCCCACTTGCCCCCTCCCCCCCATAGTTCCGTCCCTGTGAGGAGGGTTATATAGCACCCCTCTTTCATGACACCCCTTTTGCACCTCTATATTAGCCACACATAATTTAAAAAGTTAGTAGAAGGAGAGAATTAGTGGAAAGAGAAAGAAACAGAATTGTGTGTTGGAAATCAAGAGGGCTAAAGGGGTGCTGCACTATTTGGAGTGCTCTTGATCCTATCCCTATATATATATATATATATATATATATATATATATATATATATATATATATGTGTGTGTGTGTGTGTGTGTGTGTGTGTGTGTGACACACACATGTGCGCACACACACGCATGCGATAGGATTAAGAGCACCCCAAATAGTACAACACCAATTTTAGCCCTTCGAGTTTTCACCAAACAGTCTCCTTTCTTTACTTCTATTAACTTATCTCTCACTCATCCATTATTTAAATATAAGCGAAAGGGGTGCACGAAAAAGGGGTGTCATGTAACCTTCATCTTTCTCTCTATATGTGTGTGTGTCCACGATAACCTATCGTAACATTGTATGTTTGAATTAAAACAGCAATATGTGTGTGTGTGTCCACGTTAACTTATCATAGCATCATTTGAATAAATGTATATAATAAATCAAAGCAGCAATATTAGTCTATACATATATGAATATATTACATTTTGCTTTCAGAACATTACATAAAAAGTAACCATATTTTCTCATTTCATATGCTTCTTCAAGCAAATAGGATTAAAGAAAAAAGCCATCATTTGAAACCTAAAAAAAGCAAAAATCGTAAACACTATCATATGTTGGGTACCAATTCTTATGTATCTTTGAACCATGAAAAAAGAATAATGGAAGAAAAAAAAAATTAAAAGGCATATCATGCATGTCTTCAAGAAAAAAGGATTACAGAAAAAAGGCATCATTTGGAACTTAAAAAGCAAAAATTGTTAGCACAATTATACTTTGAATAATAATTCTTACGTATTTTTTGAACTGTGAAAAAAGAATTAAAAAAAAAAAAAAAAAAAAAAGACGAGTCTCTCTTGTGTTGTGCTCCATCTTGTGTGTCTTCTTCCATTCATATCAACCTGGGTGTTTGTTTTTGACGTATCATCCAAGAAGAATCTTACAGCTGATTGATGAATATAATTTGGTATTGTGATGTCTATTACAATCATATCTCCTTCTCTCTAAGCTTTGAATGTCAATTGTGATGTCTATTACATCAAACTGCATTTTTCCATCATGACTATGCACTAAATCAGTCATCTTTAACATTTTCATTTTCTTTTTATTAACAGGTTTACAGTTTAAACTTGTTCCGGTAGAGTTAATATCAATTTTTGGGAGAAAAGGCTGCAGCTTATGCGAAGGCCTTGTGCGTTTGATTAAATACAAATTTATGGAGGCGAACGTCTACGCGATTCCTTGATTCTTGTGCATCCACCTTGTAGTCTCGTTGTTGCTTATTGTTTACAGTTACAAGGATAATCTATGGATCATTCCTGTATCACCTATGAATTTAATTACCATTCTATGTTGTCATCAAATTATGAAGGTTGTGTAGTGCAAGAGGAGTAGCTTTGTTCTTTTTTTTTTTAAATAAAGAAAATGATAAAACAGCAATTTTTGTGATGTTTTATATCTACTTACTCTCTTAAAAATCTTCCATATCTAATTCAACTGCATCAAGAACAAAAAGATAGAACATAAGAATTTCTTAGCATGAGCTTAGTATATTCATGTGCACAAGAACTGACAGAAATCTGCACTGATTTTGCATATGGATAGAATACAGTCTTAGTTGAAGAACATATTTGTTATAACAATTGTTGACATCTCTACTAGGGCAGTGTCCCTGGGGCTAAAAAAAGTGAAGAAGAAATTAAATAAGTTAAAGATATTGACTTGATGCAACCATACATTCTCACAATAACTAGCACAATGAGATAATTTTTGCGCTTCATACAAGAAACTTTTTATTACCAATATCTTCGATGCAAATGTCAAAGTAACATCTATTTTGAACAATTAATGTCTGCACCTCATACAGTTACAAGTAACACAAATCATAAGATTGGGAAAACTGACATGCTATAACTATTCAGATACACTTCTGTATGCATTGCCACTACCAACTGAAGGAGGAGCCACGATGGCAAGAATAACTAGACCACCAAGAACAAGTAAAATACCCAATACATTAACCAAAATTGCCTCTGTTGAGTAGCGAGAAATCACTTTGTTTGTTTGCAAAAATGTTGCTTTCTCCAATATACCAGTTACTGCAGTAGCAACAGCCAAAGCGTATATGTAAATCCCGATAAATACATGCCATGGAAGTAGAGATGCTCTGCTGTTCCTAGACCCACCAGGGTACCAAAACGTTGCAAATCTAGTTCCCCACTGTGCAAAAAAGAAGATGACATATACAACGAGATATAAAGATGTAGCAATAAAATTTCTGTCAATTTTTCCTAACATTCTTGAGCAAAAAGCTCGGAAGAATACCTGAACGGTGAATAGGAAGAGGCATGCTAATCCTAACCATGAGTGAAGGCTGTAGAAGTTGTCAATTCCTTTATTGTTGTGAAATTTCAACGCGGCCCAGACACCGATTAAGCCCAGGCATAAGGCAGTGAACTGTACTGCTAGGTGCATTAATTTCTTGAAATTCTTCGTTCCTCCCATTGTCTTGTAAGCTAACATAGCTGTTGAGAAAGGGGGGAAAATGCTCAGTGATGTGCGTAAATAATACTGGTCACTGCTCCAGAATGCATTTTACATGATAGACACAGTTGATTTTGTTGTAAGTTGGACCAAATGTGTGTTCCGCATAAACCGCTAATTAATAAGTGGAAAACTTAGATGCTTTTTACCTAAATGCATATTTTAGTTGCTTGAAATTTAGAGTTTTGTGGCTAGCTAATATGGGGTGTTTTGTTTCATGTTCTTATTATTAGTGAAAAGCTTTTGCTGTTTTTCACATTAAAAAGGAAAAGGTCCTTATTTTTAATACTGCAAATCCTGTTCATTAAGATTTTTTTTTGGATAGTTATATACCATGGTGAGGGTCCGAACGAATCAAACCCATCACTTCTTGCATGAAGATGCTTGTTTGTTCATAAAGTTAACAAACAATAAAATTACAAAACAAACTCATCACCACCAAAAAAATATTAATCCAAATCTTTCAAATGATTATATTATATTGAAAAGGAAAAGGTCCTTATATTTTTAATGCTGCAAATCCTGTTTATAAAGTTAACAAACAGTAAAATTCCAAAACAAATTCATCACCACCAAAAGGTTATTAATCAGAATCATAAATACGTATCCTAATCTCTCAAATGATTATGTTATACTAGGTTATTTGCACTATTTGAAATGCAGTGCACAATAAAACTTCAAAAATGCACATTATTTTGAACATCTAATATTTCATATCATTTTTCTACAGGAAAAATATCTTTTTTTAATATATAACACAATAATTATATAGCAACAAAAAGTGAATTCAAAATCTTCATATGACTGTCATTATAAATAAAGCAAGGCATTAAAAAATCATCAAAAGCACTGACTTGAATTTGAACAGCTTATATCATTTATTTGCATACAACATGCCATGTGTTAAATAAAAAACTTAAGTTTTAAGTTATGACCTGGAGAACAAAATGTATAGGCTCATTTTACATTACAAATAAAATGACCTTGTGAAGAGTATGGGATGGGGTACAATGCACACTTTCTCAGAGTTTACAAGCAAAACTAGCGAATCTTCTTTTGAGAAAAAAAAACAAGGAAAAAAAGAGAGGATAGGTTGAATAATAAATAATGGGATGTAAGCATAAGATTCGAGTTCAAAGTAAACTATAACTTATTAATATGTTACTTAGAAGCCTTCTATAAACCGCAACAGTTCATCAAAAAGGAATATTAAACGGTGGATGATCTCTTAATTATGTAATCGCTACTTTTGCTTGTTAAAGACTTTTATTTGAAAAGATGTATAACTAAAATCAAGTTTTTTTTTTTAAAAAAAAAAATATAATCAGCAGAAACATAGTGCATATACACAAAACACATTATTTGGTATTCTGAAGAATTGTCAAGCCCTTTGTACAATTTTACTTTTTCTTTTGTCTAGAGCCATGAAATTCTTTCAGGCATCCAATTTAAATATTCATACACGAGTACTATGTAATATATCTAATAATAATCAAACTAGTACATGCGACTGAAAACTATAAGCATGTACGTAAAATTTAGCAAACAAGTAGCATGACAATTTACTAAAAATAAAAATAATCAAACCTCAAAATTAAAACAGTGTACAAGAATAAACAATCACACGCATATCAGGCATGCATTATATCTATTAAATGATAAAACGGTAGTTGACTGAAAAAACAAATATTGCAAGTTTATAATTTATCCTATTGCTTTCATTACTTTTGCTTTTATAGATCAACCATGCGTCCAAGATCACCTGTTTACCAGAATTAATGACAGACCGCTATTTAATTGAATTTTGTACTCACATGCTAAGGCATGGAACTTTACAAACGCAAACATTACCTTCACCATTCAGGAAGACGAAGCCAATCACCATTAAAACAGGGTGGACCCGAAATAATACCCAAGCTGTCAAATTTACTACTATTATTTTCAAAAAAACAATAAGATAATTAAACAATAAATGGCACAATAAAACTAGATGATTCGAAAAGGAATGCCATAATAAAATAAGATGTTAATTTTCAACAAAAAAAGACCTAATCAGGTCAATTTTACTATAAATTGAAGTACATTTGATAGCATGGCCATCTTAAGACAGACAAGAGTTCTTAAGAGATATATCAAATGGATTTTGCTAAAAATGAATTATCAACTTAATTTTCTTTTAGATTTTCAATGGACATCTCGTCTTATTGTTTAGAACCAACAAACATTGTTGACAGTTAAAAAAAAATAGTATGAAGATATGAAATTTATGCAACTTTTTAGCAGAGTGAGAAAGTGAATAGTTGCCGTTTTTTTAGAATGGTTGCGTTTTTAGGAGAGAAAAAATGACATGCAGCTTTTGCTAAATGATAAATTTAACAAAAAGTGAGCTTCTAATCTATTTTCAAAAAAATAATAGTTAAAAAATGGTAAATACCAACTATAGATTACTTGACTTCACCGCTAAGGGTGCGTCTACGACCACACGAGATTTATCGAGTTGGTGAGGGAATCATTTTGAATAGGAGGTTGTGTAGGAAGTAAATTGGACGTAATTCCTATGTATTTTATTAATTGAGTTATTGTTAGTTAAATAATACTGTAAACAATCATTATAATTTTAATTTTTTCCCTATAAACAACAACAAACAATATTTAAGCAATGCAATGAAACTTATCACGAACATTTTTCGGTACATGAAAATAAAAAGGTAATATACCATAACTATCATTAATATTATTTACGAAACCATTAATGATAAAAAATGAGTACTAAAAATAATGCATTATTATCACTACTAATAATAAATAATGTTTTATAGAAAATGTTTGCATTTATGGATGGATGGTCGGAGGGCAACAACCTTTGGTAGGGTGTAAGGGCAAGGTCATTGTGGGCACAGTCGAGCAGACCTATCAGGTTGCATAAGTCTATGGGCAATTTCCCATTAGGAAAAAAGGTACAGGTTATTTTTAATAAAAACTATTTTTTTCTAAAAAGGGTATATTTTAAAAAAATTACATCCGACATAACGGTTTTACGTTTGATGTAAATATTTACATCAATGGTTAAACTATTGTCAATCCATTTTGGAGAGACGAAAGGGTCATTATTTTCGTCCAATGTGAATTTATGCGTTGCTAAAAACATCCAAGTTTGTGGTTCCTAACACCATGATGTGATATTAGGTAGCATAAAAATGGATGCCCTTAGTTTCACCTGGCGGAAATAAAGGCACATAGTTTTGCACATCATAATATTAGAAAACAAAAATTTAAGTGCTCCTAGCAATACACTAATTTTATGAAATGTACCATATGTATTGATTTTGATAACAACAATCGTATAAATATTACTACTAACGCATCTCCAAGTTACGCAATTATTTCAAATATGTTAGGAAGACATTTACAGAGATAAACAAGAACTTGTGAAAGAAAATGAGTTTTATCAGAGCAATGAAAGCACAAAACTGATTGAAAAAGAATACTGAAAGAATAGAGGTATTTGAAGTGATGAATATACTGGTTAAGTCTTAGATTTCCTTGTTAAAGATCTCATGACAAACATAATTGAAAGATATCAATCATCAAGCTAACCGAATAAAAATTCACAAATAAGAAATAATCTTATAATCTGATATTTGTTACACTTATTGGTGCTGCTATTCCCATTGAAAACTCATATATGTCGACATATGGTGCTCTAGCATGTCGACATATGTGTCGTTAGTTTTTTAAATTTCAAATTAAGGGATTTTCCCACCACCCCTTTACCAAAAGACATCTCTTTAACACCTATACGAAGCCTATGTAAAACAAATTTTTAGGGCTGTCAATGGATATATAAAAATCCGAAATCCATCCGCATTCACATCCGAAAAGCGGATAAATATCTGATATCCGGAAAAACGAATGCAGATGCAGACTGCTTTTTTTCATGATTATAGCTTAAATTATGTGTATTTTAATTTTTAACATGATCAATAATAATAATGTATTAATTTGTAAAGTTGAAAGTTTACTAAATGCATGTTAATTGCTCAAAATTATATGTTATCATCATATTTATTTATTTTTAGTATTTTAGCAATCAACTGGGTTGGAAAAAAAATTTAATATTAAACTTTTTTTTTATTAATGTTCAAAATTATATGTTATTCTCTAACTTATTTCTATTAATGTTCCGATATTCTTGATACTTAAATAGTCAACATAGAGTTTTGTGCCGATTTTCGGGATCGAAAATCCTGGTTCGTTACAATGGTATCAGAGCAGAAGGCTAAGTGATCATCTTGGCTGTGTGGCGTGATTCAATAGAGATGAGGTTAGTAATACCCTATAATGAGTTGAATGTACAAGAAAACACTGATTTTGCAGTGGACGAATTCGTCGCGAATCCGTCGCTAAACATGTATTAGCGACGGATTTGTGACGTATAGCACTGGTCGGTAAATTTCATGTCAGTATTTTAGTGACCATTGTGCGACGAAAGTTAATGTCAATTCTCCGACACTTTACCGTCATTTGTCAATATGTTTAAATTTATTTTTAAAAAAAAATTACCGATATTTTACCGACGGATATATATTTCTTTAATATATATTTTTAGAAAGAATTCCGTCGGAGATCCCTTGCTAAACAGCAAGGGATTATAAGCGGATAATTTCAACTTTTGCTTCACCTTAGATATCTGTCGGCAATTCATTGCTAAAATCAAATATCATAATTAGATAATCAAAAACACATTCTTAAAGGCAAAAAAGAAAATTATAAGTACATACGTAAATTCTTAACACACATTTCAAAAAATTTTGATAAGTTACATTAAACCTTCAAGTTCCAACATATTACAATATCGAAGTGGCAGTTTCAAAAACATAGTACAATACAAAATCATAAAACCAAGATACACATACTAGTCTAGTGAAATGTAGTTTTCATGTTAAGCGACGAACCTTGTGCATCTTGCATAACTACAAAACAAAATATTGTTTAATAAAAATCGTTTCTATCTAATTTTATATAAAACAAAAGAATATAAAAAAGGAGAAAGCGAAGTTACCAATAAAAAAGATATATATAATCTAATTCCTAATTCTTCGAGTTTTCTACTCCATGAAGCGTTATTGCGTCCAAATTCATCAGCTCAATCCCTGTATAAAGAAATATCCTGAGTATGGTATTCACACATCTTTTTAACACCTTCTATTTATTTGCATTTTTTTTATATAATACATACAAGGCATCAATTTGTTGGTGGCTGAAACATATTAAGTGTCAAGTCTTCAAGGCAGCAGGTAATTATAACTTTACGTAAATATTGTTGTGGATACAGGAAGTTGCATAAGTAACAAACATGAGTTCAAGCAGAACGTAAACAGCAGTAGAAACAGTATCACAAATTATATGTCTGTTGCACGGTAAAAATTGCTGCTCATTTCAAGTGAGAGTAAATGGTAGCCGAAATCCATACATACAGAGGGGCCATGCTGGAGTAATTACTTTAATTGTAAATGATAGCCGACATCCAAGATTAAAGCTGAAGCTGTCATGTTGCATAGCATCCACATTAACTCCTGCAGCATAGGTCACGTTTCAGTCGGATATTATATTGTTCATCATCCAGTTAAAATAAGTATACAGTTTAAGCTTTTGTATTGTACATCCTACATAACCGAGCATCATGCTTAAAACCATGAAGACAGGAATGTGATTAGTGGAAATACAACCTGGAATCATTTTGAAACAAAGGCAGATTGGAAGATGGTTATATTGTCTAGTATATGTTGGCTTGGACATAACATGGTGGTTCGACTATGCATTTTATCTTTCCTGAATTTCATAAGTGCACAGAAGTAGAACAAAAACTTGGTAGTATTGATATCTAAAATAGGGAAATTCAGAATAAGCAATGTGATGAAAATATAAATCAGAACCTATATTATATCAATTAAAAAAAATTACATTTCTAAAAAAAATAAAAAAAATAAAAAAAAACTTAATCAAAATTAGTATGAAAGATTCTTTTCATATCTAACAATGAAGCATATATAAAAGAGATAGCAACCAAGTGTCATTCCACACAATATATATTTAAACTCGCAGGCTTGTGATTTTCAGATAACATGTATTAATTATTTAGCTTCTAACCTGTAAAGCATAGCTGATAAAATATTAATAATTTTAGATATAAATATATCATCTCTCTTCCGCAACACACTCTCGAATATAGCTATATAATTTGCACCACGGTAAATCAGGACTACATACTTGGACAACTTATTCGGACTAAGTTATTTTTAGAAACCCACGATTGATACTTCAATAACATTTCACCATTAAATTTAAAAACTTCGAAGACTGAATATTGGAAGTTAGTTTTATTTACATTATTATTTTCAATAGCTAATGTGACATTAATGTAAACAAATTTAGTGATGAACCTGTTATTTTCATTACAAAATTACTTGAATGCAATAAGATTCTCAAAATCTGAACCAATGATCATAACACGTTAACAAATCCAAAAATGTAACAGGATTAACATTACTTCTTTCCCACATGGTGCATTTCCTCTTAGATATAATTATGCGTGCTTCACTCCATGAATTGTTTTCTCTATGGCCATTTACATTTTTAGTAAAAGCACAGAAGTGTTGCAAGTACTTGATCACTTAAGATTCATAATAGGTTACAACTAACTGTGGACAAAAGTCCTTAATCAACAGGATAGTAAGCACCATGTTTCATGTCCAGTACAAAATATAAAGTAATAAAAATATTGAATCATGTTTCTTATCAATTTCTCATGAGTAGAACAAATTGTTTTATATACAAATTTACAAAACATAAACCATATTGAAATATTCATAATAAATTAGAGTATGCACACTTCACTTATGACCAGTCATTCTCATTTTCCCCTAAAATAATGATACATGATATCATGGGCAATGCAGGTCTACCTGTTTTATAAATAGACCAAACAATTCCACCCTATTGTGAATACAAAAAGCAATTGTGAACTTATGTAAATAGGGGAATACGTCAAAGCATGCAATTTGTGTATGTACTCACGAATAGAACCATAGTTTACACTCCATGTCAGCTACGGAGAGAAGACAAAAAAGGATAGCTATAAAAAAGTGGTGTTAAGCAATACATATTCCAAAATGGTAAAGTATGCACAGTTTTGATTAACCCATGCAGAAATAAATATTTTTAGGAAGGAAAAACAAAATCTGCTTAAAAGTTTTGAAATATTCTGTTTAGATTTGTAAATTAATTTTGTTGCATGATATAAGCATGTCTTTTTTATTCATACATGTTATTACATTTTACCGTGTATTTATCTAATTTGTGTGCACATACATGTAGAGAACGAGAAACCCGTACTGAGTTTATGCATGATATGCTACAGGCTTTTTTTTTTTGTACATGCCGACGATGTAGAGAACTCACCACATTCTTTTTTATACATATGTGCTACTGACTTAACATGATGTATGTACTTTTAAAAAAAATCAAATTCCAACAGAATTTTGACACTGTAATCAGATGCTTAACCCATTTACAATAGATAAACAATTAGTCTGGTGAAGTTTTCTAACACCCTTACAATCATTACATCTACTAAGTGTATACTCATTCAGATATATTGTTTAAAATCATACCCAAACATACATGCATGATGTCTGAACCCAGTAGTTCATACGAACCCCTAAGGCCTAATCTGCTTTTAATTTCACATGTTTGACAAAACGAATGACAAGGTAAAGTTGTAACTATGAATAAATAGATATAGTGCTTCAAAATAATTATTGCTTTGTTTTACCTTCAAAAAATATAAATATAAATCCAACTCAAAAAAGGATGAAAAGGGCCATACTTTTGGGACGAGAAGCATTTTGTATAGGCTGAGTCTTCTCCACGTAAGGAACTACAGCCTCTTGTCTAAACTGAGCCTTCTCAAAGTGAGGAGCTATCAGAGAATCCAAAGTGCAATAGCTGATGTAGTCTGTGGTATTGTTTGGAAATGAACAATAATGTCATTTGAAGAAGTCTTTAAACTCGAAGCTATAGCACATTCATACAGCCATGAACAGTTTATTGCCCCAACAAAATCATTAAGAACCTATTGTAAACCATAAAAGAAAAATTAGAGAATAACCGTTTACAAAAACTTGTTAAGTATCATAATAACTAACTTATAGCTCGGGCTGCATATAACCTGTAGAAATTCAGGTAAAGATGACGTGCGCTGAAGCCTCTTGGCCCAAAGCTTATGAGCTGATTTAGTCCAAACAGCAGATAAAGGCATCTCGGGCATAACTTCCTGATACATTCAGAATAACAATCAGCATTTCCGTGAACTACTAGCATATGGGGCATATGCTTTCTTCTTTTAAACCATTTTTCTTCCAAAAAATAAAAAAGAGAAGGGCTCGCCTCTATTGCATGGCTTATAGCTTTGAGAGCTTGTAGCTACGAAGATAGAACGTTATGCTTGGGACACCAGAACAGTCTTCGAAAGCGCTGCATGTTGCTACATGGATCACATATTTTTCCTCAATATCAAAAGTCTAACCGAAATGTAGTATGGCAAATTCTACAATGTATCTCATCTCTACAGTACAGGTTATGGGAACTCTCACAGCGAGCCAATGATTCCATGTAGGACCTTTTGCTTTTGTAACTTCTAACAACATTCAGATTGGAATAAAATGCATCCCAAACCCATCTATCAAATTCTTGCATGTGATCCCAGATCTTCCTTCTGTTTCTCCCAACTTCACAAGCTATGAAACCTAATGAAGCTATTTGATTTTCTAAAGGTTCTCGTGGATCCAGATTATTGTCAACATCGGAAATTGGAGAAAAGCCAGCCCCGCTAATGTTATCTAAGTCTGGTGTAATATTATTGTTTTCAGTAGTCGTATAATTATCCATGGCTTAACTAAGAAATGCTGCCTTTTTTTTCTAAAGATGCAAGTAGATGGGCTTCTCGGCAACCTCTGCTGTCTAGAGCTGATAGAAGAGCATCCAAAGCCTAAATTAGTTGAAGACAGAAAATTAATAAGGAATACATTTGAATTTGCGAATTATCTGGCCATTTAAATATTTTGCCCAATATTAAGAATTATCCATTTTTAAGATGATTGCCACAAGCATCATAAATTTAACCATGAAAGTTACTATAATCGTGTGAATATAACTGTATATTGTAAAAGAATACTATTGGAATGAATACTGTGGGGGTTTAACATTGAAAATCACTAACAAAAGTCACCTGTGAACTATTAGTGATCTCCCAGTGGCCATCTTCAAAAGACTCAAAATAAACTTGTCGGTGACCTGGATCAGTAAGATCACATGGACCAATAAATAGCCAATAATCATTATAACGATGATCAGATCCCAAGTATATAAACTGCATTGAGTGGGTTTGGGGTTCGGATTTGTATTTAGCTCAATTATTAATATTATTAATATCATCCGTTTGGAATGAAAGAAGAAACCTTTCTGTTGTACCATCTACTAATTGAGACATAATCCCTTCTCAACAAATTTGTTGTTGACTGTCCATTAGCACACGAGTTGTACCAAAGACCAGCATTTCCTACATTTACCACCATCCTTTCTATTGCTTCCTTTGCTTTTGCACTAGTGCAGATAAGCAGTTTCCATATGTAAGATGCGTTATTGTTTACATTCATTTTTTTGAAGTTCTTCTGTTTACAGTATCTATTTTTCATTCACCATAACCATAGACATTCACCTTGTACATATTTCCATGTAAGTTTTAAGGTTGTCAACTTCATTAGATCTTGTAATTTCCTTAGGCCCACACCGCCTTTCAATCTTGGTCGACAAAGGTGGTTCCAACCACTGCAATGTTTCTTACTTTTCCTAACAAAATTGGCACACAAAGAGTTTATTCTTGTTATGATCGATTTACTGATTAACTATATGGTCATTTAATGATTAACTATAATAGATTAACTATAACGTTATAGATTTACTATATCGTTAATAGATTAACTATTAACTATAGTAAACGACCATTACCGATAGTCATTTACACATGTTTACTCCTGTTAATCAGTAATAGATTTCCCCTCAGTGGTTTAGTATTAAGTATTAACAATAGTCATTTACACCTGTTTATTGGAGATAACTATTGCGAACACCTTAACAGCAAAAGATCAAAATAATGGGTCACTTTTCTCAGTATCAAAATATGAACAGAAATAATCAGTTTATCTACTCTTAAGAATAAATTTTGGTGAATTCATATAAATTTAGGTACCTGCTCCATCGTCGAAGAGTGCGGCCAAGCATAACGGTACCTGCTTTATCCTCGAAGAGCATTGCTCCATCGATTCGTGAGGATAGTCTGGGTACGGAAGCCAGAAGCATGCTATGGCGGTTTCTGAAGTTAGGATGAAGGCGCGCCTACCAGGGTTGTAACCCCAGCCATAGATCCACAACTCAAAACGTGGTAGTTCTAGCTTTGGTTGTTGAAGCATGATTGATTTAGGGTTTGATTAGGTCGTATTAGTCTGCACTAGTGCTTTAGGCGTAGGAGGAGACGCGATTAGGGGTTTGTAGCGAGGATTTCATTTTTCAAGTTCATTTGGGTTTCGAGAAGGGTGCGGATAGGGGAAGATGAAAATTTGGGCGAGCCGCCAAAAAATTGGGAGATGGAGCCAAATTAATTCGCAGTGAATTTATTTAGTAGGGCTGTAAATTTTGTGGAATGTCCGACGTTCGTTCGTGTCCGTGACGAAATACGTCCGTCCGAGTCCGTCCGATTTTCATTTAGGACACGAGTTAGGACAACAAGATTTATACGAGAAAAAATCAAGTCCGGTCCGAACTCGTCCGAATTCGTCCGAATTACTTGAAATTCGACATATAGTTGAGAAAAAGACTAGTAAAATGTACAAAATATAATATAAATAGTCATGTCCGACCGAGTCCGACCTAGTCCGTCCGTGTCCGTGTCCGACCGATTTTATTTAGGACACGAATTAGGACAACGAAATTTGTCCGAGAAAAAATTTGGTCTGATCCGTGTTCGGTTCGATTTTTTTTAGAACAGAAACTGAACACACCTCCGTCCGGTCCGGTCCGACCGATTTACACCCCTAGAATTTAGGGATGTCAATGGATACTCGAAAAATCCAAAATCCGTCGCATCTGCATCCGAAAAGCGGATAAATATCCGATATCCGGGAAAGCGGATACAGATGCGGATATAGGCGCATCCGAAAATTATTCGTCCGTTTTTATTCACGATTACAGCTTAAATTATGTGTATTTTAGCATAATTAAATATACTAATTTATTGTTTTGCAAAATTAAAAGTCTACTAAATGCATGTTAATTGCTCAAAATTATATATTATCATCATATTTATTTATTTTTAGCACTTTAGTAATTAATTAGGTTGAAAAAGCTTAATATTAAGCTAAAAAATTCATTAATGTTCATTGATTTATCGATCGTTGGCGAAGCGAATAATTCTCCGATATCTGTCCGTATCCGCGGATGCGGATATCCGATATCCGAAAATGGTTTCGGATACGGATACGGATATGTCGCTATCTGCATCCGAAAGTATATGTTGACAGCCCTAGCAGTGAAGATATGCGTAGGCTGTAAGCAAGCATTATAGAAACTAATACATTTTACAACTTAATTATTAGTCCATAATTAGTAAATATAATATTTTATTTATTATATAATCATTATTAGTTTTTGGACAAATTTATTCAAGATGATTTATTTCAAATTTATTCAAGATAATTTCAAATTTTTAAGTTTTTCAAAATATAAAATATAATCATCAACTATAATGATAAAATATAAGTATCAACTATAATTATCAACTGTAATTATTAAATACAATTATTTAAAATTAATTATTTAATACTAGATATCATTTCATAAATATTAAATTTTATTATTAATTATTAAATAATTATTATAATAAACTGATATTTTCATCTCTTACAAATTTGTTCGAATTCTGCTGCAAAATAGCTTCGATAAATATTCGTCGTTATTCCGCCTGGATTTGTAGCGGAAAATAGCGGTAGAAATTTTATGTTGGTAATTTGATGTAATTTGCAACGGCTTAGTCAGGGATGACAGAAAACGACGGTAATAAATAAAAGAATAAAAGTTGAAAAAAAAAAACTCTTGCAAATCACATGGAATCTGTCGCAAATTAGCGACGGAAATTTCCGCTTTTGAATATTTGACGCTAAATCAGTGTTTTCTTGTAGTGGTATGTATATGAAAGAGCGTATGTGTAGTTTGTATAAAAATGGTTTTATATTTAGGAGATTTATTGGTTGAGTGATTTATGAATTCTGGTCGATGGTGGGGCTCCACAATGTCGATAGAGGTTTCTAAACGCTTGAATATGATGAATCGACACAGTATGTTTTGAAAGGAGGGTAAATGAAATAATTTTACCCAAAATACATTTTGATATAAAGAAAGTATATATATTAGAATTATTATGATATATTGGATGTGTTGATTTGTTAATGTTGTCGAATCAGATTATAATCGAGATGGTTATAAATAACCAATAAGAATTCGTGTAAGTGTAATATATATAAAAATCTTATAATCCTGAGAGATTTGGACATGTTTTCTAAGCATTGTAAAGGATATTTTGAAGAAATTTCAAAATGAAAGTGTTTAAAAATGAGTTTTGAAATGATATAGTATTGAACTCACTTTGATCACTGGAAAATAACTCTGATGATGACGGTCGCATCATCAGTGTTCATTTTCGAGTTTCTAAGTGATGGATTACTACCAAAGATTTTGTTTTTGAATTGTTTTAAGGAAACAAGTTGTTTTCAAATTCCGAAAGGGAATATTTGGTTTTAGAAAAAGCTAGGCTGTTTAAAACTCCTAGGAAGAGATTGCTTGAAATAAAAACAAATTAAATAGAAATTTGTGAAAGCAAATAGCAATTGAATTGAAATAGAATGATATCGAGTAAAATTAGATTTTGTAATATAACTGAACTCATGAGAGTTAAAATGGTTTGATTTTTGAAATAAAAATCAGATTTTTGATTTTGAGATTAAGATAACTAAATTGAGAAATAAATTAGTGAATGAGAATATGGGAATAAAACTTAACTTGGTTAAGTAATTAGATTTGTGAGATAGGAATTTGAAATAGAATTGGATTGTTGATTGAGAATTTGGAATTAAGAATAGAACTTGAGTTTGAAATAGAATTTGAATTGGACATGAGCGAATGATTGGATTTGAGGATGAGTTGAGCGGAGATTAATTGGGAATACATTTGTATATGCTGAATTGATAGCGGATGAAACAAATAGAATGGAATGTCCAACAAAAAGGTACAACTTTATATTATATTTGAGCGTGAGATTTCTATGAGCCTATTTGACAAGCCGCTTGGTGGTTTGATTTTCTTTTGGATTGGAAAAAGCTTAGAGAGGCGAGTTGTAGTTGTATCGGTTGAGCCGTGCAAAGGAGACGTTTACGAAATTTTCGAAAATTTAAGATGTTAGAAAATTTACAGAATTTTTGAAAATTTCGTTAGAAGAAATAAATTTAGTATTTTAATTGAAATTAATTGGTTCAGTTGAAACTGAAGTTAATAAGTAAAACAGATGTTTTTAACCTAGTAAATAGGGATTGTAGCATTTTTCCTACATTAGTGATTTCTGGGACGAAATTCTTTTAAGGGGGAAGGAATGCAACGTCCCATATTTTTAAGCGATTGAATAATTAATTTATTCAATTAATTAATAAATGGTTTGATACTTTAAATGGTTTGAATTTAAATAATTCTGATTATTTAATTATTATAAATAGTGGAATAATAAATTTAATTTCCGAAATAGTCGGAAACAGTTGAATTGGCAGTATTGTGTTTTCGGTAATATATGATTTTTAATTGAATTTAGATTTGAGTTACAATAACGAATTTATTATATAATCGACATTTAAATGTATTAATTTTAATATAATTATAAACTAGCTTGTAATGTCGCGGTAGTTCGTAATATTACATTTTGAACTTCAATTGGGT
This sequence comes from Allium sativum, assembly GCA_030737875.1. Lineage (NCBI taxonomy): Eukaryota > Viridiplantae > Streptophyta > Magnoliopsida > Asparagales > Amaryllidaceae > Allium > Allium sativum. Next base: position 245,495,322 of record CM060912.1, on the reverse strand, counting down.
ATACAAGATCCAATATAAGTCGGATTTCATTGAAATTATAAACGATCGAATCTATTTAGCTATATTTTTCTAATGGAAGTGAAAATTTTAGATTTCATATTATAGATTGTAAGTTATGTCCAAATCAAAATTTCAAAAAGTCGTTATGAAATCATTTATAAAATATAATGATTTATTTAATAAATAAAATGAATATTTATGCGTAACTTGAGCAAATGATTGAATCTAGTCACAAGCGTTGAGTTCGTATTGACGTTTAGTATTTTTCTACAATTTTTATTTTGAATAAATAAGCCACTTTTCATTTAACGTATTTTGCCTCCTAAATCAGCATTTTTGGAATTTTACAAAATAAGTTATCTTGTCTGTTTTATTATAATTTTGGAACCTTGGCACACTACTTGACACGACTGTATTTTTATTTTTGTCCGTAGCGGCTCGGTTTAGCCCATGAATCTGTTACAGTCATGGTATAATTATTTCAGTAATAACACACTAGGGTATATATGCATGATTGTCAAATTATAGTAGAAGTTTGACATACTATACAAACTTAGTTGGGTAAGTCATGCACATGTTATTCTATATGACATGATTTTGGTTCTTAATTTATGCATATATATGTTTCCCAGACTGTCAAAGGCTGGTCGTCCCATGACTATTTGTTAAAGAGGTTTATGGCGTTATGCAGATGAAATAAACAAATTATATATATATATATATATATATATATATATATATATATATATATATATATATATATATGTTCCTTCTCAACTAATCCTTAGTGCAGGCTATCTATGAGTCACGTAAGCTATACTTTGAAAATTTAGGCTAAAACACATGGCTATGGAAATAAAACTGCAAACCTAATTGAATTGTAACGTCCTGCCTTTTTGACCGCTTCAAGTCGGTAATTAAATCAACTCAAACCGTTCGAAACGACAGATTGTTATTGCTGTGGGGTTTAATAAATCAAATCACATAATCATAGACACATAAAAACTAAATATCTCGCAGTGGAATAAATACAATAGTAGTTCATGAAGCTACTAAATAAAATTAAAACTTATACATAATATCAGAGTTACAAAATGAAATACAGCGGAAGTCTAAATAAAAGAATTTCTAATACAAAGGAGAAATAACCAGAATCAACAGATAGAGGTGATGTCTTCAACGGTCTCCAGCTTCAAAGGGTGAAATCTCAATACTGCAATACTCGATCTAACCCGAGCAATAATGCAAAACAAACAGCTCGGATCAGGACTAACATTCTCATGGAAGTAAATCAACTCAAATGAAATGTTCAATGAAATGCATCAGTAACTTAAAGGATGTTTGGGATCACCATCCTCTAAGGACCTTTTAAACTAATATCATATAATATAATACGCTATTATAATAGTGTATATGGTTAAATATAACATATTAAATTAGTGTAAGCGGGATTACATTTTTACCCTTACACTATTTATAAACATTGTAGTCTATACAGTACTGTAAACCCACCATAAACTAGTGGCATCAGGGAGCATTCCATAGATACAACGCAAAATCAAAATCGTAGGGCTCGATCGGGATAATATGACAAAGCACACGAGGAATACCCACGGTAGGATTCTATCGATGCACGCCGGGACCGGGGGTAACGCATAGCCGTGACTACCGCCCACCTCGGAACACACTCCAAAATCAAAGGTGCACACCAATCAAATCACAAAGTAATAGATATGGGTTCGAAGAAGTGTGTCCGATAGGAGGTGCAACCTCACTTAATCTTGATATAGCGCTTGTTTTAGTCATTTTAGTTATGATATGAAGGTCAAGACTATCCATCGTCGTTCTCTTTCTTCAAATCCAGTAATCGCCTACAAATTATCCTACTTCATTCTGAAACTCCACCGCGTACACAGTTGCAAAAGTGGTTTTCGGTATTGGCAGAGAGTATGACAATATCCGATCCCAGTCTCTTTAACAACCAAACGTTTACATTTTTCACACCGTGGTCATTATTTTATAAATCACTTTATAAAATTCATTTATGCGGAATTCATGTTCAAATTAGAAATCATAATCAAAATTAAATATCTAACTTTGGTTATATATAATTTCTGAAATATTCAATTAACGATCTTCAAATCGACTTATATTCAAATCATGCTTAAAGATCTCACTTTCTATTTAAATTGATAGCAAAACATTTAACTTAGAGACTATTTTGGTTTGATTTATATTCGCAAAAATTCAAGTTCAAACAATTCAAATGATTAAATTTACCTTATAAAAATTCGTTTCAGGTCGATTCATAAAATCCAACATTTTGGTTCGAGTTCAATATATACGATTTAAATCAAAATATTTATATTCCAGTTCAAACAAAGCATATCATATTTCATAACTCAACTCGCACAATTCAAAATCATTATTTATACATTCAAACCAATTTTAAAGTCATTATTATAAATTCATTTTAACAAATTTTTAATTCATACTAACCCGATTTATATAATCAATTCTATATATAAAATTTATACATTCCGGTTCACATTCAGTCACCTTAAAATCGGATTTATTCATATCAATTATAAATTCAGATTAAAACAAACTACGCAATTCACGTCCATTTCTTATAAAATTTCAATATTTAAACCAATAAAAATTCGCATTCAGGTTGTTTATAATCAAATTCTCTTCATTTCCATTATGGGTTCAAATTCATTCCTTAAATTTTGAAATTCAAATTTAGAAAACAATTTCACAATTCAAATTCATCCCTTATAAGTTTATATCGATTCGAATTCAGATTCATATCTTATATAAGTTCATTCGTTAAGCCAAGTGTCATTATATAAATTTAAATCTTTAAACCTCGAATTCAAATCGCGAAAACCTTAACTTATACACCTTTTGGTTTATTATTAAATTTTATATAATATATAAAATTAACTTTGAAATTATATATATAAGTTTATAAAATATAAAAAAGAAAAATTTAACTTCGAAAATAGATATATATGTATAATTATGAAATAAATTAGAAAATAGATTATAAACATATATAAGTTTAAAAAAAAAATAGGTTTAAAGAAATATTTCATTATCTCTACTAATAAAGGAAATGTTTTAGAATGGTGAAGCTTTTATGCGTTTCCAGAAATACCCACTATCTTCCCACTTCTTAACATTAGAAAATATGACGGTTTCAAGGCAAAAGCGTCATCATGCGTCCCACTTTGTGCTCTTATATACCACGACATGCGGTTAGTCAACCATTTCCATGCATTTCTTTCACTTTCTTCCCTTTCGCACTACACCGTCTTCTCCACCTTATTTTTTTCTAGATATTTCGTCCCCATTTCCAAACCCTAACCGACTCAATCTGCAACTTCTACTCCTCCGATTTCCTTTCATTTGTTCACCTCCTACAGCCTTATCCTCTCCAGATCCACGGACGCTGAAGCTGCTTCGAGTTTTGCGATTTTTTTTCCAGATCTGCTGCTGAACTTCAGGTCGGGTTGTTTCCTTTGGATCTACCCAGGTATATATTTTCTGTTGTCTATTACATTGGCTATTTCAAAATTTCGTTCTTCCCTTCGTTCTGCAAAGTAAAACAGTATGCATTAAACTAAGTTTAAACTACCATGATATTTTCTTACTTTAATATGAAATCGGTCATCGTTTAATTTCTAACCATGAGATTCTTATGTTATTCTCCTTCTTCAGATCTTAGGATCATCAAGCTTTGGGTTCAAATTTCAATTCAGATCGTGAGCCTCTAATATTTACGTTCAGTCCATTCATATTGCTCTCCTCCACTCTAACTATAATGAAAACTTATGTTTTTTCACTTTTGCAAACAATTCCGAGGCATCAATTGAATTTTAAATCAGTCTCCAATGGTGTATCGACAGATAAAATTGTGCGCTGAGATGAAGGGCTTCTTCCAAAACGTGAACAACTGAACGAGAAACGATCAATGTTGTTTATCAAGGTTTGATTTCCAGCTTTTCTATGTTGTTTATGAACATGAATCTTCTTAGTATTTCTTCCAAATAAGTCTTGAATGGATAAAATTTCCTGTATTTTCATTATATGATCGACTTATTGTTTGTGATTTGAAAGCTATAGGCGAGAATGATTGATGTACAATTTTGTTTCCTTCGGAATATATTTTAATTTTGGTATAATAGCCCACTTGACATAGTATTTACAACTCCATCCAGTTTAATTGTTAACCAAAGTATGAAAATGCCTTCTTATGCGAGATTCTTTTAAAATCCGGTTCATTCTCATTCTCATATTGCACAACATGGTTGTTGTTCTCCTGCTGTATTTATAATTCTGATTTAATTTCTGGAGTCTTCACATATTAATCTTCAATTTAAAATTAAAAAAACTATAATAGGACAGAAAATCATTAGTGTGTTCTTCCAATCTTCCTTTGCTTTGAAATATATCTACTTTAGCATCATTTCGGATTATATACTACAAAATTTGATTTTAATTTCAGGGTGCTGCTGCTTTTAGTTTGAGACGTGCTCTACACTAACTACCTCTAAAATTGGGTAATTGTTACACATAATTTGTTTATTTTACATTGATCACGCTGAAATTATTTGATTATATATTGTTGATTTTTTTGCTTGCTTCAGTTAGTTATGGTTTGTAATCTTCATCATATTCTGAGAGATAGATTGTTGAATTACAACTGTTGAGTGAGTTAACCTAATTATGTAGATTTTCATCATGTTAAGGCATGATTTTTTATTCTTTTATTTCAGAAAAAAAGTACGCAATGGTTTTCTTGCAATTTACATCTAATTATATCACTATAAATGGTTAGACCTTTGTTGCTGGAATCGATGGGAATTATAAATAAGCAGGTAGCTGATTCAGTTGGTGGAGCTCACTGAAGAAGAGACGAGAATGGACAAATGCTTACATAATGTATGGCACAACATGGGAGAATGAAGCACAGTTAAAAGCATACCTTCATTTTAAAGAATACGCCAAGAGAAGGGATCATACGCACTTAGGTTAGGATCTTGATTTTTCTTTCGACAATCTTGGTATGCAGTGTCTTTTACTTTTATACAATTTCCATCAATTGTTGCTAGAAACTTTTTGTTTTATTTGGAAATATATTTGATGGCTAGAAAAATAGAATATAGACCTTTGATGCTAATAAGATAGAAGGGGTAAAAAAAGAAAAACTGATGTGCCGCCTACCTTTCCTCGGTACTATATTAAATTGGCATATAGTCTGATGTAATTTGTTGTAGTCGCTCCATTTTTTCATTTTTTTGACGGCTATAATTATCATGGCTAGCGTTTTTCAATACATCGATTTGGCTAAAACTCTATACTACTGTTATCAATACCCCAAAATTTTATGTTATTAGATTAATTTCAATATTCATTTACATTCACTAAAATACTATTTGCATTTAGTTAAATTGTCATAGTTTGTCGTACTCACTTGGGATGTGATTATTATGAGTAGCGTTTGTCAACATATTGATTTGGTTAAAATTTTACGCTACTGTTATCAATATCTTGAAATTTTATTTAATCAAATTAATTTTAATATGTCTAATACTCACTAAAATATTTTTTGCATTCAATTAACTTGAAAGTAAACTCATCAACATCATGTTGTCCTCTGTCTGTAGCATTGTCTCTGGCATCTTTGATATGTTATTTGGAAAGTAACATTTTTTTTTGCAAGGTGACCAATGCACTCATTTACTTATTTAGTTAACGAAATATGATGCTTCTTCCTTTTCTTTGTTGCAGGCGGTTAACAATCAAAGCAGACCTAGAACAATTTGATCATGGTAGGATATGAGCAAGCAAGGATTATACACAAGATCATGGGAAAACACGTTGCTTGGGCAAGAAATTAGAAGGGGATGCAAGCATATAAATAAAGCAGGTAGTCACCTGTCAGTTGGGAATTATATACATGCAGAAAATATATTTATAGGGCGAAGATTGTTTGATATAATAACAAAGGCTTCAACACTTGAAGTAAAAAGCAGGAGATGGCCATATGTTTCCAACGGATAGCATATAGTAGGTGAGAGCAATTCTAATTTATATTACTTATTAATAGGTACTTTTTGTAAGTGCAAGGCAACCTTTGTAACAAATGCTTCTGATAAGTTCATTTCTAATAATGACATTTCCATATTTTCTTTCGTAGGTAAATGATTCTTGAAATGATTTATATCACATTGTCATGACTGTCCTATGTGGCATTGTTATGCTGTAAACATGAGATTTCCGCGATTTATCATAAATATTAACAAAATGACCAAGTGCTGCTTTTTTTTAAGCTTAATTGTCTTTCAAGACGTAACAACCATTGCGTAAAAGGGAACTTCTTTTTACGGTTGTATTATATATGTTTATTTTAGTAGGGTTAAAATCTATTTGCGATGTCGTGAACACATTTTCTCCCAGAAAAATATGTTTCTTTTGTATTCTCGCTGAAAATAAAACCAGAGTTTTATTTTATGATTTGTATTCATGTTGCTCATTGATCATGCCTTTCAATTTATGTAGTATACAATTTTTGTGTGCAAATAACAGAGAATGTTTCATGTATGGATTTGCAATAATGGTGAAGGATGTGGCATTGAGTTCCAAAATGAATAACTTTACAGTCCCTGTTGTTTTTTAAAAATGCCATTGGAAAATATTTTGGTTGAGTTTTTTTAACCATAGAAAGAAGATATAATGACTGAAGGAAGTTCTATAAACTAAATGAGTTGTAAATAGCCGTTAAAAGATGATTTTATTAATGCATTTATATATGCTTTGTGTGCAGGGATTATATATGCTTTGTGTGCAGGGATGACAACATAAACCATGTTGTCTTTCACATTGGAAGTGGTTGCTGCATTTTACATGGTGCGTCGTTGGAGTGAAATTTTGTATAGTAATATCTAAAATGTCCAATTTATCTGTTAATAAATCCAGTGTTTTGTAGGAGGATTAGTTCATGACTATGTTTTCATAGATTTAAAATACAGCTGCATCCAAACTGGGCTCGCAATTGTTTGTTTTTACTTGGAGGTTTCATTATATTTTTCTGCATTTAATGTATGTTGCATGATATGCTGTATAATCACATTTCCTTACGTGAGTATAAGATTGTAAATATTCAAGGTTTAACACGGTTCCAACTTTGGTCACATTTATCTATGCACACATCCATCGGACGTGCCTCCCTACTGGTAATATAAAAAGTTTAAAATACTTATATGATTAAATTATATGGTTTAAAATAAATAAAATTATAAGTAAAATCTTAAATAAGCATTTAAATCTGTTTTTTACTAATAAAATCATTTTGAAACATATAATTTAAAATTCACAAAATTTAAGTTTAAAATCTTTAATATATATATATGTGTGTGTGTGTGTGTGTGTGTGTGTGTGTGTGTGTGTGTGTGTGTGTGTGAAAATATAAAGTTTTAAGTTATTATTTTTAAAATTAAATTTCCAAATCACTATACTTCGAAAACATGACAAAACGGTGTTCGTATGTAGTTTTCTACCCTATGGTTAAGTGATACGGATATTTATCATTTCAACCCACAATTTATAATTTTACGGGTATATATCATTTCAACCCGCAATCCCAATTTTAGTAAAAATCATCCAGGTCTATAATTTCAACCCGTAATGATTTTTCCCTAATCGAATGTCCCTTTGGGTATGTATCATTTCAACCCATAGTGATTTTTCTAACTATGGCAATCAACTTCATAGATAAACAATATAAATTATCACATAGCATCAATATCATCACATCATAAGTCATATATCATCAGTGCATCTACGTGTCATATAAAGATCATCGTGTCATATATGAAATGTGTATACATATCAAATAAAATAATTTTCTACTAGCAACCCTTTACATTTCACAAAGTTCATTTGTGTTGAATTAAACATCCATTAAACAATGTAGGTCATGTGTGAGATAAACTCACCTTTTGTTACGCAGAAATGGAGACAGTAGACGAATTGACATAGAATGAACCAACAATATCTAAGTATGACTCAAAATGGATTCAATCTCGGTAACTACTCGATAATTAATTAGTTTAAAAGAGGAGTTTAGGGAATTTATCAATGGATCGGTTTGTCTATTGGGTTTTGGAACGGTATAACTATTGGGTTTTGGAACAGTTTCGAACTCAACACCAAACTCAAATTCAAAAATAAAATAAACACAAAACTCTTTTAAAAAATATTATATAAATATTTCTATATACGTAAACACACAATAAATTTATATATATACATATATATATATATTTGAAATTCAACGCACACCGCAAACATACAACGCAAACACCACTGTAATACACATACCCATAAATACACACACTGTAAACACTCACGAAAAATATAATGGAAACTCACACACATGCATAACACAGTAACTCACGCGCACCGTATCAAACACAAAGATATATATATATATATATCTTCGTTTTGTAAATAACATATATATGTATATATATTTTTCAAAACCATTAAATTTTCCAAAACATATAATTTTCCAAAACATATAATTTTTCTAAACCTGTAAATACATATCAAATTATGCATGTACACAAACTGGAAGCAACACATACGTCTTATCTTCAAAATGGAAATCTTTATATTTAAAGCATGAGATCTGGAAACTTCGAAACGGAAGTGTATACATAAATATCAAATCTTTATACTCAAAAATAAATCCCCATATTGTATTCAAACTATATAAATACACAAGCTGAAAACTTCATACTTTTTATTTATTTTAGCAAGTCTGAGAACATACATATATAACTTCATCAAAACTAAAAATCAAAACATTGCATTTATTTTTCGTATTCTGCAAAGACAAAAAGAACCAAACCTTATATATATATATATATATATATATATGTGTATATATATACATACGAGACATTGCAACCAAAACTGCACTTGTATGTAATATTTAGAATCCAAAACAGAGAGAACAAGCAAAAAGAACAAACCATATGAACTGTAACTTGCAACAGAAAGCACAACATACATCAGTTTATGAATTATATATATGGTGGTGGGTTGCGGCTGTTGAGGGTGTTGATCCGGAAGACATGGAGGAGGACGACAGTGGTTCGGCATGCTCAGGCAAGATGGTTTGTGGGCGGTGGGATGGAGCAGGGTTCACGATGGGGAAGTCTCACAAGTTATTTTTATGCGTGAAGAAGAAAATGGGTACAGGAATTTGTGGGTTTGTGATGGGGAAAGAAGAACATCAATAGACAAAGAAAAGGGCGAAATGAATTTGCAGAGGGAATAAAAGAATGGATCGGCTTTTATATGGTATTGTTTTATATTTTTAACGTATATACCAACAGTTGCAACATTGCATTTATTTTCAAGCGGGACCATGCGTTTGGGAAGGAAACAAGTTTGAATGGAAATTGTGGAAAAATGAGGCAATGGATTTAAAGAAAATGGAAGTTGTCGTGGTTACGGTGGGAATTAAATAAGTGATGGGAAAGAAATAAATGGTTGTTGATGGAAATAAATAAATAAAGGAGTGAAGCGTTCCTTTTAAACTTACGAGACCATGCGTTTCCCTTTTTTTTTATATAAAATATATGCGGAAATGCTAGCTAAAGAAAACAAACGTTTGAACGCTTCTTTTGGAAAATCAATCAAAGGACGCTGCTTGAAAATGGGAAACATTAGGTAATTTAAACGGACTGTTATAAATGGATATGAGGCAATATATATATGTAAAAACACGAATAACTGTACGGATATTTAGAAAATAAAAAAGAACGATTTAAATTTTGAAAATAACAAACGTGTAAGGAAAGGAATAATACTAAGGAATGGGCGTTGAACTTTAAAAAAGGTAAACATCGATTGCAAATAAACTAAAATGTATAAATTTTAAATTCAAAGGAACGAACGGTTTTGCCAACAAATAAAAGATGAGTGGATGTTTTAGGCAACGAAATAAATAAAATTAGAATAAAACCGAAAACAAAAATAAACGAACAATTTTGGGAATATATATATTTTACAAACAATAAATCAAATAATAGATGATATCAAATGAGATTTGACTTTGATACGAATTACTACCAGAGATACTGTTTTGAATTTATTTTGGGAAAGACAAGTTGTGTAATGACCCGGATTTTTGACAGTGTAATAATTAACTTATTTAATTATTTAAATAATGAATATATTATTTAATCGACGATGTTAGAATGTATAATTATATTATAATTAAAACCGAGCTCGAAATGGCGCTGCAGTTCGCTATTTGGCGATTTGAACTTCAACTGAATATACAGGATTCGTTTTAAGTCGGATTTCTGTGAAACAAGAAACGTTAGGAGCTGGTGAAGTATATTTTTCTAGTGGAAGAGAAAAATCGAGATTTCGTCGTGTATATTTTGATTTATGTCCAAATCAAATATTCAGAAAAATAGCGGTATATTCGTTCGGGGCCATAACGATTATTCAAATATATTTGAATATCCGTTGTGAATTTAAACAAGGTTCTTTTGGGAAATAGTGATAATTTAATTTTTTAGAATTTTACTGTAATTTTTAATTAATTAAATAAGCAACTTTTTATTTAAAGCATTTTGCACCCTTAATCAGGATTTTGTGATTTCACAGAATAAGCTAACCTACCGGTATTACTATATTTTTGGGATCGTGGGGCATCGCTGATTTCAACGGTATTTTTATTTTCGTCGATTGAGGTTCGGAAACGAGTGGTGTTTTATGAAACGTGGTGCACTAAAATTTTAATACTGGTAAACCAACGCAGTATGTTATTCATTGGAAACTATACTCTACTGCCTAATCTACCTAACGTGCAAACACAGAGCAAACGTGGAAACAAAGGTACCAAGACATTAAACAAAATGTACAAACCAGTAGATGCTTAAGTCTTAAGAAAATGAAACCCCAATGTCAACGTAGACCCGTCAAATTGCATAGCCCCATCACTTCCGCAGACCTACATTTTACTCAATTACTTAACAGCAAAGTCTCCATACACCCTCATTTCAAAAACACTGCAGACAAAAACACTACAGACAAGACAATACAAGCCGCCCTACCCTAAATTTGCGGTGATCCCTCATGCACGTCCCCTCCCCTTTAAGGCTCGTGTACCATTTTTGTTCCTTGGCATTAAAGTATAGACATTTATATATTAAAAACTGTACGTCTTCTTTTGCTTCACAAGTAAGGAAACGGTCCATTTATTCCTTAGCGATAAAGGTATTAAATCTTATAAATACACTGTTGTACTCGTGTATTTCTTTTTTTGGACAATCTGAAAGCTCGAAAGTTCTAATGGCGCTTAAATCCGAACCCAAAATTTCCACTCTCTCCATACGCATATACACGCGTGTGTAATTCACACACTTCTGAAGCAGCACAGAGTGTTTGAGTGGGGCTCGTGTTCGAAACCGAGCTATGACAGAGCACTGGACGGTAGGTTGAAAGAAAGGGAAAAGCGGCTTGAATGGAGGTACGTTGGGATGCTAGTGTGCATGATCTTGCACAGAGGCGTGGCTGCTGTCATGCTGTTGAAGGGGTAACAAAGGGTGGTACGAGTTCTGTCCGATGGTGGAGGATAGGACTGTGGTGTTGGGGGTGGAGGATAGGACTGTGGAGAGAAATAATGGGAGTTGGTGTGTTCGTAAAGGGTGCAGGTAGGAGTTTGCATGAAGGTTGGTGGAGGGAACAGCGTGGGCGTGAAGAGTGGGACTGGCCTTGGCTTTCACATGCAGGAGACGTGGATGGGTTTGTGTGTGGTTCGGTTTGTGATGTGCAGGGTATGGAGTTGCGTTAGTTTGTGTGAAGGGAGAAAGGACCTGGAATGATGCAGTTGTGTGAAAAGGTGGGCGTGAGGACCGAATACACGAAATGGTGTACATGGAGGAAGAGCAGAGTAAGTTCCGGGAAGAAGAAATCATTAAGCGGGTCAGTTAGTTGAAGTTATGAAGTGTGTGTGTTGCGTACTTAAGGAGCAGGCATCCGTGATCTGTTGCTTGGTGCTCTTGTTCGGTGATCCTCTTCCAGAGACTACAGTCTTCCCAGGTTCATTCTCAGTTGTTGGTTTTTGTGGTAAAGTGTGAAGAAGTTGTTTAGAACATGGATTGTATCGAAACGGTTGAGCAGCATTATGGTGGTTTTTATTTTGAATTCATTAAGTAGGGAAGGTGAATGCGATTGGGCTTTTAAACGGGTCGGGGCAACAAAGAAGTAAATGGGCCGGGGAAAATAATGGGATTAACGAACCGTAAGTTGCATTGGGACCGTATGGACGAGAGCTTCACAATGAAGCTGACTGGAAGTGGATTGGGGCTAATTTGAATTTATGGCGAAATAAATTGTTTGATTCAAATCAAATAACAGTTTATTATTCTTTAACGATGAACTGCCAAAGTGAGTAAAACTCACCAACTCTAAACAGTTATATTTTTATAACGTATTCTTAGAACTGATAATTATCTGTTGATTGCTGTGTGTTGATTTGGTTGATTGAACTGCTAGTCAGTTAGTTGAAATTATATATAAACCGTTATATATATATATATATTTGCCACAAGCCGTTATATATATATATATATATATATATATATATATATATATATATATATATATTGATGTGGTTTATCGGAACATTTCATATTGAAAAGAAGTTGATGTTAATTATATGGTTTAACATCTGTGATGCAGGGAAACAGGTTGGAGGGACCCAACTGGGTTCCTAAATATGTAAAATACTGTTTTGTTTCATATATTGTGATATGTGATGAGTTATATAATCTGTGATGATTATGTGTGCTTAGTTGATAGTAATCATGGTTATACGGTATTTTAAATACCAAAATGAATATTGGAAAGTAAAAAGGGAATTTTCAAAACGTATATTGAAAATGAAATATTTATAAAATCAAAGGATTTTATAAAAGAGATATTTATTAGAAAATAAATAGAATCGAGTTAAAAATGTTAAAGAGAATAGGGTATGGTTTTTGAATAATTGGAACTTGTTATACGTTGATTGAGTTGAGTAAATTTCAAAGTGTTGATCTGATGTTTGTTTCGGCCTTCGGGATTAACACTGAGAAGTTTATTCACTTATCAATTTATAATGAGGATCTAATGAATAGAAGTGAAGTGATAGAGGAATATTTATTTGGAAAATAAATAGGATTTAAAAGGAAATCATTATAAGTGATTAAACGTTGTTATAAGGAAATCATTATAAGTGATTAAACATTGTTATAAGGAAATCATTATAGGTGATTAAACACTGTTATAAGGAAATCAATATAAATGATTAAACGCTGTTATAAGGAAATATTTATAAATGGATAAACGTTATTAAAAGGAGTTAATCGAATATAAGTTATTCAAATTTGAGTTAATCAGTTAGAGTTAATCAGTTAGAAGTTAATCAGTTAGAGTTAATCGAATAGCGTTAATCGAATAGAGTTAAAGAAACGGAGTTAAACAAAAATTAGAAACTGACTAGAGATTAGTAAGTTGAATAGTTTTCTGGGTATCGATCTGATATTGGTTTCGGCCTTCGGGGTTTATACTTAGAGAATTGTTCTCTTACTAGTTTACAGTTAGGGACTAATAGTTGTGGAATGGTAGTGATGCGTGAATGAGGATTGGAAATGTTTTCCAATGTTAATAACGTATATTTTCTAATCAGAGAAAATAAGGAAATATGAATATGAATATATATATATTTATATGTTGGATGATTTGATCGATAATTCCATTTGGAAATAAGATCGTTGTTTGTACACCGACATGTTTTTCATTTGATAGTTAAATCACAGACTATCAAGTTTTGACCATATTTACGTTGTTAATATAGAGAGACCGGTTGGATTATTATCCGAAGAACCACTCCGTATTGGCATAAGCGTTGCGAATCAAGTATGCTGAATATATTGAAGACGGAGTAAAGTGCAAGGGCAGTTGTATAAGTCTTAGATAACAATGGACTAAGATGGATGTACTGAATAGTGCCTTCGGTTTCGTTCAGTCCCAGAACGAACGTATATGGACGAGTGTCTGACAGAGTATTTCCAATGATCGAATGGGTTGGTCTGTATAAATATATATGGTTGCAACGGATTTATTCCCTTAGCATAACATCCAGAATATTTGTATAAACTAACTAATGATTAACGGATCTGATAATGTGGCATTCAAAGTGATCGTGTTATCAATGAATGGAAAGTAAGCGTAGCTTCTGGCCTCAACAACTAGAAAATGACAGAAATCGGGCAGGCAACATGGCTTAGTCGGTCGCACCGAAGTAGGGTGTATTATCACCTATCTAGAGAATATTCATTTGCTTCTTTTAATCTATCAATGCTGTCTCATATATATACGGGAAACGGTTGCTGATCCCAACCGTTGGTGATGTACATTCGATACACTCAAGCGAAATGAGTGGTCGGTCATGTGTGGCTGAGTTGCAAGATGTTCTTGTTGAACTCCAGTGTATCGTTCCTAGAGTACACTGATCGGAAGGTGGTTCCATACCTTGTCATAGTTGGAAATCCATTACCCAATACGTGCTTGCGGTTTTGATTGTATACTATATAGTAGAACGTGAGATGAAAGTGTTTCTGCTAGATTGATATCTATTTGTACTTAGACATTATTATAATATCACAATGATATTGCTTTACAAAGTTGTTTGGATTTTCATAAGGGAAAACCCGTTCCGTTTTCACGGCGTGGTCTTATGATATATCCGTTATTAAACAAAGTGTTAGGAGTTTTATTCACACCAGTCCCATGACTGACCCTGAGTTTATTTGTTTGTTTCCCTAAACTCTTGGGTGCCTAAATTTGTATGGGCAGTCAAGTAGTTGGGATTTTTTTCAGATACACTTGGAGAGCTTGGAGCAGGAGGCTTCAGGATTCTATAGCTATTATTATTTCCGTTGTTGTTGTAAGTGTTGTACTCTGATAAGTGCTATTGTATATATAACTGTTTGTATTTCAAAAGTTATGTTATATTTTATTCGTTCCGCTGTGAGATTCGTGTTTACTCTGATGATGATGTTCTTCTTCTTCTTCTATTCTAATAGTTCTACCTTATCTTTCCTCACCCTCTAATTTCTTTCATGAACTATTCGGTTATTTTCAATCCTTGGATGTTCGATATGTGCTGTATATCAGATAACCAAGATCGCATTTTTCCGGGTCGTTACAAGTTGTGTTGAATTTCAAAAAGGAAAATTTGATTTTTGAAAAGATTAAACTGTTTAAAAAATCCCAGGGAAAGACTGTTTGAGTTAAAAACAAATTTAACAGAAATTTGTGAAAGAAAATTGGAATTAAAATAAAGCCAGTAAAGTGGTAACTGAGGTTGAATTAGAATGATATCAAGGCAAATTGGATTATGAGATTCCAATTGTAAGTGTAATGTGATAATCAAGTTGAGAGTTGGAAATCGAGAAGAAACTCGAGTTGAAATGATATTTGACTCTGATATAAGCGAATGGTTGTGTTGTGGATAAAAGCAGATTGGAATTTGATTGGGATGACCCTTGTATCCGCTGAATTGATAACAGGTGGAAAGGATAAAATGATATGCCGACAAAAAGGTACAAGTTTATATTTCTATTGAATATAAGATTTATGAGCCGAATTGGCAAGCCACTTGGCTGTTTGATTTTCTTTTGGAATGGAGATGGCCCAGAGAGGCGAGTGGTGGTTTGACGTATTGACCAGTATAAAGGAGGTGCTGGCGAAAATTTTCGAAAAGTTAAGGTGTTAGAAAATTTTCAGGATTGTTTGAAATTCTCGTTGATATGAACTAATTAATAATTTAAATGAAATTAAATTGGTTCAGTTGGAAAACTGAAGTTAATAAGTGAACAAATAAGTTCTAACCGGTCGATAGGGTTTGTTTTCTACCTTAGCAATTTCGAGGACGAAATTATTTTAAGTAGGGAAGAATGTAATGAGCCGCATTGGCAGAGATATTATAATTAATTAATTTAATTATATAAATGGTGATTTAAAAGGATTTAATGGTCGTTGTATTAAATAATGGTGAATATTTAATTAAAATAATAAATTAAATAATATATTTAATTCTGAAATAATCAGAATTGGCTGAAATGGCGATAGGGTGTGAACTGGATCATCTGTGATATTTAATTCAGTTCAGAATTTAATTAGAATAACGAATATATTATTTGAATGACAGTTTGAACGTATAATTATATTATAATTAAAATCAAGTTTGAAATGGCGCTGCAGTTCGTAAATTGGCGATTCGAACTTCAACTGAATGTACAGGATTCGTTTTAAGCCGGATTTCTGTGAAACAAGAAACGTATGGAGCTGGTGGAGTATATCTTTCTAGTGGAAGAGAAAAATTAAGATTTCATCGTGTAGATTTTGATTTATGTCCAAATCAAATTTTAGAAAAGTCGCTTGGAATTCCTTTATAATTTTTAAAGGAATTATTTATATTTTAAAAAGGAATTTCAATATAAATCGAATATCGGGTTGACCCAGATTAGTTATTCTAGTAAAGTAAATCAAATAGGAATATTCTGAAGCTGTATGGTATTCCACTATGAGTATATATGATAATATAAATTTACTTGTATTTAATTTAATTATATTTATATATTTAAATGGGTCATTCAGAGCTTTAAAAATAGCTAGTTTTTTATACGACCTCAGAATTCGACGAAACTAATTTTGTTGGATTCGCAATATTAAATTATTGCTAGAGTTCAGTTTCCATGTTTTTTAGAGTCACTTGTGGCCGTACGGATTTTTAGAGTGTAAAACAGTCAGTATTTCGACGGTTAAAATTATGCTGTGTGAGAAAACGAAGTCGGAATTCGACGAAACTAGTTTCGTTGGGACCGTAATGTCAAACTCTAGCGGCATGTCAATTTTCATGATTTTTAGGTATCCTATGTAAGGATACAGATTTTTAGAAGACAAATACACTATATAAAATGAATAAAATAAATAGAAAAAAATATCCTAGTTATATATGGACCTAAACAAACCCACGCAGCCTTTTATCTCAGCCACAAATGATACCAACCACAATTGCAAGTATATAAGATCAACCGAAAATAATTCATACTGTAAAAAGAAAAGAAAAATCCTCTTTGCAAAATCAAAATAAAATCATACAAATTTATATAAATTACAACATGGACAAATATAGATTCAGGAAAGGAAGAGCTTCATGCTGGTGGTTCCAAAATCTCGTGTGATGGGTTTGGGATAGCTTCGACAGTATACGGCGTGAATTAGGATTAATGATTTCTTGAAAGTGGTGCATCGGTTTTGATAATTGATGTTAGTTTTGAGTTCATGAAGTGAAATGAGGTTCATTGGTGTGATTTTTGTGGTATACGATGATGAAAAGGTTCGTTGGTTACTGTACGGGTCTCGACGACGCATGGGAGATGGTGGGTTCGAGTCTGGGTCTGAGGGGATGGAGGTGTAGAGGTGTAACAACCCGAATTTTAATAACATGTTAAGACAAGAATCGAGGCAGAATTAAATTTTAAAATAAGAATCAAGAGAAACGGGTTGCGCCGTTGCATTCGTCTCGGAATTCTGGTTGGAAACGAGTCCGAAATTTCGTAAATCGGAGTCCGTATGACCGAGATATGGCCTCTAGAAGTTTCACGAAAAATCAGAGAACGAAAACAGATTTTCAAATTTTGAATTTAGCCCCAAACAGACTGGGCGGGAAAACTTCCCGCCCAGCCCCAGGTCGACTGGGGAGTCGACCCCCCCAGGACCAGGTCGACTGGGGAGTCGACCTGGGTGTCGACCTGGGGGTCGACCTCCTTGGTCGAGCCAGGTTGGCCTGGTGCACCTGCTTGCTCCTTTGGGTCTGTTCTGTTGGCCTGTGACGAGATTGGATGGTTCAAATCTAAACTAGGGTTAATCTAAGGGCCTAAACTAGTCCTAACTTCTATAAAAACACCCTAAGACCTATCCTAATTCACTACAAACCATCCTAACAACGAAGTGCTGCCCAAATGTCTCTTGATCATGGCCTCCATCTTCAACTTCAATGGCTTAAGCATGCAAACTAGATTCAAGTCAAAGGAGCAAGCTTTCTACATCAAATCAAGGAAGTAGAGCATCATCTCAACACCGTTCTACGACAAATGCTTGCTCATAAATCTCTAGCCACGGTTTGTAAGTTCTAGCTACTTTTAGATCTAAACGGTAGTTCTAATGTTGACATGGAATAAAATGAGATGAAACCTAAGTATGTTAGTCTATGTGAATCTAGTCTTGCCCCTCTCTTGAACCTATGACTTTGGGCTATTTCTTAGTGATTAAATCATGCCACTCATGTTGTGTTTGACCTAGTTTATCATACAAGATTGAATCTTGACTTGTGGAATGTTGGCATGAACCCTTAGAACAATTTGACTTACGGAACATTCATATGAACTTGACTTGGGGCCTATGCATGTAAAAGAACCTAAACCCCTCATGACCATTTACATGCCTATGATGATGAACCTAGTGTTATGCTATCATACATGTTTGAGGCCAATCCCTTTATGCTATCATACATGTTTGAGGCCAATATGTTGTCATATTATTCCTACTATGTTGACTCGCTTTCACTTGCGTTGGGAATACGCCTTGGGTAGTTTAGGCAAACTTGAGATGGGCTATGAAACTTAACATGAATTAAGTAATGGGACAATAGGCATAAGTGGAAAACGTGGACTTTGTCGTGGCCTAAATTTGACATGAACATGACAAGTAGGAAAACATGAAAGTGGCCAACTCGAGGTTGGGTTGAGTTTGTAGCATAAATCTGCCCGGAACCGCCCGGCAAATCCAGTAGCTACAGACAATAAGACCCAATGTGAGTAGTTGGTCATATCGCGCTTAAAACCCGAGGTTAGACTAGGTTGTGGTGTAAAGCTGCCCGGACACGCCCGGCGTAACCAGTAACCACAACTAAGTCTAATGTGAGAGGTTGGGGTGCATTAATTTACTTAATGCCACATGATAAAGTTAAGTTAGTTTGACTAATGGCACTTAACCGATATGACATGAATGGGTAGGTTAAGTAAGACCGGACTTGATTACTTAAAGACACTTAACCATATAACACGATTAGCGGATGGGTTACTTTAACCTAAATGGGTTGATAACACCTGACTGGGATAACGCGATGCGTGGTAGGGTTAAGTAAACCCACAAGAATAATACTTAACCATTATAAATACGACTAGTGGATGGGGTTAAGTTAACCTACACTTAACCAATCCGACTCGGTAATTTGATGGGGTTAAGTTAACTTACACTTAACCAATCTGACTTGATGATTTGATAGGGTTAAGTCACGAACCTCTTAAATATGCTTAACCAATCCGACTCAATAATTTAATGGGGTTAAGTTAACCTATACTTAACCAATCCGACTCGATAATTTAATGGGGTTAAGTTAACCTACACTTAACCAATTTTACTCGATGATTTGATGAGGTTAAGACAACCTATACTTAACCAATCTGACGCGGTAGCTTGATGAGGTTAAGATAACCTATACTTAACCAATCTGACACAGTAATTTGATAGGGTCAATTTAACCTATACTTAACCAATCTGACACGATAATCTAGGGTTAAGTCATGAACTTCTTGATATACTTAACCAACTTGATACATGGTTTGTAGGGCTAAGTCTTGAACTTCAATACTTAGCCAATTTTGACATGATTCGTAGGCGGGGTAAGTCATGAACTCGAATGACAACACTTAACCCATTAGACAAAACGCTAGTTCAGGGTACTAAGTGGAAAATCGTAGTTAATAAGGATAACGGGAAGGGAAACTAAGTGATAAACCTTAGTTAAGGATAACTAAGTAATAATTCTTAGTCAAGAGAATTGGACCAGTTCACAAATAGATGAGTAACCCGATACGGTAGGTCATCGTTTAAACAAACACATGAGGAGGAGCGAATGTTTATCTGACTTAGATAAAGCCTCCAGCGAACTGGGTGACGAAGCGGTAGCTTCGGGGGACGTGAGGGTACTCTTGATATCCCTATGTGAGGTTGCAGATGATCCGCCTGGCCTCACAGAGGTTAAGGTCTGCGGTAGAAGAACCAAGGGTATGACTTGGTTGCTGTGCGAGCAACCTAAAGACTGGGGTGGATTAGCGTGGAGTCGGCGATACTTAGTTTAGCCCTGTGATAGCACGTCGTCGACTACCTACCATCTTTAGTCAATCGTGTACGTATACGGAAAGGCAGAGAACTCACAACAGACCATATACTTGCTATCTAGTTATGGGTGAGGTTGGCCAATAGGAAAGTGGGGCATGGATGGCCGGAGTATAGTTCTCGTGCATGATTTTCTTGGATTGCCTTTCAGTAGTTGAGGGAGGGGTCACGTGGGACCATAACCACCGGTAGAAAAACAGACCTTGATATCTGCATCGGCAGATAACCTAAAGCTCCCGACCGAGTCCTGTATTTCTTGATTAGCCCTGTCACGGGACTCGGATGGCACATTGAGATACATGTGCATCTAGACATGGAAAAACGATTCACGATACATACGTGGGAAAAAGGGCGTGGTTGACGGGTAGCGTAATCCCTAGCGGTCCTAGGTGGCTTAAACCCAAACCGACTTACGAAAACGTTTAGTAAGTAGCGTAATCCCTAGCGGTCCTAGGTGGCTTAAACCCAAACCGAGTTACGAAAACGTTTAGTAGGTAGCGTAATCCCTAGTGGTCCTAGGTGGCATAAATCCTAGCCGAACATTCGAGAATTCATGGTAAGAAAATACAGCTAGATCAAGGGTGACAGTCCAAATGATTTCATGGATAATGGAACTACGTTGAAGTAGTATAGAACTACGTGAGGAAGCCCGTAGGATTTACGGCAAAGGACTAAACATATACATGGAAAGATACATACGAGTTGGGAAACCTACATTAGGTTGACATGGACCATTTCATGACATTGGGCAAGGGACATTTTGTAGCTAACACATGACACGGGTTGGGATACTAGTACAGAAGGTGCAAGGCAAATATACTTGATAGAACCTTGGGGTGTTGTACTCGATAGAACCTTGGGATGTTATACTCGATAGAACCTTGGGATGTTATACTTGATTCATAGTGACCGTAGTTTATCTTGATACAGTAGTTCATCCTGTTACCTTGGTTTAGCTTGTCTATCTTGTCATCATCCTTATGTTTACTTTCAGTTTATGCATGTCGTGTTACCTTTACCTGTTTTTATGCTGGAAGTAGATAGGACTTACCAGTCTTTATGACTGACCCCGTTTTCTTTCGCCTCTTTATCTTCCGTTTCCCCCCAGGTTTTCAGGGAGGAAATACTGTTATTTAGCTCGGAATTCTTCTGCTTCAAGGTCATCATATATGGCTTGGATTTTTCTTGGCTATGGTTGCTTTACCGTTTTACTTGGGGATTATTTTATGACTGTGGTTTTATGCTTCTTTAACTATTGCAAGACAGGTTTTCAATGTAATGGCTTTTAAAGGCATTTTGATGTAAAAGGCTTTAGACCTTATAATTTTATGAGGTAATGAAATTTGGTTTTTCTTCCGCTATTTTATACGTTCTGTCTTGTAATATTTCTGTGCATGTTTACCTAGACAACGCCCCTCCAAAGCTAGTGCATTCTCTTGTGAGTGACCCTGGCGGAGGTGGGGTGTTACATTTGGTATCAGAGCAAAAGGTTACCAGACTGGGCAAAAATTTTAAAACCTTCTGAAAACTATTTGAAATCCATTTACAAAGAAGCATTTTTCAAGGAAAGTTTTATTTTTAAAGGCTATTCCCCCAAGGCCATTAGCATTATCCTTTGTTTCCTTGATTGAATCTCTTTTCCTTTCTTTCCTCCACCTGTAGTCACAGTGGTTTGAACTACGACTAATCCTTTTCTAACTACGTCAGTGTTTTCGGTACGATGGAGGCAGTTCTCGAGAGACCTGTTACCGCGTTATAAGAAAGGATAGTAAGAACAAGGATAAAGGATACAAGCTTAAGGACAAGCAACTTGTTGGTATGGCTTGATCCACAAAGGAGGAAAAAGGTGAATGATAAAACCCATGACAAGAGAGAGTTTCTCTAGTAGGGTAAAAAGGGAAAGATAGTCAAGTATTATGAGACGAGGACAAGATCATCGAGAGGGAAATTGTATGCTCTCACTGTTAGCGTACCTAAGAAGGATGGTAACGTTTCTGTGAAAGGTTTAGCTTTTCTTCTCTATCATCCCGTCAGGACTTTGCTTTGATCACCACATCAGTTAAGTCTGCTTCGATAGTTGAGTTTTTGCACCTTCGTACTAGCATAGTAGAGGATCCCATTTTTGTCTCAAATCTTGTTGAGGAATCGGTCCATTTATTCATGACTTGTTTGGATTTGAGGACGCCTATGACTTTCAGGAATAATGCTTATGCTTTTAAGCTATGGGTTGAATTCTAGGAATGGAGTGGTTATCCAGTAAGGGTGCCATTCTCGGTTCTGAAAGGAGGGTAGTTAGGCACTTGACTTGCCTCAGTAATACCCTCGAAGTCTCGTGTAACCTTTAGGGTTCTGTCATGATTGGTTACCTAGAATCTCTTGATGCATTTGTTGGTAATCCGTTCGAGTAGAGTTCGCCACTAAGGCAGATGGTTCATGTCGCTTGTGCATGAGTTATGGAAATCATTCTAGTAAGTACACTTGGTAACATGGTTGGCATCTATTTGTTTTCAAGGGATAAGTTCTTCTGCGTGGAATGCCGTAGAGCGAGTAAACGAGATCCATGATTAACTAGTGAATTTTGGAGAGCTTACATGAAACCATGAGTGCACGGATATGGTTGAGCCAAGTATACTAGAGGGAGAATAAGTAAAAGTGGAACGAGAGGCGACAATGAAGTGAGTTCCAGCTCATATTTGGAAATAGGAGTCAAGATGCCACGAAATCATGAAGTTAAAGATGGTCAAAGCACAATGGAATTAAGCTCAAGGAAATGCGACTTAGAAGATTGAAGACAAGATACACGCATCATAAGAGTATATTCTTGATCCATGTTTTCCTGTAGAGCTTACCCGCATGCTATCTTTTATGCATATCCTCTCGGTCCTATTCTCGATCTTATTTCTGTTGCAAACTCCATAGGGGGTATGACTCATCGGTTAATAATACATGTCAGGGTTTGAAGGTGTCTGTTAGGTTGACTAAACCTTTTGGGCTTTACAGGATATTGGTTGGGTTTAGAAAGGGATTTCTTGTAATCCAAAAGGAGTTTATATTGCTTATCTTCTCGGTCCTATCTCGAGGACCTTAGGTAGAACCCTGTGGATGTAAACATGTACTTGAAAACATGTTATGATTGATATGGTTGCAAGTGGTTGCAAGTGGTTGCTCGTGGATGCGCGAATACACACTAGGCACTAGATCGGCTCAGTCACATTTCATATTTCATATGTATATGTGTTTATACTTGTTTATGGATGAATTTGAATGTGTTATCATGTGAATATTGTATATGGATGAATGGTTGTGCACACATATAGTGTTTATGTGACTAGGACTATTTGCATACATGTGGATTCATGGCACTAAACATATTTTGCATTTAGAAGATCAATCAGGCCTGATCATTTGCATTAGATAAGGAACATATACACACACTTTCTGCCTATGTTCATATGGTATTAGAAATCTTTTAAGGACAATGGTTGCTTGTGGATGATGTCTTGAGTAGATGGACGATGGAGGGTAGGATACGTTATTCCTAACTTAGAGATTTCGGGGACGAAATCCTTAAAGGAGGGGAGAATGTAACAACCCGAATTTTAATAACGTGTTAAGACAAGAATCGAGGCAGAATTAAATTTTAACATAAGAATCAAGAGAAACGGGTTGCGCCGTTGCATTCGTCTCGGAATTCTGGTTGGAAACGAGTCTGAAATTTCGTAAATCGGAGTCCGTATGACCAAGATATGGCCTCTAGAAGTTTCACAAAAAATCAGAAAACGAAAACAGATTTTCAAATTTCGAATTTAGCCCCAAACAGACTGGGCGGGAAAATTTCCCGCCCAGCCCAGGTCGACTGGGGAGTCGACCCCCCAGGACCAGGTCGACTGGGGAGTCGACCTGGGGGTCGACCTCCTTGGTCGGGCCAGGTTGGCCTGGTGCACCTGTTTGCTCCTTTGGGTCTGTTCTGTTGGCCTGTGATGAGATTGGATGGTTCAGATCTAAACTAGGATTAATCTAAGGGCCTAAACTAGTCCTGACTTCTATAAAAACACCCTAAGACCTAGCCTAATTCACTACAAACCATCCTAACAACGAAGTGCTGCCCAAATGTCTCTTGATCATGGCCTCCATCTTCAACTTCAATGGATTAAGCATGCAAACTAGATTCAAATCAAAGGAGCAAGCTTTCTACATCAAATCAAGGAAGTAGAGCATCATCTCAACACCGTTCTACGACAAATGCTTGCTCATAAATCTCTAGCCACACTTTGTAAGTTCTAGATACTTTTAGATCTAAAGGGTAGTTCTAATGTTGACATGGAATAAAATGAGATGAAACCTAAGTATGTTAGTCTATGTGAATTTAGACTTGCCCCTCTCTTGAACCTATGACTTTGGGCTATTTCTTAGTGATTAAATCATGCCACTCATGTTGTGTTTGACCTAGTTTATCATGCAAGATTGAATCTTGACTTGTGGAATGTTGGCATGAACCCTTAGAACAATTTGACTTGTGGAACATTCATATGAACTTGACTTGGGGCTTATGCATGTAAAAGAACCTAAACCCCTCATGACCATTTACATGCCTACGATGATGAACCTAGTGTTATGCTATCATACATGTTTGAGGCCAATCCCTTTATGCTATCATACATGTTTGAGGCCAATATGTTGTCACATTATTCCTACTATGTTGACTCGCTTTCACTTGCGTTGGAAATACGCCTTGGGTAGTTTAGGCAAACTTGAGATGGGCTATGAAAATCAACATGAATTAAGTAATGGGACAATAGGCATAAGTGGAAAACGTGGACTTTGTCGTGGCCTAAATTTGACATGAACATGACAAGTAGGAAAACATGAAAGTGGCCAACTCGAGGTTGGGTTGAGTTTGTAGCATAAATCTGCCCGGAACCGCCCGGAAAATCCAGTAGCTACAGACAATAAGATTCAATGTGAGTAGTTGGTCATATCGCGCTTAAAACCCGAGGTTAGACTAGGTTGTGGTGTAAAGCTGCCCGGACACGCCCGGCGTAACCAGTAACCACAACAAAGTCTAAAGCGATAGGTTGGGGTGCATTAATTTACTTAATGCCACATGATAAGGTTAAGTTAGTTTGACTAATGGCACTTAACTGATATGACATGAATGGGTAGGTTAAGTAAGACTGGACTTGATTACTTAAAGACACTTAACCATATAACACGATTAGCGGATGGGTTAGTTTAACCTAAATGGGTTGATAGCACCCGACTGGGATAACGCGATGCGTGGTAGGGTTAAGTAAACCCACAAGAATGATACTTAACCATTATAAATACGACTAGTGGACGGGGTTAAGTTAACCTACACTTAACCAATCCGACTCGGTAATTTGATGGGGTTAAGTTAACTTACACTTAACCAATCTGACTTGATGATTTGATAGGGTTAAGTCACGAACCTCTTAAATATGCTTAACCAATCCGACTCGATAATTTAATGGGGTTAAGTTAACCTATACTTAACCAATCTGACTCGATAATTTAATGGGGTTAAGTTAACCTACACTTAACCAATTTTACTCGATGATTTGATGAGGTTAAGACAACCTATACTTAACCAATCTGACGCGGTAGCTTGATGAGGTTAAGATAACCTATACTTAACCTATCTGACACGGTAATTTGATAGGGTTAAGTTAACCTATACTTAACCAATCTGACACGATAATCTAGGGTTAAGTCATGAACTTCTTGATATACTTAACCAACTTGATACATGGTTTGTAGGGCTAAGTCTTGAACTTGAATACTTAGCCAATTTTGACATGATTCGTAGGCGGGGTAAGTCATAAACTCGAATGACAACACTTAACCCATTAGACAAAACCCTAGTTCAGGGGACTAAGTGGAAAATCGTAGTTAATACGGATAAGGGGAAGAGAAACTAAGTGATAAACCTTAGTTAAGGATAACTAAGTAATAATTCTTAGTCAAGAGAATTGGACCAGTTCACAAATAGATGAGTAACCCAATACGGCAGGTCATCGTTTAAACAAACACACGAGGAGGAGCGAATGTTTATCTGACTTAGATAAAGGCTCCAGCGAATTGGGTGACGAAGCGGTATCTTCGGGTGATGTGAGGGTACTCTTGGTATCCCTATGTGAGGTTGCAGATGATCCGCCTGGGCTCACAGAGGTTAAGGTCTGCGGTAGAAGAACCAAGGGTATGCCTTGGTTGCTGTGCGAGCAACCTAAAGACTGGGGTGGATTAGCGTGGATTCGGCGATACTTAGTTTAGCCCTGTGATAGCACGTCGTCGACTTCCTACCATCTTTAGTCAATCGTGTACGTATGAGGAAAGGCAGAGAACTCCCAACAGACCATATACTTGCTATCTAGTTATGGGTGAGGTTGGCCAATAGGAAAGTGGGGCATGGATGGCCGGAGTATAGTTCCCGTGCATGATTTTCTTGGATTGCCTTTCAGTAGTTGAGGGAGGGGTCACGTGGGACCATAACCACGGTAGAAAAACAGACCTTGATATCTGCATCGGCAGATAACCTAAAGCTCCCGACCGAGTCCTGTATTTCTTGATTAGCCCTGTCACGGGACTCGGATGGCACATTGAGATACATGTGCATCTAGACATGGAAAAACGATTCACGATACATATGTGGGAAAAAGGGCGTGGTTGACGGGTAGCGTAATCCCTAGCGGTCCTAGGTGGCTTAAACCCAAACTGAGTTACGAAAACATTTAGTAAGTAGCATAATCCCTAGCGGTCCTAGTTGGCTTAAACCCAAACCGAGTTACGAAAACGTTTAGTAGGTAGCGTAATCCCTAGTGGTCCTAGGTGGCATAAATCCTAGCCGAACATTCGAGAATTCATGGTAAGAAAATACAGCTAGATCAAGGGTGACAGTCCAAACGATTTCAAGGATAATGGATCTACGTTGAAGTAGTATAGAACTACGTAAGGAAGCCCGTAGGATTTACGGCAAAGGACTAAACATATACATGGAAAGAAACATACGAGTTGGGAAAACCTACATTAGGTTGACATGGACCATTTCATGACATTGGGCAAGGGACATTTTGTAGCTAACACATGACACGGGTTGGGATACTAGTACGGAAGGTGCAGGGCAAATATACTTGATAGATCCTTGGGGTGTTATACTCGATAGAACCTTGGGATGTTATACTCGATAGAACCTTGGGATGTTATACTTGATTCGTAGTGACCGTAGTTTATCTTGATACAGTAGTTCATCCGGTTACCTTGGTTTAACTTGTCTATCTTGTCATCATCCTTATGTTTACTTTCAGTTTATGCATGTCGTGTTACCTTTACCTATTTTTATGCTGGAAGTAGATAGGACTTACCAGTCTTTATGACTGACCCCGTTTTCTTTCGCCTCTTTATCTTCCGTCCCCCCCCCCCAGGTTTTCAGGGAGGAAATACTGTTATTTAGCTCGGAATTCTTCTGCTTCAAGGTCATCATGTATGGCTTGGATTTTTCTTGGCTATGGTTGCTTTACCGTTTTACTTGGGGATTATTTTATGACTGTGGTTTTATGCTTCTTTAACTATTGCAAGACAGGTTTTCAATGTAATGGCTTTTAAAGGCATTTTGATGTAAAAGGCTTTAGACCTTATAATTTTATGAGGTAATGAAATTTGGTTTTTCTTCCGCTATTTTATATGTTCTGTCTTGTACTATTTCTGTTCATGTTTACCTAGACAACGCCCCTCCAAAGCAAGTGCATTCTCTTGTGAGTGACCCTGGCGGAGGTGGGGTGTTACATTTGGTATCAGAGCAGAAGGTTACCAGACTGGGCAAAAGTTTTAAAACCTTCTGAAAATTATTTGAAATCCGTTTACAAAGAAGCATTTTTCAAGGAAAGTTTTATTTTTAAAGGCTATTCCCCAAAGGCCATTAGCATTATCCTTTGTTTCCTTGATTGAATCTCTTTTGCTTTCTTTCCTCCACCTGTAGTCACAGTGGTTTGAACTGCGACTAATCCTTTTCTAACTACGTCAGTGTTTTCGGTACGATGGAGGCAGTTCTCGAGAGACCTGTTACCGCGTTATAAGAAAGGATAGTAAGAACAAGGATAAAGGATACAAGCATAAGGACAAGAAACTTGTTGGTATGGCTTGATCCACAAAGGAGGAAAAAGGTGAATGATAAAACCCATGACAAGAGAGAGTTTCTCTAGTACGGTAAAAAGGGAAAGATAGTCAAGTATTATGAGACGAGGACAAGATCATCGAGAGGGAAATTGTATGCTCTCACTGTTAGCGTACCTAAGAAGGATGGTAACGTTTTTGTGAAAGGTTTAGCTTTTCTTCTCTATCATCCCGTCAGGACTTTGCTTTGATCACCACATCATTTAAGTCTGCTTCGATAGTTGAGTCTTTGCACCTTCGTACTAGCATAGTAGAGGATCCCATTTTTGTCTCAAATCTTGTTGAGGAATCGGTCCATTTATTCATGACTTGTTTGGATTTGAGGACGCCTATGACTTTCGGGAATAATGCTTATTCTTTTAAGCTATGTGTTGAATTCTAGGAATGGAGTGGTTATCCAGTAAGGGTGCCATTCTCGGTTTGAAAGGAGGGTAGTTAGGCTCTTGACTTGCCTCGGTAATACCCTTGAAGTCTCGTGTAACCTTTAGGGTTCTGTCATGATTGGTTACCTAGAATCTCTTGATGCATTTGTTGGTAATCCGTTCGAGTAGAGTTCGCCACTAAGGCGGATGGTTCATGTCGCTTGTGCATGAGTTATGGAAATCATTCTAGTAAGTACACTTGGTAACATGGTTGGCATCTATTTGTTTTCAAGAGATAAGTTCTTCTGCGTGGAATGCCGTAGAGCGAGTAAACGAGATCCATGATTCACTAGTGAATTTTGGAGAGCTTACATGAAACCATGAGTGCACGGATATGGTTGAGCCAAGTATACTAGAGGGAGAATAAGTAAAAGTGGAACGAGAGGCGACAATGAAGTGAGTTCCAGCTCATATTTGGAAATAGGAGTCAAGATGCCATGAAATCATGAAGTTAAAGATGGTCAAAGCACAATGGAATTAAGCTCAAGGAAATGCGACTTAGAAGATTGAAGACAAGATACGCGCATCATATCTCTTTTTAAGAGTATATTCTTGATCCATGTTTTCCTGTTGAGCTTACCCGCATGCTATCTTTTATGCATATCCTCTCGGTCCTATTCTCGATCTTATTTCTGTTGCAAACTCCATAAGGGGTATGGCTCATCGGTTAATAATACATGTCAGGGTTTGAAGGTGTCTGTTAGGTTGACTAAACCTTTTGGGCTTTACAGGATATGGGATGGGTTTAGAAAGGGATTTCTTGTAATCCAAAAGGAGTTTATCTTGCTTATTTTCTCGGTCCTATCTTGAGGACCTTAGGTAGAACCCTGTGGATGTAAACATGTACTTGAAAACATGTTATGATTGATATGGTTGCAAGTGGTTGCTCGTGGATGCGCGAATACACACTAGGCACTAGATCGGCTCAGTCACATTTCATATTTCATATGTATACGTGTTTATACTTGTTTATGGATGAATTTGAATGTGTTATCATATGAATATTGCATATGGATGAATGGTTGTGCACACATATAGTGTTTATGTGACTAGGACTATTTGCATACATGTGGATTCATGACACTAAACATATTTTGCATTTAGAAGATCAATCAGGCCTGATCATTTGCATTAGATAAGGAACATATACACACACTTTCTGCCTATGTTCATATGGTATTAGAAATCTTTTAAGGATAATGGTTGCTTGTGGATGATGTCTTGAGTAGATGGACGATGGAGGGTAGGATACGTTCTTCCTAACTTAGAGATTTCGGGGACGAAATCCTTAAAGGAGGGGAGAATGTAACAACCCGAATTTTAATAACGTGTTAAGACAAGAATCGAGGCAGAATTAAATTATAAAATAAGAATCAAGAGAAACGGGTTGCACCGTTGCGTTCGTCTCGGAATTCTGGTTGGAAACGAGTCCGAAATTTCGTAAATCGGAGTCCGTATGACCGAGATATGGCCTCTAGAAGTTTCACAAAAAATCAAAAAACGAAAACAGATTTTCAAATTTCGAATTTAGCCCCAAACAGACTGGGCAGGAAAATTCCCCCCCAGCCCCAGGTCGACTGGGGAGTCGACCCCCCCAGGACCAGGTCGACCTGGGTGTCGACCTGGGGGTCGACCTCCTTGGTCGGGCCAGGTTGGCCTGGCGCACCTGCTTGCTCCTTTGGGTCTGTTCTGTTGGCCTATGACGAGATTGGATGGTTCAGATCTAAACTAGGATTAATCTAAGGGCCTAAACTAGTCCTAACTTCTATAAAAACACCCTAAGGCCTAGCCTAATTCACTACAAACCATCCTAACAACGAAGTGCTGCCCAAATGTCTCTTGATCAGGGCCTCCATCTTCAACTTCAATGGATTAAGCATGCAAACTAGATTCAAATCAAAGGAGCAAGCTTTCTACATCAAATCAAGGAAGTAGAGCATCATCTCAACACCATTCTACGACAAACGCTTGCTCATAAATCTCTAGCCACGCTTTGTAAGTTCTAGCTACTTTTAGATCTAAACGGTAGTTCTAATGTTGACATGGAATAAAATGAGATGAAACCTAAGTATGTTAGTCTATGTGAATCTAGTCTTGCCCCTCTCTTGAACCTATGACTATGGGCTATTTCTTAGTGATTAAATCATGCCACTCATGTTGTGTTTGACCTAGTTTATCATGCAAGATTGAATCTTGACTTGTGGAATGTTGGCATGAACCCTTAGAACAATTTGACTTGTGGAACATTCATATGAACTTGACTTGGGGCTTATGCATGTAAAAGAACCTAAACCCCTCATGACCATTTACATGCCTATGATGATGAACCTAGTGTTATGCTATCATACATGTTTGAGGCCAATCCCTTTATGCTATCATACAAGTTTGAGGCCAATATGTTGTCACATTATTCCTACTATATTGACTCGCTTTCACTTGCGTTGGGAATACGCCTTGGGTAGTTTAGGCAAACTTGAGATGGGCTATGAAACTTAACATGAATTAAGTAATGGGACAATAGGCATAAGTGGAAAACGTGGACTTTATCGTGGCCTAAATTTGACATGAACATGACAAGTAGGAAAACATGAAAGTGGCCAACTCGAGGTTGGGTTGAGTTTGTAGCATAAATCTGCCCGGAACCGCCCGGCAAATCCAGTAGCTACAGACAATAAGACCCAATGTGAGTAGTTGGTCATATCGCGCTTAAAACCCGAGATTAGACTAGGTTGTGGTGTAAAGCTGCCCGGACACGCCCGGCGTAACCAGTAACCACAACAAAGTCTAAAGTGATAGGTTGGGGTGCATTAATTTACTTAATGCCACATGATAAGGTTAAGTTAGTTTGACTAATGGAACTTAACTGATATGACATGAATGGGTAGGTTAAGTAAGACCGGACTTGATTACTTAAAGACACTTAACCATATAACACGATTAGCGGATGGGTTAGTTTAACTTAAATGGGTTGATAGCACCCGACTGGGATAACGCGATGCGTGGTAGGGTTAGGTAAACCCACAAGAATGATACTTAACCATTATAAATACGGCTAGTGGATGGGGTTAAGTTAACCTACACTTAATCAATCCGACTCGGTAATTTGATGGGGTTAAGTTAACTTACACTTAACCAATCTGACTTGATGATTTGATAGGGTTAAGTCACGAACCTCTTAAATATGCTTAACCAATCCGACTCGATAATTTAATGGGGTTAAGTTAACCTATACTTAACCAATCCGACTCGATAATTTAATGGGGTTAAGTTAACCTACACTTAACCAATTTTACTCGATGATTTGATGAGGTTAAGACAACCTATACTTAACCAATCTGACGCGGTAGCTTGATGAGGTTAAGATAACCTATACTTAACCAATCTGACATGGTAATTTGATAGGGTTAAGTTAACCTATACTTAACCAATCTGACACGATAATCTAGGGTTAAGTCATGAACTTCTTGATATAATTAACCAACTTGATATATGGTTTGTAGGGCTAAGTCTTGAACTTGAATACTTAGCCAATTTTGACATGATTCGTAGGCGGGGTAAGTCATGAACTCGAATGACAACACTTAACCCATTAGACAAAACCCTAGTTCAGGGGACTAAGTGGAAAATCGTAGTTAATACGGATAAGGGGAAGAGAAACTAAGTGATAAACCTTAGTTAAGGATAACTAAGTAATAATTCTTAGTCAAGAGAATTGGACCAGTTCACAAATAGATGAGTAACCCAATACGGTAGGTCATCGTTTAAACAAACACACGAGGAGGAGCGAATGTTTATTTGACTTAGATAAAGGCTCCAGCGAACTGGGTGACGAAGCGGTATCTTCGGGTGATGTGAGGGTGCTCTTGGTATCCCTATGTGAGGTTGCAGATGATCCGCCTGGGCTCACAGAGGTTAAGGTCTGCGGTAGAAGAACCAAGGGTATGCCTTGGTTGCTGTGCGAGCAACCTAAAGACTGGGGTGGATTAGCGTGGAGTCGGCGATACTTAGTTTAGCCCTGTGATAGCACGTCGTCGACTACCTACCATCTTTAGTCAATCGTGTACGTATGCGGAAAGGCAGAGAACTCCCAAC
The DNA here is from genome assembly GCA_030737875.1 of Allium sativum. Classification (NCBI taxonomy): domain Eukaryota; kingdom Viridiplantae; phylum Streptophyta; class Magnoliopsida; order Asparagales; family Amaryllidaceae; genus Allium; species Allium sativum. The sequence continues at coordinate 245,462,296 of CM060912.1, read as the reverse complement.
AGACCATATACTTGCTATCTAGTTATGGGTGAGGTTGGCCAATAGGAAAGTGGGGCATGGATGGCCGGAGTATAGTTCCCGTGCATGATTTTCTTGGATTGCCTTTCAGTAGTTGAGGGAGGGGTCACGTGGGACCATAACCACGGTAGAAAAACAGACCTTGATATCTGCATCGGCAGATAACCTAAAGCTCCCGACCGAGTCCTGTATTTCTTGATTAGCCCTGTCACGGGACTCGGATGGCACATTGAGATACATGTGCATCTAGATATGGAAAAACGATTCACGATACATACGTGGGAAAAAGGGCGTGGTTGACGGGTAGCGTAATCCCTAGCGGTCCTAGGTGGCTTAAACCCAAACCGAGTTACGAAAACGTTTAGTAAGTAGCGTAATCCCTAGCGGTCCTAGGTGGCTTAAACCCAAACCGAGTTACGAAAACGTTTAGTAGGTAGCGTAGTCCCCAGTGGTCCTAGGTGGCATAAATCCTAGCCGAACATTCGAGAATTCATGTTAAGAAAATACAGCTAGATCAAGGGTGACAGTCCAAACGATTTCAAGGATAATGGAACTACGTTGAAGTAGTATAGAACTACATGAGGAAGCCCGTAGGATTTACGGCAAAGGACTAAACATATACATGGAAAGAAACATACTAGTTGGGAAAACCTACATTAGGTTGACATGGACCATTTCATGACATTGGGCAAGGGACATTTTGTAGCTAACACATGACACGGGTTGGGATACTAGTACGGAAGGTGCAGGGCAAATATACTTGATAGAACCTTGGGGTGTTATACTCGATAGAACCTTGGGATGTTATACTCGATAGAACCATGGGATGTTATACTTGATTCATAGTGACCGTAGTTTATCTTGATACAGTAGTTCATCCGGTTACCTTGGTTTAACTTGTCTATCTTGTCATCATCCTTATGTTTACTTTCAGTTTATGCATGTCGTGTTACCTTTACCTGTTTTTATGCTGGAAGTAGATAGGACTTACCAGTCTTTATGACTGACCCCGTTTTCTTTCGCCTCTTTATCTTCCGTTTCCCCCCAGGTTTTCAGGGAGGAAATACTCTTATTTAGCTCGGAATTCTTCTGCTTCAAGGTCATCATGTATGGCTTGGATTTTTCTTGGCTATGGTTGCTTTACCGTTTTACTTGGGGATTATTTTATGACTGTGGTTTTATGCTTCTTTAACTATTGCAAGACAGGTTTTCAATGTAATGGCTTTTAAAGGCATTTTGATGTAAAAGGCTTTAGACCTTATAATTTTATGAGGTAATGAAATTTGGTTTTTCTTCCGCTATTTTATATGTTCTGTCTTGTAATATTTCTGTGCATGTTTACCTAGACAACGCCCCTCCAAAGCTAGTGCATTCTCTTGTGAGTGACCCTGGCGGAGGTGGGGTGTTACATTTGGTATCAGAGCAGAAGGTTACCAGACTGGGCAAAAGTTTTAAAACCTTCTGAAAACTATTTGAAATCCGTTTACAAAGAAGCATTTTTCAAGGAAAGTTTTATTTTTAAAGGCTATTCCCCAAAGGCCATTAGCATTATCCTTTGTTTCCTTGATTGAATCTCTTTTGCTTTCTTTCCTCCACCTGTAGTCACAGTGGTTTGAACTGCGACTAATCCTTTTCTAACTACGTCAGTGTTTTCGGTACGATGGAGGCAGTTCTCGAGAGACCTCTTACCGCGTTATAAGAAAGGATAGTAAGAACAAGGATAAAGGATACAAGCTTAAGGACAAGCAACTTGTTGGTATGGCTTGATCCACAAAGGAGGAAAAAGGTGAATGATAAAACCCATGACAAGAGAGAGTTTCTCTAGTACGGTAAAAAGGGAAAGATAGTCAAGTATTATGAGACGAGGACAAGATCATCGAGAGGGAAATTGTATGCTCTCACTGTTAGCGTACCTAAGAAGGATGGTAACGTTTCTGTGAAAGGTTTAGCTTTTCTTCTCTATCATCCCGTCAGGACTTTGCTTTGATCACCACATCATTTAAGTCTTCTTCGATAGTTGAGTCTCTGCACCTTCGTACTAGCAAAGTAGAGGATCCCATTTTTGTCTCAAATCTTGTTGAGGAATCGGTCCATTTATTCATGACTTGTTTGGATTTGAGGACGCCTATGACTTTTGGGAATAATGCTTATGCTTTTAAGCTATGGGTTGAATTCTAGGAATGGAGTGGTTATCCAGTAAGGGTGCCATTCTCGTTTCTGAAAGGAGGGTAGTTAGGCTCTTGACTTGCCTCGGTAATACCCTCGAAGTCTCGTGTAACCTTTAGGGTTCTGTCATGATTGGTTACCTAGAATCTCTTGATGCATTTGTTGGTAATCCGTTCGAGTAGAGTTCGCCACTAAGGCGGATGGTTAATGTCGCTTGTGCATGAGTTATGGAAATCATTCTAGTAAGTACACTTGGAAACATGGTTGGCATCTATTTGTTTTCAAGAGATAAGTTCTTCTGCGTGGAAGGCCGTAGAGCGAGTAAACGAGATCCATGATTCACTAGTGAATTTTGGAGAGCTTACATGAAACCATGAGTGCACGGATATGGTTCAGCCAAGTATACTAGAGGGAGAATAAATAAAAGTGGAACGAGAGGCGACAATGAAGTGAGTTCCAGCTCATATTTGGAAATAGGAGTTAAGATGCCACAAAATCATGAAGTTAAAGATGGTCAAAGCACAATGGAATTAAGCTCAAGGAAATGCGACTTAGAAGATTGAAGACAAGATACGCGCATCATATCTCTTTTTAAGAATATATTCTTGATCCCTGTTTTCCTGTAGAGCTTACCCGCATGCTATCTTTTATGCATATCCTCTCGGTCCTATTCTCGATCTTATTTCTATTGCAAACTCCATAGGGGGTATGACTCATCGGTTAATAATACATGTCAGGGTTTGAAGGTGTCTGTTAGGTTGACTAAACCTTTTGGGCTTTATAGGATATGGGTTGGGTTTAGAAAGGGATTTCTTGTAATCCAAAAGGAGTTTATCTTGCTTATCTTCTCGGTCCTATCTTGAGGACCATAGGTAGAACCCTGTGGATGTAAACATGTACTTGAAAACATGTTAAGATTGATATGGTTGCAAGTGGTTGCTCGTGGATGCGCGAATACACACTAGGCACTAGATCGGGTCAGTCACATTTCATATTTCATATGTATACGTGTTTATACTTGTTTATGGATGAATTTGAATGTGTTATCATGTGAATATTGCATATGGATGAATGGTTGTGCACACATATAGTGTTTATGTGACTAGGACTATTTGCATACATGTGGATTCCTGGCACTAAACATATTTTGCATTTAGAAGATCAATCAGGCCTGATCATTTGCATTAGATAAGGAACATATACACACACTTTCTGCCTATGTTCATATGGTATTAGAAATCTTTTAAGGACAATGGTTGCTTGTGGATGATGTCTTGAGTAGATGGACGATGGAGGGTAGGATACGTTCTTCCTAACTTAGAGATTTCGGGGACGAAATCCTTAAAGGAGGGGAGAATGTAACAACCCGAATTTTAATAACGTGTTAAGACAAGAATCGAGGCAGAATTAAATTTTAAAATAAGAATCAAGAGAAACGAGTGGAGCCGTTGCGTTCGTCTCGGAATTCTAGTTGGAAACGAGTCCGAAATTTCGTAAATCGGAGTCCGTATGACCGAGATATGGCCTCTAGAAGTTTCACAAAAAATCAGAAAACGAAAACAGATTTTCAAATTTTGAATTTAGCCCCAAACAGACTGGGCGGGAAAACTTCCCGCCCAGCCCCAGGTCGACTGGGAAGTCGACCCCCCCAGGACCAGGTCGACCGGGGAGTCGACCTGGGTGTCGACCTGGGGGTCGACCTCCTTGGTCGGGCCAGGTTGGCCTGGTGCACCTACTTGCTCCTTTGGGTCTGTTCTATTGGCCTGTGACGAGATTGGATGGTTCAGATCTAAACTAGGATTAATCTAAGGGCCTAAACTAGTCCTAACTTCTATAAAAACACCCTAAGACCTTGCCTAATTCACTACAAACCATCCTAACAACGAAGTGCTGCCCAAATGTCTCTTGATCATGGCCTCCATCTTCAACTTCAATGGATTAAGCATGCAAACTAGATTCAAATCAAAGGAGCAAGCTTTCTACATCAAATCAAGGAAGTAGAGCATCATCTCAACACCGTTCTACGACAAATGCTTGCTCATAAATCTCTAGCCACGCTTTGTAAGTTCTAGCTACTTTTAGATCTAAACGGTAGTTCTAATGTTGACATGGAATAAAATGAGATGAAACCTAAGTATGTTAGTCTATGTGAATCTAGTCTTGCCCCTCTCTTGAACCTATGACTTTGGGCTATTTCTTAGTGATTAAATCATGCCACTCATGTTGTGTTTGACCTAGTTTATCATGCAAGATTGAATCTTGACTTGTGGAATGTTGGCATGAACCCTTAGAACAATTTGACTTACGGAACATTCATATGAACTTGACTTGGGGCCTATGCATGTAAAAGAACCTAAACCCCTCATGACCATTTACATGGCTATGATGATGAACCTAGTGTTATGCTATCATACATGTTTGAGGCCAATCCCTTTATGCTATCATACATGTTTGAGGCCAATATGTTGTCATATTATTCCTACTATGTTGACTCGCTTTCACTTGCGTTGGGAATACGCCTTGGGTAGTTTAGGCAAACTTGAGATGGGCTATGAAACTTAACATGAATTAAGTAATGGGACAATAGGCATAAGTGGAAAACGTGGACTTTGTCGTGGCCTAAATTTGACATGAACATGACAAGTAGGAAAACATGAAAGTGGCCAACTCGAGGTTGGGTTGAGTTTGTAGCATAAATCTGCCCGGAACCGCCCGGCAAATCCAGTAGCTACAGACAATAAGACCCAATGTGAGTAGTTGGTCATATCGCGCTTAAAACCCGAGGTTAGACTAGGTTGTGGTGTAAAGCTGCCCGGACACGCCCGGCGTAACCAGTAACCACAACAAAGTCTAATGTGAGAGGTTGGGGTGCATTAATTTACTTAATGCCACATGATAAGGTTAAGTTAGTTTGACTAATGGCACTTAACCGATATGACATGAATGGGTAGGTTAAGTAAGACCGGACTTGATTACTTAAAGACACTTAACCATATAACACGATTAGCGGATGGGTTACTTTAACCTAAATGGGTTGATAACACCTGACTGGGATAACGCGATGCATGGCAGGGTTAAGTAAACCCACAAGAATGATACTTAACCATTATAAATACGACTAGTGGATGGGGTTAAGTTAACCTACACTTAACCAATCCGACTCGGTAATTTGATGGGGTTAAGTTAACTTACACTTAACCAATCTGACTTGATGATTTGATAGGGTTAAGTCACGAACCTCTTAAATATGCTTAACCAATCTGACTCGATAATTTAATGGGGTTAAGTTAACCTATACTTAACCAATCCGACTCGATAATTTAATGGGGTTAAGTTAAGCTACACTTAACCAATTTTACTCGATGATTTGATGAGGTTAAGACAACCTATACTTAACCAATCTGACGCGGTAGCTTGATGAGGTTAAGATAACCTATACTTAACCAATCTGACACAGTAATTTGATAGGGTCAATTTAACCTATACTTAACCAATCTGACACGATAATCTAGGGTTAAGTCATGAACTTCTTGATATACTTAACCAACTTGATACATGGTTTGTAGGGCTAAGTCTTGAACTTCAATACTTAGCCAATTTTGACATGATTCGTAGGCGGGGTAAGTCATGAACTCGAATGACAACACTTAACCCATTAGACAAAACCCTAGTTCAGGGGACTAAGTGGAAAATCGTAGTTAATAAGGATAATGGGAAGGGAAACTAAGTGATAAACCTTAGTCAAGGATAACTAAGTAATAATTCTTAGTCAAGAGAATTGGACCAGTTCACAAATAGATAAGTAACCCAATACGGTAGGTCATCGTTTAAACAAACACACGAGGAGGAGCGAATGTTTATCTGACTTAGATAAAGGCTCCAGCGAACTGGGTGACGAAGCGGTAGCTTCGGGTGATGTGAGGGTACTTTTGGTATCCCTATGTGAGGTTGCAGATGATCCGCCTGGGCTCATAGAGGTTAAGGTCTGCGGTAGAAGAACCAAGGGTATGCCTTGGTTGCTGTGCGAGCAACCTAAAGACTGGGGTGGATTAGCGTGGAGTCGGCGATACTTAGTTTAGCCCTGTGATAGCACGTCGTCGACTACCTACCATCTTTAGTCAATCGTGTATGTATGCGGAAAGGCAGAGAACTCCCAACAGACCATATACTTGCTATCTAGTTATGGGCGAGGTTGGCCAATAGGAAAGTGGGGGCATGGATGGCCGGAGTATAGTTCCCGTGCATGATTTTCTTGGATTGCCTTTCAGTAGTTGAGGGAGGGGTCACGTGGGACCATAACCACGGTAGAAAAACAGACCTTGATATCTGCATCGGCAGATAACCTAAAGCTCCCGACCGAGTCCTGTATTTCTTGATTAGCCCTGTCACAGGACTCGGATGGCACATTGAGATACATGTGCATCTAGACATGGAAAAACGATTCACGATACATACGTGGGAAAAAGGGCGTGGTTGACGGGTAGCGTAATCCCTAGCGGTCCTAGGTGGCTTAAACCCAAACCGAGTTACGAAAACGTTTAGTAAGTAGCGTAATCCCTAGCGGTCCTAGGTGGCTTAAACCCAAACCGAGTTACGAAAACATTTAGTAGGTAGCGTAATCCCTAGTGGTCCTAGGTGGCATAAATCCTAGCCGAACATTCGAGAATTCGTGGTAAGAAAATACAGCTAGATCAAGGGTGACAGTCCAAACGATTTCAAGGATAATGGAACTACGTTGAAGTAGTATAGAACTACGTGAGGAAGCCTGTAGGATTTACGGCAAAGGACTAAACATATACATGGAAAGATACATACGAGTTGGGAAAACCTACATTAGGTTGACATGGACCATTTCGTGACATTGGGAAAGGGACATTTTGTAGCTAACACATGACATGGGTTGGGATACTAGTACAGAAGGTGCAGGGCAAATATACTTGATAGAACCTTGGGGTGTTATACTCGATAGAACCTTGGGATGTTATACTCGATAGAACCATGGGATGTTATACTTGATTCATAGTGACCGTAGTTTATCTTGATACAGTAGTTCATCCTGTTACCTTGGTTTATCTTGTCTATCTTGTCATCATCCTTATGTTTACTTTCAGTTTATGCATGTCGTGTTACCTTTACCTGTTTTTATGCTGGAAGTAGATAGGACTTACCAGTCTTTATGACTGACCCCATTTTCTTTCGCCTCTTTATCTTCCGTTTCCCCCCCAGGTTTTCAGGGAGGAAATACTGTTATTTAGCTCGGAATTCTTCTGCTTTAAGGTCATCATGTATGGCTTGGATTTTTCTTGGCTATGGTTGCTTTACCGTTTTACTTGGGGATTATTTTATGACTGTGGTTTTACGCTTCTTTAACTATTGCAAGACAGGTTTTCAATGTAATGGCTTTTAAAGGCATTTTGATGTAAAAGGCTTTAGACCTTATAATTTTATGAGGTAATGAAATTTGGTTTTACTTTCGCTGTTTTATATGTTCTGTCTTGTAATATTTCTGTGCATGTTTACCTAGACAACGCCCCTCCAAAGCTAGTGCATTCTCTTGTGAGTGACCTTGGCGGAGGTGGGGTGTTACAAGAGGCGGTGATGCAGGTTCATATGAAGGTGGTTTGGAAGGATTCGGTTGAGAATAGGAGGCACGGTGGGAGCTTGAAGTTCGGCTATGTCATTGTGAGGAGCAGAATTTGGCCACGACACTTTTGGGAAGAAGGGGTTAAAACCCGTCGTGGGTTTTCAAGTGATAGTGGGCCGAGTAATTTAAAAGGGGTGAGGCCCATTATAATAAAACCCATGTTTTTATTCTTCTATTTAAAAATGTACTAACTTTGTAAATTCATAACTTGACCATACGATATTGAAACTCAGCAAAACGAGATCTGTTGGGATCGTATGGACGGGCACTGCCCAATGGAACTGACTGGGAGTGGAGTGGAGCTCGTTTGGATTTATGGCGAAATAAATTGTTTGATTCAAATCAAACAAACAGTTTATCGTTCTTTAACGATGAACTGCAAATGTGAGTAAATCTCACTAACTCTGAACAGTTTATAATTTCATGTTGTATTTTTAGAACTGTTAAATATTGGCTGATTGACTGTGTGTTGACTGTTTGATTGAACTGCTAGTCAGTTAGTGAATTTCTATATTGATTCCGTTTAACAGAATATATCATATGGAGCTGAAAGTGATGTTGATTTTATTGTGTAACATCTGTGGATGCAGGGAAACAAGTTGGAGGAATCCGACGGGATTCCTCAACAGTTATTTTATTGTTTTTCATATATTTTGATATATGATGTGAATTATAACCTGTTGTTGATTGTGTGTGGATGGACGATATTGGACATCGTAATTTGATATGTTAAACACCATAACATACCAGAATGTTGATAAGGGGAATTTGTCAAAGTGAATACTGAAAAGAGAATATTTATAAAATCAGAGGATTTTATAAAAGAGAATAATTATAAATAGAATATTTATAAATAGAAATATTTATAAATGGAATAATTATAAATAGGAAATACGTTTAAGTGGAATTATAAATGTTGGGAAATCTTTATAAATGGAATATTTATAAAGTGAATCATTTATTGTTAAATAAATAAGATAAGAAGTGAATTATTTATTGTTAAATAAATAAGATAAGATAATGGATTATTTATTTGTTAAATAAATAAGAGATATTAAATGAGATATTTATTTGTTAAATAAATAGAAGATTATAAAGGAAACATTTAGAATAAATAAATAGGATAAAGGAAATATTTATTTGTTAGAATAAATAAACAGGATAAAGGAAATATATTTTTTGTTAGAATAAATAAATAGGATAGAGGAAATATTTATTTGTTAGAATAAATAGAATAGAATATAAAAGGAAATATTATTAGTTAGAATAAATAGAATAAAATAAAGGAATAATTATTTGTTAAATAAATAGAGTTAAAAGGAGTTATTCGGGTGTTGTTTATTCGAATAGAGTTAAAAGAGTTAATCAGTTAGAGTAAACCAGTTAGAGTAAACCAGTTAGAGTTAATCAGTTAGAGTAAACCAGTTAGGTTAATCAAATAGAGTTAAAGAAATAGAGTTTAGCAAAATTAGAAACTGACTAAAGATTTGTAAGTTGAATAGTTTTTCTGAGTATCGATCTGATGTTGGTTTCGGCCTTCGGGGTTTATACTTAGAGAATTGTTCTCCTACTAGTTTACAGTTAGAGTCTGATAGTTGTGGAATGATAGTGATTGATGATTGATCGATGGAATTTCCTTTTGGAAATGATATTGTTGTTTGCACATGTATTTTCCTTCGATAGTTAAATCACAGACTATCGAAGTTTTTGACCATTTTAACGTTGTTAATATGGAGAGACCGGTTGGATTATTATCCAAAGAACCACTCTGTATTGGCATAAGCGTTGCGAATCATATATGCCAAAGATAATTGAAGACGGAGTAAAATGCAAGGGCTGTTGTATAAGTCTTAGATAACAGTGCCTAAGATGGATATACTGAATAGTACCTTCGGTTCATCCTGTTCCTGGATGACTTGTATGGACAGATGTCTGATAGAGTATTTCCAGACGATCACGTATATTGATTTCTCCAACCGTACCAAGAGTGGAAGCGGAGAAGGAAACTTCTTTTAGCTAACACATAATGTATTGTTGAGGACGTCAATCGGTGATTTGATGGATTTGACGATGTGACATTCGAAGTGAATCTGGTGTGATGATAAAGCGTAGCTTCTAGCCTCATCAACCGGTAAATGACAAAAAAATCGGCCAGGCAGCATGGCTAAGTCGGTCGCTCCGAAGCAGGGTGTATAATCACCTGATCTAGAGTTTCATTTATTTCTAAAAATCTATTATCGATACTATCCCATTCGGGAAACGGTTGCTGATCCTAACCAATGGTGATATACATTCGATACACTCAAGCGAAATGAGTGGTCGGTCATGTGTGGCCGAGTTGCAAGATGTTCTTGTTGAACCCAGTGTATTCCTCTCTAGAGGTACACTAGAGAAAGGTGGTTCCATACCTTGTCATAGTTGGAAATCCATTACCCAATACGTGCTTGCGGTTTTGATTGTATACTATATATGTAGAACGTGAGATGAAAGCGTTTCTGCTAGATGATTATTATATTGTGGTTGATAGACATTATTATAATATCAAAAGGTTTTTGATATAAAGATAATTTGGATTCTCATAAGGGAAAAACTCATTCCGTTATACGGCGTGGTCTTATGAGACATCGTTTACTTGTTCGAACTGTTTTAACTGTTTTACTCATACCAGTCCCATGACTGACTCGGAGTTTATTTTGTTTTGTTTTCCTTAACCTCTTGGGTGCCCAATTTTGTACGGGCAGTCAAGTAGTCAGAAATTTGCAGATACTTGAAGAGCTGGAGCAAGAGGCTTCAGGATCATATAGCTATAGTTTATTTCCGATGTGTTGTAAGTGTTGTACTTTGATAATGATGTATATTCAAGTACAGATGTATATTTCAAAGATATGTTATCCATTATATGTTATTCGTTCCGCTGTGAGGTTCGTGTTACTCTGATGTTGTGTTCTTCTTCTTCTTTCATTCTAAGTTTCTATCTTATCCATTCTCACCCTCTAATTTCTTTCAGTAACCATCCGGTATTTTTCGATGTTTGGTTAGTCATCATTGAGTTTATGGCGATAACCAAAGTCGTCAAAAACCCGGGTCATTACAGGCCTTGACCTTCGGGTCATAATTAGAATGACTAAAACAGGAGCCATGCTCGGGTTAAGTGAGGTAGCACCTCTGATCGAACACGCTTCTTCGATACCATCTCTATTACCATGTGATTGATTTGGGGCGCCCTTTTGATTTTCGGAGTGTTGTTCGAGGTGGACGGTAGTTGCTACTATGCGTTACCACCGGCTCGAGAGCCGCAATCCAGTAGAATCCTACTGTGGGTATTCCTCGTGTGCCTTGTCATATTATCCTTATTGAGCCCCCTACGATTTTGATTTGTATCGTACCTATGGAGTACCCTCTAATGCAATGGGGTTACGGTGGGTTTACGGTACCATATAGACTACGGTATTATAAACGGTGTAAGGGTAATCCCGCTTACGCTATTTTCATTATATTTCATTTATTGAATAGACACTATTATAATGGCGTACTATTATATATGTATTAGTTTCGCGGATCCTTAGAGGATGGGAATGCCAAACATCCTTTTAAGTTATTATACATTTCAATGAACATTTTATTTGAGTTAATTTATTTATGTGAGACTGTTAGTCCCGAATCAAGTATTTTGTTTGTTTTATTCCTTGCAAAATGCTCGGGTCAGACCGAGTATTTCAGTTGGAGATATATATGTTAGAGCTTGAGATTTGTTGGAGATCCAGCCATCCATCTACTAAGTCATATGCAGTCGTGACCATCTCTGCTTATTACCAAATTTTAGTATGACTCTATATTCATTCTTCCGTTGTACCTATATTTATTTCTGTACTCTGATATCATGTAAATTTAAAGATTTTTGTAATATTACTTCCATTGTAAGATATTTTGTGTTCTGTGCCTGTGATTTTGTGATGATTTGTATTTCAACTTCATAAGCAATAACAATCTGTCGTTTTGAATGGTTCGAGTTGGTTTAATTACCGACTTGGAGCGAGCAAAAAGTCAGGTTGTTACAGTTGGTATCAGAGCTTTGGTTATACAAAGCTTAGCTTATGTTGTTGAAACACTTAATAGAGATAGAGTAGCAATACTCTAGAATGAGTGGGATTATCACCAGAATTACCCGAGAGAGCGTATTTGGAAGATAAAAATATTTTTAATTGATTTTAGTGGATTTAAAAAGAATTTTTTTATATATGAATAATTTAAAATTTTAACCTTGTTTTAAATGTATATCCTCGTTATAATCCCATTCCTTTAAGCTCGTCCCTTGCTGGATCTTCCTTAATTAGGATTTTTCCGAATCTAAATATCGTTTTGCTTTGTCCCGTTTAGAAAATTAGATTGGTCGTGTTTAGTCCCTAAATCTTTCTTAATTCATTTTACCTATCCTTGATAAATCCATCTTGTTCGTCCGGTTGTTCAGCTCATAGCTTATAATCCAACTTAGCTCGAATCGGATTAAACCTAGGTATAGGAATTTATAGTAAAACTTGAATAAATAACTGAGTATTAGACACTTGGTTGTATTAAATAAAGACTGAGATAAAAATAACTTGTTTGAAAATCCCTGTAAAGGGCAACAAAATGCTTTCGGAATAAGTATGGTATAAATTAAAAGTTTGTAGGTATAAATTAAAAGTTTATAAGTTTAATTCAGTTTGAAAAAAAATAGTAGTTTGACTTTTGGAACTAAAATCATCTTATATAAATATAAAATAATAATTTGTATAAATACCCATATATGCATATGTTATAGGATTTCATGAGTAAGTAAAACAAATATTAGACTAGTGTTAATATTTATATATTATAGGGTTATAAGTAGGCAAACGATAAACTTAAGATTTTGGGAACAACGCGTATTCGAAAAAAATAAAGCCCTATATAATATATGGTAAGAATAACACTTTGCATGATTTTCATTATAAGTTTTAAGATCATATAAATAAACGTTTTCAACGAAATATGTTATTTTGACATATATTTAGAAAATTTACATATAGAAATTGTGTGTATTCTAAAGAGGAAGGTTTCAAATAGTTTGTTGACGTTAAGGTTGGAATATCAAGTATAGGAAGATTTTGGCACATACGCATAGCTAACGTATGTACTAAATTTTTCGTGTACTAGATATGTAACAACCCGTATTTTCAATAACCTGTTATAACATAAATCGAGGCAGAATTTAATTCTAAAATCTGAATCAAGGGAAACGGGCTATGCCATTGCGTTCGTCTCGGAAAAATACGCGAAATAGTGTCCGAGTTTTCGAAAATCGGAGTCCGTATGACCCAGTTAAGGCCCATTGAAGTTTTCAGAAATTTCCATATTAAAAACAGATTTAAATTTTAAGTTAAAAACAAGGGTTAGGGCACAACTGGCGTCAGGCGGGAAAACTCCCGCCAAGACCCCCAAGTCGACAGGCATGTCGACAGGGGTCTAAGGGTGTCGACTGCCCTGTCGACAGCCCTGTCGACACGGGGTGGCCGGGCAGTTTTGCCTGGCACACCATTTCTGATCTGGGCTTGGTTGTGTTGAGCTTGGGGGCCAGATTCGATTTGGAGGGTTGAGATGAGAACTAGGGTTTAATCCTATGGTCTAAAGCACTAGCCTAATCTATAAATAAGACCCTAACCTACCCTAAATCACTCATTATTTATTCTAGCAACTAAACTATGTCAAAATCAAACCTCTCATGGCCTCCACTCTCTTCATACAATTCCTAAATCAATTTCTAAGAGATTTCCATGCATACAAGTGTATTTAGGCTTGTATGATCCTCTTTAGCTTGCATTAAAGTCTTGTTTCTTTATTGGCATCATAAAGGAGGAGTCTTGATCAAGTTTGCTTGCATTTTTGGGGTTTTAATTTGTTGCATAAGGGGTTTCTTACATTTGCTATACTCATTTGAGTCCGCAAAAGCATTGTAAGCCCTATTCCTCTCATACTTGAACTTTGAAGTTAAAAGCATGATATGCAAGTTGTCATAAGTTATGCAAGTTTATTTATGCAAGTATGATATGCAAGTTGCCATAAGTTATGCAAGTTTGTTTATGCAAGTATGATATGCAAGTTGCCATAAGTTATGCAAGTTTGTTTATGCAAGTATGATATGCAAGTTGTCATATGTTGTGCAAGTTTGTTTATGCAAGTTTGTTATGCAAGTATGATATGCAAGTTGCCATAAGTTATGCAAGTTTGTTTATGCAAGTATGATATGCAAGTGTCATATGTTGTGCAAGTTTGTTTATGCAAGTTTGTTTATGTAAGTATGATATGCAAGTTGACATATGTTATGCAAGTTTTATTATGCAAGTTTGATATGCAAAGTTGTCATATGATATGCAAGTATGCTTATGCAAGTTTGGGATGGTCATGTGGTTCATGTTAACATGTTATGCATGCTTTTGGGCCTAAAAATGTAATATGCAAGTGCATGAACACATGAACCTTTCATATGCCACCATGTTGAACTTGTGGCTTTAACACTTTTATGTCATGATTATGCCAAGTTCCCTCTTTCTATCCTTTATGCGCTATTGCGATATGTAAGCGATGGGATTGCGTTTGGGGTTTGGGTAAACTTAAAAGACATAAAAACATGAGCTTGGGAATTTACCTATTAAGTTAGGTCTACCCATTGGGAATTTACCTATTAAGTTAGGTCTACCCAATTGCTTGAAAACTTGTAATGTGATGGACATGACACTTAGAAAAGATGAGTGTGGCCAACTCGAGGTTGGGTTGAGTTTGTAGCGTAAACCTACCCGGAACCGACCGGCCTAACTAGTTGCTACAAACAATAGGACCCAATGTGAGAAGTTGGTCATGTTGTACCTTGGACCCGAGGTTAGACCAAGTTGTGGTGTAAAGCTACCCGGACCCGCCCGGCTTAACTAGTAACCACAACAAAGTCTAATGTGAGAGGTTAAGGCGCATTAATTAATTAATGCCTCAGGATTAGGGTTAAGTCATGGACCATTTAATACTTAACCAATTTGGGCTCGGTTGATTAATCGGGGTTAAGTCGTAAACTCACCGTTACACTTAACCAAGTTAATCCATGATTAGTGAAAGGGTTAAACCATACTTAACCCACTAGAGAAATCCTAGCAATGGGGGTCCACTCCTTCAGTAATCCCTAGTTTGTATCATCATGGCCCTAGGGACTAGGCTAGGGTGGGGGCACGATTACTGAACTGGAGATAAGGGGCCAAAAAGCGACGGCCGTGGTATGCCGGTGTAGTTCTGGGCGGACTCTGGTCGTGCACATAGTCCGTAGCCGGAGAAAACAAGCACGGGTACCGGTAGGGCGAGACTGTGCACTCATGTTTATGGTGTCCAGGGGTTGACACCCTAGGGCTTGATACACCCGACGGGTGGACCCGGCACAGTTCGACTACATTCATGGTTGGGTCGTATTGACACCAACACGTGACGAGTTAGGCTTAGGGAGCCGATCGATTAGACCGTTGGGTTGGACCTCGAGGTAGGGTCACTTCATGGACCTCGTGGTAGGGTCACCTCATGTTATTGGACCTAGTATGAGGGTCACTTCATGTTATTGGGCCAAAGCTTGGGCCGTGGGATCAATACTTGTTTAATCAAGTCATGTTAGTTTGCTAGTACACCCGTGGTGCAAAACCTTAATCTTGATTATGCGATGACACCTTTATCTACCTTGATAGTTAATCATCATGTTGTTATCCTTATGTCCATACCTGCTGCTCATGTCAGTTAACTTTATCAGTTTACATTGATTGTAGTAGGGCTTACTCAGTCTTTTTGACTGACCTGTTTTCTTTCGCCTCTTTTCTTCCGTTTCCCCCCCAAGGTTCTCAGGGAGGGAATACAGGAGCTTAGCTTGGATCCTACCTGCTTTCTTGGATAGCTCATGTATGCTTTGGACTTGAGCACGCTATGGTTTTTCTGCTTTGGGGATAGCTACTTATGTTTTTCTTTTCAGTTTTCAGATGATGTTGTTTATGTACTAGACTTATTTTATTTGGGAAATTGACATTATGATGTACTAGACTTGTGTTTGAAATGGTTTGAAAATCTTCCGCTGTTTTATCTATGTTATTTACTCTGATTACATACATATGTTCTTGTTCTGCCTTGATATATCATTATGCATGTTTACCTGATTCAAACCCCCTCCAAAGTCAGAGTGCTTGCAAGAGTCACCCTGGCGGAGGCGGGGTGTTACAATTTGGTATCAGAGCATATGGTTTACGAGAAGGAACAAAAAGGTTTTTAGAAAACTTTTGGAAAACTATTTTCAAAACCAAGTATAAAGTATTTTCCAAAGAAAAGTCTAGTTTATTTTAAAAGGCTATTCCCCAAAAAGCCATTAGCAAAATCCCTTCGTTTTCTCCATTCTGAATCTGTCTTTTTCTTTTTCAGTATGGCTGATAACTTGGTTATTCCGGAGGGAGTGCACATGCCTGTTTGGTATAGGAGACTCTTGGAGGCTAGGGCGACCGAAGCCGGCCCCGCAGATGTCCCTCCTCCTCCTCCCCCAGTAGTTAATATTCCTCCTCCCGTTGCTAATGTTCCTCCTCCACCTGTTGCTGAGGTTCCTCTTCCTCCTCCCCCTCAGCATCCTCAGGCTGACTTTGCCAAGATTTGCAAAGATTTCAAAGCAATGGGTGGCAAGAATTTTCAAGGCACAGAGACTTTTGTGGAAGCCAGAAATTGGTTGAAAGAGACCGAGGATTTATTTGCTATCTTTGGGATAGATGATCAGAGGAAGATCTTGTTGGCGGTTTGGCTTATGAAGGATGAAGCCGCTTATTGGTGGGAGGTCACCAATGGTACTAGGCCTGTTGAGACTTGGGCCGATCTCAGGGCAAGGTTTATGCTTAAGTTTCTATCTTCTACTGAGGAGAATTTGCAGATGGAGAGATTCATAACTTTGAAGCAAGGAGATATGTCTGTCAGGGAGTATGTGAACAAGTTCAATCAGTTAGCTCGTTTTGGCTTGGATATGGTGAATACTCCCCAGAAGAAGGCCCTTCGTTTTGCTAGGGGATTAAATGAGCCGTTGCAGGGATTGGCTATGTCACATATTCCCCATGGGGCCACGTTTGAGAGCTTGGTTGATATGGCGTTACTTCAGGGAGATGTCAAGAAGAATGATACTCAAGTCAAGAAGACCGATTCCCAGGGAAAGGGAAATCAGGGTAATACTAGTGGTCAAAGCAGTCAAGGCAATCAGAGCAAGAACAAGGGTCAAGGCAACAAGGGGAATAACAACAAGGGCAAGAACAAGGGGAAGTGCCATTATTGCGGTTCAGTTGGGCATCTTGTCAAGGATTGTAAGAAGAGGAAAAGGAATAATGGTGAATGCTTTTTATGTGGGAAGACTGGACATTTCAGCAAGGATTGCCCGAAGAAACAGGGGCAAGGCCAGGGTCAGACTCAGCGTGCTGGACCCGCAGGAGGGCAAGTTCATGCTCTCGCTACCGCTCCAGTTCCCGATCGAGGTAGTATTTCTGTTGAGAGCCTTGTATATATTTCTGATTTTCCAGTTCGTACCTTGTTTGATTCTGGTGCATCGCATAGTTTTATCTCATCTGATCTTGTTGATAGTTTGCACCTTAGTACTAGCTTGGTAGAGGATCCCGTTTGTGTCTCAAATCCTATTGGGGGTTCCGCCCATTTGTCTATGATATGTGGGGATTTGAGGATCTCTATACTGAGTGTAGAGTTCTTGTGCAGTGCTTATGTTCTTGGTTTCAGGGGATACGGATTGATATTGGGCATGGATTGGCTGTCCAGATATGGAGCCATTCTTGATTGTGAGCATAGGGTTGTGAGGCTCGTGACTCGCCTCGGGAACACCCTAGAGATTTCATGTGATCCGAGAGGTCCCGTCATGTTGTGCTATCTTGAATCACTCGACTCGTCAGTGGAGACTCTTCAGTCTGTGAGAGTGGTTAGAGAGTATCCCGATGTTTTTGATGAAGTCAGGGGGTTGCCCCCTAAGCGAGAGATTGATTTCCGCATTTATCTGGTGGATAATGCAATGCCTGTTTCTTTGCCCGTTCGGCACATGTCTCCGCGTGAAAGGCGGGAGCTGAGCAAGCAAGTGAAAGAGTTGCTTGAGAAGAACTTCATTAGACGAAGTATATCTGAGTGGGGAGCGCCTGTGGTATTTGCTACCAAGGCGGATGGTTCTCTCCGACTATGTGTTGACTATCGAGAGTTGAATAAGCTGACTAAGAAGAACAGACACCCGTTACCGAGGATCGATGATCTCTTTGACCAGCTTGTCGGTGCTTCTGTTTTCTCTCAGCTTGATCTTGCTACTGGATTCCATCAGCTCAGGGTAGTTGAGG
Source organism: Allium sativum (assembly GCA_030737875.1). NCBI lineage: Eukaryota > Viridiplantae > Streptophyta > Magnoliopsida > Asparagales > Amaryllidaceae > Allium > Allium sativum. The sequence continues at coordinate 245,444,080 of CM060912.1, read as the reverse complement.
ATAGTATAGACAAGACTGCGTTCAGAACTCCAGATGGATTCTTCGAATGGCTTGTCATGCCGTTCGGCTTGACGAATGCACCCGCATATTTCGTGGACTTGATGAGTAGGGTGTTCAGGGAGTTCTTGAACAAGTTTGTCGTGGTCTTCGTGGATGATATTTTGGTCTTCTCTAAGGATGAGGAAGAGCATGCAAGACACCTCGGGGAGGTGATGGATACGCTTAGAGCGCATCAGTTGAAGGCCAAGTTCTCCAAGTGTCACTTTTGGAGAAGGGAAGTTAGATTCCTTGGGCATATCGTATCCAAGCAAGGCTTAGCGGTGGATCCCGCTAAGGTGGTTGCAGTTCAGGATTGGAAGACTCCAAGGAATGCAACCGAGGTGAGAAGTATTCTAGGTCTTGCGGGTTTTTATCGGAAGTTCATCAAGGACTTCGCGAAGATTTCTGCTCCTCTCACTAAATTAACAAAGAAGAATTCAGTTTTTGCTTGGAGCTTAGAGTGCGAGCTTGCTTTTCAGAAGCTCAAGAAAGCTCTCACATCAGCACCCGTTCTAGCTTTGCCCGATGGAGGGAAGTTATTTACAGTATACACCGATGCGTGTGGCACGGGGTTGGGAGCTGTTCTGATGCAAGAAGGAAGGGTGATATGCTTTGGCGGTAGACAACTCAAGGTGCATGAGAAGAATTATCCCACTCATGACTTAGAGTTGGCAGCAATAGTATATGCACTCAAGGCTTGGCGCCATTATCTTCTGGGAGAAAGATTTGAGCTTTATACCGATCACAAGTCATTGAAGTATCTCTTTTCTCAGAAGGATCTGAATCTGAGGCAGCAAAGATGGATGGAATTCTTGGCATCCTATGATTTTGAGATAGCTTATACCCCTGGCAAGGGGAATGTGGTGGCTGATGCATTGAGTAGAAGAAGGTTGACCCTAAGTCCTCTATTCGTTGAGATGAAGAATTTAGAGTATGTGGCAACCTTTGATTTCTCTTTGGCGATGGAGTCGATGACCGGTTCTTTAGCATCTCTGGAACTCAGGCCTACCCTTCTTGATCAAGTTGGGGCTTCACAGAGAGAAGACCCTCACATAGTTGAGATTATGGATAAGCTGACTCGAGGAGAGACGTCTAGTCACCTCGCTCGATATTCTGTTGATGACAAGGGTTGGCTGAGGAGAGATGGAAGGTTATGTGTTCCCATGGTAGAAGATTTAGTAAGAAAAGTTCTGGAGGAAGCGCATCGCTCTAAGTTGACTATACATCCAGGCGGGGATAAGATGTATAAAGATATGAAGCATATTTTCTTTTGGCCTGGGATGAAGAAGGATGTGGCAGAGTTTGTCTCTAGATGTATCATTTGCCAGCAAGTTAAGGCCGAGTCAAAGAAGCCCGGTGGGCTATTGCATCCTCTAGACGTTCCACTTTGGAAGTGGGAGAGTATCTCCATGGATTTTATTGATGGGCTACCAAGGTCAAGGAAAGGTAATACGAGCATTTGGGTTATTGTAGATAGACTTACGAAGAGTGCTCATTTTATTCCGGTGAAGAGCAAGAGGACCGCATTTTGGCTAGCGTCCGTATATCTTCGTGAGATTGTGAGACTTCATGGAGTCCCTTCTAGTATTGTCAGTGACCGTGACCCAATCTTTACAAGTCAGTTCTGGAATAGCTTGCAAGAGGCTATGGGCACGAGGTTGAATTTGAGTACTGCTTATCACCCACAGACGGACGGCCAAACCGAAAGGGTGAATAGGGTACTCGAGGATCTATTGAGGCTTTGTATTCTGGACTTCGGTGGTACTTGGGAAGACCATCTTCCCCTTGTTGAGTTTGCATATAATAACAGTTATCAGGCAAGCATAGGGATGGCACCATTTGAAGCTTTATATGGGAGCCCGTGCAAGTCGCCTACATGTTGGTGGGAGACTACAGATAAGCTCATACTTGGGCCTGATATGATCAGAGATACATCCGAGAAGATCGAGTTGATTCGGAGACGAATGAAAGCGGCCCAAGACCGACAGAAATCCTATGCTGATAAGCGAAGATCCGATTTGGAGTTTGATGTTGGGGATATGGTTTTCGTAAAGGTTTCTCCTTTGCGGAATGTGGTCCGATTTGGAGCCGTTGGGAAGTTAGCACCGAGATTTGTTGGACCATTCCCCATTGTTGAGAGGATCGGGCAGATGGCTTATAGAGTGAAGTTGCCCGAGAAGCTTGCCGGAGTACACGATGTTTTTCATGTCTCGCATCTCCGGAAGTGTTTGCATGAATCAGCAGAGATTGTGGAGCCAAGTGTTTTGGAAGATGTGGAAGTGGAGAAAGAGGCTACCTTGAGGAGAGCTCCGATTCGTATCTTGGGGACGGAGGCCAAGAAGCTAAGGAATCGAGAGGTTAAATTGGTGAAGGTTCAATGGGGTGAAGCCGAAGAAGACGCAACTTGGGAAACCGAGGAGAAGATGCGTAGGCTTTATCCATTCCTTTTTGAGGGTACACTCTCAATCTCTTTTCTTTGTGAGCGTATCTTTCTCTTTGCTATCCATATTTATCTAGTTTATCGTGTTAATCTTGTCATGAGAACCTTAGGTAGAAACCCTTTGGATGAAACATGTGTTTGAGACATGTTATGCTTGATGGTTGCAAGTGGTTGCAAGTGTTTGCAAGTGGTTGCTCGTGGATGCATTATACACGATTAGGCACTAGATCGGCTCGCACACTCCTCATATTGCATATGCATGAGTGTTTATGCTTATTCATGGATGAAAATTGTGTGTTATCACATGGATGTTGCATATGGGTGTATGTTATGTGCACACATATAGATGTTATACATTATGTTAGGAATTGCATACATATGGATTCATTTCACTAACATAATCCGCATTGATGATATTTGCATTAGATAAGTACATATACACACACCTTCGCATATGTTCATCCAACATTTAGAATCTTGTAAGGACAATGATTGCTCGTGGATGATGCTTTGAGTAGATGGATGATTGGATGGTAGGATACATTCTTCCTAACTTGAAGATTTCGGGGACGAAATCCTTTAAGGAGGGGAGAATGTAACAACCCGTATTTTCAATAACCTGTTATAACATAAATCGAGGCAGAATTTAATTCTAAAATCTGAATCAAGGGAAACGGGCTATGCCATTGCGTTCGTCTCGGAAAAATAAGCGAAATAGAGTCCGAGTTTTCGAAAATCGGAGTCCGTATGACCCAGTTAAGGCCCATTGAAGTTTTCAGAAATTTCCATATTAAAAACAGATTTAAATTTTAAGTTAAAAACAAGGGTTAGGGCACAACTGGCGTCAGGCGGGAAAACTCCCGCCAAGACCCCCAAGTCGACAGGCATGTCGACAGGGGTCTAAGGGTGTCGACTGCCCTGTCGACAGCCCTGTCGACACGGGGTGGCCGGGCAGTTTTGCCTGGCGCACCATTTCTGATCTGGGCTTGGTTGTGTTGAGCTTGGGGGCCAGATTCAATTTGGAGGGTTGAGATGAGAACTAGGGTTTAATCCTATGGTCTAAATCACTAGCCTAATCTATAAATAAGACCCTAACCTACCCTAAATCACTCATTATTCATTCTAGCAACTAAACTATGTCAAAATCAAACCTCTCATGGCCTCCACTCTCTTCATACAATTCCTAAATCAATTTCTAAGAGATTTCCATGCATACAAGTGTATTTAGGCTTGTATGATCCTCTTTAGCTTGCATTAAAGTCTTGTTTCTTTATTGGCATCATAAAGGAGGAGTCTTGATCAAGTTTGCTTGCATTTTTGGGGTTTTAATTTGTTGCATAAGGGGTTTCTTACATTTGCTATACTCATTTGAGTCCGCAAAACCATTGTAAGCCCTATTCCTCTCATACTTGAACTTTGAAGTTAAAAGCATGATATGCAAGTTGTCATAAGTTATGCAAGTTTATTTATGCAAGTATGATATGCAAGTTGCCATAAGTTATGCAAGTTTGTTTATGCAAGTATGATATGCAAGTTGCCATAAGTTATGCAAGTTTGTTTATGCAAGTATGATATGCAAGTTGTCATATGTTGTTCAAGTTTGTTTATGCAAGTTTGTTATGCAAGTATGATATGCAAGTTGCCATAAGTTATGCAAGTTTGTTTATGCAAGTATGATATGCAAGTGTCATATGTTGTGCAAGTTTGTTTATGCAAGTTTGTTTATGTAAGTATGATATGCAAGTTGACATATGTTATGCAAGTTTTATTATGCAAGTTTGATATGCAAAGTTGTCATATGATATGCAAGTATGCTTATGCAAGTTTGGGATGGTTATGTGGTTCATGTTAACATGTTATGCATGCTTTTGGGCCTAAAAATGTAATATGCAAGTGTATGAACACATGAACCTTTCATATGCCACCATGTTGAACTTGTGGCTTTAACACTTTTATGTCATGATTATGCCAAGTTCCCTCTTTCTATCCTTTATGCGCTATTGCGATATGTAAGCGATGGGATTGCGTTTGGGGTTTGGGTAAACTTAAAAGACATAAAAACATGAGCTTGGGAATTTACCTATTAAGTTAGGTCTACCCATTGGGAATTTACCTATTAAGTTAGGTCTACCCAATTGCTTGAAAACTTGTAATGTGATGGACATGACACTTAGAAAAGATGAGTGTGGCCAACTCGAGGTTGGGTTGAGTTTGTAGCGTAAACCTACCCGGAACCGACCGGCCTAACTAGTTGCTACAAACAATAGGACCCAATGTGAGAAGTTGGTCATGTTGTACCTTGGACCCGAGGTTAGACCAAGTTGTGGTGTAAAGCTACCCGGACCCGCCCGGCTTAACTAGTAACCACAACAAAGTCTAATGTGAGAGGTTAAGGCGCATTAATTAATTAATGCCTCAGGATTAGGGTTAAGTCATGGACCATTTAATACTTAACCAATTTGGGCTCGGTTGATTAATCGGGGTTAAGTCGTAAACTCACCGTTACACTTAACCAAGTTAATCCATGATTAGTGGAAGGGTTAAACCATACTTAACCCACTAGAGAAATCCTAGCAATGGGGGTCCACTCCTTCAGTAATCCCTAGTTTGTATCATCATGGCCCTAGGGACTAGGCTAGGGTGGGGGCATGATTACCGAACTGAAGATAAGGGGCCAAAAAGCGACGGCCGTGGTACGCCGGTGTAGTTCTGGGCGGACTCTGGTCGTGCACATAGTCCGTAGCCGGAGAAAACAAGCACGGGTACCGGTAGGGCGAGACTGTGCACTCATGTTTATGGTGTCCAGGGGTTGACACCCTAGGGCTTGATACACCCGACGGGTGGACCCGGCACAGTTCGACTACATTCATGGTTGGGCCATATTGACACCAACATGTGACGAGTTAGGCTTAGGGAGCCGATCGATTAGACCGTTGGGTTGGACCTTGAGGTAGGGTCACTTCATGGACCTCGTGGTAGGGTCACCTCATGTTATTGGACCTAGTATGAGGGTCACTTCATGTTATTGGGCCAAAGCTTGGGCCGTGGGATCAATACTTGTTTAATCAAGTCATGTTAGTTTGCTAGTATACCCGTGGTGCAAAACCTTAATCTTGATTATGCGATGACACCTTTATCTACCTTGATAGTTAATCATCATGTTGTTATCCTTATGTTCATACCTGCTGCTCATGTCAGTTAACTTTATCAGTTTACATTGATTGTAGTAGGGCTTACTCAGTCTTTTTGACTGACCTGTTTTCTTTCGCCTCTTTTCTTCCGTTTCCCCCCCAGGTTCTCAGGGAGGGAATACAGGAGCTTAGCTTGGATCCTACCTGCTTTCTTGGATAGCTCATGTATGCTTTGGACTTGAGCTCGCTATGGTTTTTCTGCTTTGGGGATAGCTACTTATGTTTTTCTTTTCAGTTTTCAGATGTTGTTGTTTATGTACTAGACTTATTTTATTTGGGAAATTGACATTATGATGTACTAGACTTGTGTTTGAAATGGTTTGAAAATCTTCCGCTGTTTTATCTATGTTATTTACTCTGATTACATACATATGTTCTTGTTCTGCCTTGATATATCATTATGCATGTTTACCTGATTCAAACGCCCCTCCAAAGTCAGAGTGCTTGCAAGAGTCACCCTGGCGGAGGCGGGGTGTTACAAGATAAATATAGATTCACACTATAGTCACTTGAAAATGAACCTAGTGGTTGTTGCAAGATCACCAGTGTTTATTTCCAAGTTTCGAAAGTGACGAAGATGTATAATTCCAGTCGAGATGTCGAATTAATACTTAAAACCTCATTTTGAAAGAATAAGAAAATTTGATTTTGATATTGCATTAGAATTGGGGATTGGTTATGAATCCATAAATTTAAAATACAAATGGGATACCTATGAAAGTATTTATGAAATTTTAAATTTTATCCATATGAACATGGATATTTAGACAAGCGTTTGTATGTAAATTTATATACGCAAACCTATAAAATTTAAGGGAACTAAGAATTTAACATTTATGAAAAGCCGATTTGCTAAGAAGTTATGGGTATCATTATATATTCTAAAATTTGGATTAGTATACGTTTAAAATTACGATCAGAGCTAAAGTTCTAAGTGGGGGAGAAGACTTTTCTACGTTTGAAACTTTGTAAATAAATTGAAATGTGAACGTATTGAATTTGACAAAAGCGATCACTTATGATGAATTGGATTTTGTGTATATAAATCTCACTCGAAAGGAAAATTTTGACAAGAGGGAAATAAATCGAGTACAAAGGAAAATGGAATGTGTAAAATTACAAGATGAGAATTTGAAGTGAAAAGAAAGAAGAAAATAAACTTACATAAGTGAAATAGCAAGGCTATGACTTGAATGAATCAAATGAAATGTAATGGGATACAATAAGTTGAGCGACAGGGTTTATACGAAAAAATGGGCTATGTATTCACGTGGAACAAATCGAATTATATGCCTTTGTCAAAAAAAACCAACAAGAATGAATGAATTGAATGGAAATTGCTTAACAAACAATCACTTATGCAAAGAAAAATGAAAGTCTGAAGCAAGAATCACCCAAGAGAAAATTTAATGAAATAATCAAGTATCCCATGATTGAACTGATGATATTTGTATCCTTGTATGCATTTGATTTTCCCGTCTTGGCTTTGGCTAACATTTAAATTCAAACCATTTGTTCTTGGGTAATGTTATTCATATCCTTGTACCTCATGAATTTATCCAAGTATGTTGATTCGAATCGTCATACATTGTGATGTTCATTTTGATAGTAAACTTCTATTAGTACATCCCCACTTGAGTACATGGAATTTTGACTTGATCCATGTATACCCCTTCGTGCCGTGTGAAACCGTGTTTGAACTCGAACTAGATAACTTTGATTTGTCCAAGATATTATGTAACGGAACCTCAGTAAATGAGCTTTTCATAGTAACTAAAGGTGTTTGAAATATAGAATCCAACTTATGCAAGAAAAATTGATTTTGGAAATATTAATTTTGAGGATTTGGTCCCGGAAATTTTGAAATCAATGTTTTGGAACTAACCCATGAACAATACTAGTTTGAAATATGTATATGCTAATCAGGGTAGCGTAGTGGAAGCATTATGATACTTTTAAGAGATCTTCCCGAGTATAGGAAATGTGACCTTTTCAAACACGATTTAATATTTGAAATGAAAATGAATATAAAGTCCTATATCATTGTGTAAAGGATTTTGAATTGAGATATGTTTTGAAATAATGTTTGAAAAGGGAAAATATTCAACTATACGAAATGTAAATGATTTATAAGATATGAATTTGAAGGTCTTGAAAAATTCTATATTATGGAAATATGAAATTTATTTTGGAAATCTTGGAAATGTTTCGAAACAAAATGGAATTTGATCTGAAGAAGATTGACATGACTTATAGGCTATAAACGATTTTCTTAAACCTTTAAAATTTGTAAAGCTTACTTGATTTAAAAGAATGGTAAGAAAATTTTTGAGTTATAAAATCTATAACTTATTGCTCTCCCTAACAAATTTTAAACTGAATAAATTATTTATAATGTTATATATGTCGACTTAAATTCATATGATGCTTCCTTTTCGAGGACGAAAAGTGTTAAGTAGGGGAGAATATAACCCGGTAACTTCGGCATATTTAAATAGAAGATAAATTAAGATTTAACTTAAAATAAATATTTATATTTGGAATTTTGTCTATTTTGAGCAATATACATAAACCATTTCCGTGGATTTACAGACATTTCAAAATGAGATTTACATTTCTAACCATCTGTTGTTTAAAATACGAACGCTATTGAAACAAGAGTTACTACCATTTTAATTTATTTTTGTAACTTTATGAATTTAATATTGATCTTGTAATTTGGTTTATAAAAGGAAAATATGCTTATACTTGAAGTCTAATTTAGAAATTGGACTATTATTTATTTTGAACGGAATTTGAATATGCTTATATATGGACTATTTTGTAAATTAAATTTTACATGAACGTTTTGCTAATCAAAAACTTTTTACTTCACTAATCAACTTTAAATTATATATATATTCGGAAATCTAACTTGGAATTATATCTTATTTAATTTAGAAAGAAAATTTTATCATTGGCAAATTTAATTTCAAAATAAAGGTTGAAGTTTACTATAAATAGTGATTAATTTTATTTGGAATAAACCGCTAAGTTTAAATTTATGACAAGTCGGCACCGTTTGTAATACAATTGATGTAATAAAAACAAAGAATGAACTAATAATTTTAAAAGAAAGAAAATGAATTAATAGTTTTAAAATTGAAAACAAAATTTTATGTTAATTAAATTTCTAAATTTTAAACGTCGGATAAGTTCTGCATTTTTTGTTATTAAATTTCAGCGTTGTTTATCCATGGTGCGCATTCACAAAAAATAATATGAAAATGTACGTAAAACAGTTTAAAGTTCGTTGCGCGTTCGCTGCATTGTCCATTCATGTCCATATAAATAAATAAATAATAAAGTAAAATAAAAGAATTTGACTGTAGTTTCCTTAACCGCGTTAACAAACAAGGAAAGCAATAAACGTTGAACCCAAGTTTAAACCATGTAATAATGGTAGGCAAATTCAGCCAAAATTAATACTTATCTAAATAACAAAAGTCCTTTCCTTCTCTGAAATAGTCATACATGTTGCTCCTTTAATTTGAAATGTCATCTCTCCCCAAAAATATGGCAACAGTACAAAAATCTCGAGAGCAATTCTTTTGTGCCCACTCCCCCTGTCCCCGTGTGTGCCTACCAATCAAATCTCCTCATTTCCGCTTTTTTACATTTAAGTCCCTGGACAATTATAGGGTTTAACTGCAAAAAGCTAAAATCAGGGGGCTGTGATTGGTTGGGGACACGGGGCACATACAATTTCGGCACAGAAGAATTGGTGCGAAAAATCGCTCCCTGTCTGTAGCAAATAGATCTAAAAACATTGTTTAATATTTTGAAATTTTCCCGGTCAGTAGCAAAGATATGGAAATAGTACCCCAAGATTTGGAAATATACGGAGCAGGGAATCCAATGCTTTCTTCAAATAAAATATTCAAAACCGCACATATAAAAGCATCCCATTTTCTTCTTCGCGTGACATCTTTCTTCCTCCTGCTCATTCTACTTCACGCAACTAATCTGTCTCCTACTCCTTAAATTTTTCCATCCCTAATTCTACCGTATTCAGAGAAAAGAAAAAACAACAACAAAGCTTTGAATGGCACTAGAAAATCATGTACATCCTTACCCTTCCCTTTCTGAACAGCAACCCACTTCCTCATTTTGCAAAAACTCGCACTCCACTCCTTACCGGATTTCTCCAGGCTACCCGCATTTGCCGCTGGAGCCGCCTTCACCACCGCCACCCATTCTTCCTCATTGCACGAACCCAGTCCCTTAAGCTGCTCCCAGCCATTTGAAAAAGCCTTTTCTCTCCTGTGTCAGCTGTAAGAAAAAAAAGCAAGGAGCAGCAGCTCCACCTAGCGAACGTCGTTCGCCGTTAGTCGACTTCCCCCAAACTCTGAACCGCCACCCAGTTGCCAAGCTCCGGTCGCCGGAAGCTTCTGTTTGCACCGAACCCAAGCAGGCTCCCTTTCCTCGCACAGGACCAGAATTGAGAACAAAAAACCACAGAGAAAAAAAAGGAGAACACCAACTGTCAAGAGCAGCAGGTCCGCTTCGGACCACCGTCACGGTCACCTACATTGTCTCATCCGAGCTCGGCACCCCGTCTAGCGTCTTGATCTTAGTGCATCAGTTTCTTTTTCATCTGTTTTCTTTGCATACAAAATGTAATACATGCGCATGCATATATTGATACCCATAAGCGCATGTACATATGCTCACATCCATGCTACTGATGCTGGCGTATTTGTTTTGGCCATGCATGGGTGTTATGGGCTAGACTCTTAGTACGTTGTTTTACATGATACACCCTAAGTTGCTAAGAATAGCAGGGTGCGCATGCAAGCTTCAGTGGGTGGTGTTGTGTAAATTTTTGATCACCAGTCTGTAAATTTAAAGATCACTCTTTTTTGTGGTTTAACAAAACTCTATCTAGTCGAGTGGTTTGACATGTAACTCAAAACTAGGAGGCCACTAGTTCGAACCCGACTGTATCCACTTGGCTTTGGTCCATCATTTTTGATTGAAATCTTTTTGGCGTAAATTTACACATGAAATTTAGTCTGCTTTTCTAAATAAAAATCGTTCCTTTGTTCTAGGTAGCGAATTCCTCCTTGTAGTCGTTAGTGTCGTTCTACTCATATCATGTCTTCTCTTGTTGCCACGGAAGGTGAGTTTTATTACTCGCGACTAATTGATTATTGAGTGAATTAAACACTTGAGTGTTGAATGGAATGTTAGGGTGCTCTAGATTTGTTTGCTTTGATTGTGCACGTGCAACACACACACCGTTATCTCATATGAAACAATATGGATGTATGTGTGATATGTTATGTTTATTTCTCACCATGCAAGTTCCCTTTAGATTAGAAAACCAATACGGGTTGAAATGATACATACTCGAATCCCTTGTGTATTCGAATCGATTTGGGATGCGGGTTGAAATGATACATATCCGGGATTCAAATATTTTAAAGAACGGATTGAAAAAATAAATAACTGTATCACTTGACCATATATTAGAAAATTATATACGGACACTGTGGTCAATAAAATAAATTATTTAAAAACATTATATCGACTTTGTAAAGAAAATTTTAATGAAATTTTCGTATAGCATAAAGAAATGTTTAAAGGAATTTTGTTCAAATCTAACTTGAATTTTTATAAGAAATTCAAAGTGATCATGAAATCTAACATTTATAATTGAGTTATTTTAAATAAGTTCTACATATACTTTGTGTTCATAAATAAATTTAATAACATAAAAGTCATAAATATGGTGATTCATTATAAAAAGAGATTTCAAGACTTGTTAAATATTTAGAACTTACTTTAATGTAAGATTTGTCAAATGATTTCTCCCCATTTTAATTTAAGAAGGATTTGTCAAAATGTAAATTTGTTAAATTTCAAGTATAATAGAAATATTCTCATTTAAGTCGTGGCAAATACGACTTTTGAATTTAACAAAGCATTAGTTTTTATTTAGAACTAACGTGGAGTTGTTTGGAAATTTACTATTTGGAAAGGATATGAAAATGCAAGGTGAAACGGTTTGGGAATCGTTCAACCACGGAAGTAGTGAAATAAAACCAAATAAAGGAATTTGATATAAATATGAAATCTAAAAGGGAAAGGAAAGTGTGAGACATGGATTGGATTGGATTAATATTATATGAATAAATTTATATTTTCATAAATGCAACTTTTCACATTTCTTAACCTTGTAAACTTCCTTTATAAATTTATAACTGTTTATAACTATTTATATAAAGATATATATTTTCACACCATGTTTCTAAAGGTACTTTCTTAACATATTTTATAAATTTAAGGTGAACGCATGACTATTTTGGCAAATAAAGGTTTTCATACCGTTTTACAACTACTTACATAAGTATTTATACGTATATGCATCGTTTTTAAATTTAATACATATATTATTTTCAAATTTAACTACTTTTAATATATTTTATCAACTCAGATAAGATTGTGTCCAATCCAGTCTAGTGAATCCGAAAGGTGAAATAAAGGATTTCAAGCAATAATGATTTTCGTGAAAGTTGAAACTTTAAAACCAAATGGTTGACAAAAGAGAACTGTGAATTTTGAATTTGGAACCTTAACCGAACCAATAGGAAATTGTTTGAGTGATCGATATTTGGGGAATATTTAAAATAATTTGATTTGTTACACTCGAAATACGATTTCAAATATAATGGCCACGGTGTGAAAAATGTAAACATTTGGTTGTTAAAGAGACCGGATTCAGTAGATGTCATACTCGCTGCCAGTACCGATACCACTTTAACAACTGTGTACGCGGTGGAGTTCCAGAAAAGAAGTAGGATGGTATGGAGATGATTACTGGATTTGAAGAAAGAGAACGCTGATGGATCGGCCTTGAACTTCGAGTCATAATTTAAATGACTAAAACAGGAGCCATGCCCGGGTTAAGTAAGGTAGCACCTCTGATCGAACACGCTTCTTCGATACCATCTCTATTACTATGTGATTGATTTGGGGTGCCCTTTTGATTTTCAGAGTGTTGTTCTAGGTGGGCGGTAGTTGCTATTATGCGTTACCACCGGCCCGGGAGCCGCAATCCGGTAGAATTCTACCGTGGGTATTCTTCGTATGCCTTGTCATATTATCCTCATCGAGTCCCCTATGATTTTGATTTGTATCGTACCTATGGAGTGCCCTCTAATGCCATGGGGTTACTGTCGGTTTACGGTACCGTATAGACTACGGTATTATAAATGATGTAAGGGTAACATTGTAATGACCCGGATTTTTAGCGACTTTGGTTATCGACATAAACACGATGTCGATAACCAAACATCGAAAAATACCAGTCATCAGTGAAAGAAATTAGAGGATGAGGAAAGATAAGATAGAAACTTAGAATAGAAGAAGAAGAAGAACACAATATCAGAGTAACACGAATCTCACAGCGGAACGAATAAATATATTTCATAACATAACTTTGAAATACAAAACTGTACTAGAATATACATATCATTATCAAAGTACAACACTTACAACACAGCGGAAATAACTACAGCTATATGATCCTGAAGCCTCCTGCTGCAAGCTCTTCTAGTATATCTGTAAATCCTGACTACTTGACTGCCCGTACAAAATTAGGCACCCAAGAGTTTAGGGAAAACAACAAAATAAACTCCGGGTCAGTCATGGGACTGGTATGAGTAAAACATTTAAAAACAGTTTAAGCAGGTAATCGATATCTCATAAGACCACGCCGTATAACGGAACGGGTTTTTCCCTCATGAGAATCCAAAATATCTTTATATCAAAACCTTTGATATTATAGTAATGTCTATCAACACAATATAATAATCATCCAGCAGAACGCTTTCATCTCACATTCTACATATATAGTATACCATCAAAACCGCAAGTACGTAGTGGGTAATGGATTTCCAACTATGACAAGGTATGGAACCACCTTTCGCTAGTGTACCTCTAGAGAGGAATACACTGGGTTCAACAAGAACATCTTGCAACCCGGCCACACATGACCGACCACTCATTTCGCTTCAGTGTATCGAATGTATATCACCAACGGTTAGGATCAGCAACCATTTCCCGAATGGGACAGTATCGACAATAGATTTTTAGAAATGAATGAAACTCTAGATCAGGTGATTATACACCCTACTTCGGTGCGACCAACTTAGCCATGCTGCCTGCCCGATTTCTGTCATTTACCGGATGTGAGGCTAGAAGCTATGCTTTATCATCACAACAGATTCACTTTGAATGCCACATCGTCAAATCCATCAAATCACCGATTGACGTCCTCAACCATACATTATGTGTTAGCTAAAAGAAGTTTCCTTCTCCGCTTCCACTCTTGGTACGGTTGGAGAAATCAATATACATGATCGTCTGGAAATACTCTGTCAGACATCCGTCCATACAAGTCATCCAGGAACAGGATGAACCGAAGGCACTATTCTGTAAACAGGATAGCCCTTGCATAACTCCGTCTTCAATTTCCTTTGGCATATATGATTCGCAACACTTATGCCAATACAGAGTGGTTCTTTGGATAATAATCCAACCGGTCTCTCCATATTAACAACGTTAAAATGGTCAAAACTTCGATAGTCTGTGATTTAACTATCGAAGAAAAATAGGTGTGCAAACAACGATATTATTTCCAAATGGAAATTTATATCGATCAAACATCATTCAACATTTATCTCTTTATTTCATTAATTTACTTATCTCCTGTTTCCCTATATTCAATATTTCTTATTTTCTAAATTTGGAAAATATACGTTATTAACAATGGAAAACATTTCCATTTTTTGTTTTCTTTATTAGAAAACATTTCTGGTTTCTTATTTTGAAAACATTTCCAAAACTTCTTCATTGGGCTTAGACAGATGTTTAAACAAACCATCGCGATGCCAACTCAAACCATTTCCTTTACTCCCGAACCTTAACTATTCCTTAGTTAAAAACGAAGCCAATCAAGTTGGGGTAGAACTACCTCTCAGACCTTAACTGAACAACATTTCTAACTTTGAAATAGGCAAAGTTCACTTTATACTCCTTTTTATAACTTCCTTACTTAACCCTCTTCGAATAGCTATATTCGATTGACTCTTTTCACTTAACTCTATTCGAATAAACTATATTCGATAACTCCTTTTACTTTCTTCGAATAAACTATATTCGATTAATTCATTTGCTTCTATTCGAATAAACTATATTCGATTAACTCCTTTGCTTCTATTCGAATAAACTATATTCGATTATCTCCTTTGCTTCTATTCGAATAACTAACATCGATTAACTCCTTTTACTTTAACTCTAATCGATTAAACTAACATCGATTAACTCCTTTTACTTTAACTCTAATCGATTAAACTAACATCGATTAACTCCTTTTACTTTAACTCTAATCGATTAAACTAACATCGATTAACTCCTTTTACTTTATCTCTAATCGATTAAGTAACATCGATTAACTTCTTTTACTTCATCTCTAATCAATTAACTAACATCGATTAACTTCTTTTACTTTAACTCTAATACATTAAACTAACATCGATTAACTCCTTTTTGAATAAATTATTCATTCATAAAGATTTACTTTTAGTAATAGTTCTTCACTTTACAAATGATTTCCTTTTATTCTAACTTATCCTTTGATTCTATAAATATTTCTTTTATAAAAATTCCTTTCCTTTTCTATATAAAATCCATCGATTTTATATAAATAATTCATTTTCAAAATACACTTTGAAAATCCCCTTCCCCATATCCAGTATTTCTTATGGTATTTAACATACCATATAATAACGGTAAATATCGTCCAAACACACAAAATCAACAACAGATTATATATCATATCATATATCACAATATATGAATCACAGTAAAAGAAATGTTGAGGAATCCAGTTGGATTCCTCCAACCTGTTTCCCTGCATCCACAGATGTTAAACAATATAATATAACATCACTTTCATTTCAATATAATATATTCTGTTAAATAGAATCAATATAGAAATTCAACTAACTGACTAGCAGTTCAATCAAACAGTCAACATACAGTCAATCAACCAATAGCTAACAGTTCTAAAAATACAACATGAAATTATAAACTGTTCAGAGTTAGTGAGATTTACTCACTTTGGCAGTTCATCATTAAAGAACGATAAACTGTTGTTTTGATTTGAATCAAACAATTTATTTCACCATAAATTCATACGAGTTCCATTCCACTCCCAGTCAGTTCCATGGTGTAGCCACTGTCCATACGATCCCAACGCAACTTACGGTTCGTCATTCTGATACCGTATGCAGAAGATATCACATTTATAAGTTTACACTATATTTAAATTTTAAATAAAAACCTAACTTATTATTTAAAACAAAAGAATGGGCCTTCACCTTTATACTTCAATTTTTTTTCTTGGCCCGTCCACCTTTTAATACTCACGCCCATTTCCTAAAAGCCGGCCCACCAAGATAAAACACGGACCCTCTCCTTCCCCAATTCCTTTGAACGTAGCTGCTCTTTTATTCTTATAGAGGACATCGCTGATTATCCACCCAAATTCCATCTTCCCTACACCTCCATTCCTCATTTCGGTTTCACCATTCAGCTTCTCATCTATCTCTTCATCATCTCGTCACCAACCCCTTTAAACTCTATCACCCTACGCGGTTCCGTTTGCAGCAGGTACTGACGCAAGGATACAGTATTGACCGACACCTTTTTCCTTCATTGATCCCACAACTTCCCTCACTGAAATGCTCACCTTCTAGAACTCATCAAACCCCGGCCATTTATCACTTCGCACACCCAGTTTCACTTCGACAGTAACCAGGCCATTTCGAACACTAACACCGCTCCATTCACTTTTCATTCTTCCTCCAAAAGTTCACGAACCCAACTCCAGTATCCTGTTCGAACTCCACTTTCATGAATCCCCTTCCATTTCCGCATGCTTCCCATTTCTTCTCAAACCCCTGCCCTCGTTTTAGTCCTTCCCAACGCAGCACCACGTTTTGCCACGAGCAAGCCCACCATTTCTTAGATTTTATAGGAGTTTGAGGATTTTAAAACTTGCGTTTTTTTCTTTCTTTGTGTGGAGGCTGAGAAGGCATTGACAGTGGGAGGAAAATAAATGGGTTTAGGTTAAAGGAGTGTATTTATAGGGAATTCTTTGAATGAAGGACGCCCTTCCACGTTTTTGAAAGAAGGCCACAAAGAATCGGTGGTGAAACAAGGCAATATGTGGTCTTGTTTATGTCCACAAAATTTGTTACCACTTTATTTTATAAATTTATATAGTTACGTACCGCTACAGACAGAAATAAAAACACCATCGTGACGAGCGAGGTGCCCCGACTCCAGAAATATAATAATATCGGTAGGTTGACTCATATTGTGAAACCTCGAAATGTCGATACAGGGTGCCAAATACTCCAAATAAAAAGTTGTTTATTTAATTAATTAAAAATTACATTAAAATTCTAAAAATTTAATTATCACTACTTCTCAAAAGAACCTTTTTCAATTTCGAATCCGATAACTAGTTATATCGACTAAACCATTACGGTCGATAAACGATTCTATAGCGACTATTCTAAAATTTGATTTGGACATAAATCAAAATCTATACGACGAAATCCTGATTTTTCTTTTCCACTAGAAAGATATACTCCACCTGCTCCGTACGTTTCTTGTTTCACAGAAATCCGGCTTAAAACGAATCCTGTACATTCAGTTGAAGTTCGAATCGCCAAATTACGAACTGCAGCGCCATTTCAAGCTCGTTTTTAATTATAATATAATTAACGTTCAAACTGTCGTCGTTTAAATATATTCTCTAATATAATTCAATTCCATACTGATATATAAATTTTAAATAACCCAAATTACACCATACTGTGAATTTCACTATTTTTGATTATTACTGAATTAAATATATTATTTAATTCCTATTTTAATTAAATATTCATCATTATTTAATTAAACCACCATTTAATTCACTATATCACTATTTAAATAATTAAATAAATTAATTATAATACCTCTGCCAATGCGGGTCATTACAAACATGGTAATCCCGCTTACGCTATTTTCATTATATTTACCTTTCTGAATAGACACTGTTATAATAGCGTACTATTATATATGTATTAGTTTCGCGGATCCTTAGAAGATGGGAATCCCAAACATCCTTTAAGTTATTGTACATTTCAGTGAACACTTCATTTGAGGTAATTCCCTTATATGAGACTATTAGTCATGACTCGAGTATTTTGTTTGTTTTGTTCCTTGTAAAATGCTCGGGTTAGACCGAGTATTTCAGTTGGATATAAATCAGTTAGAGCTTGAGATTCGTTGGAGATCCAGCCATCCATCTACTATGTCATATGCAGTCGTGACCATCTCTGCTTGTTACCAACTATTAGTATGACTCTATATTCATTCTTCCGTTGTGCCTATATTTATTTCTGTACTCTGATATCATGTAAATTTAAAGATTTTTGTAATATTACTTCCGCTGTGAGATATTCTGTGTTCTGTGCCTGTGATTCTGTGATGATTTGTATTCAACTTCATAAGAAATAGCAATCTGTCATTTTGAACGGTTCGATTTGGTTTAATTACCGACTTGGAGCGAGCAAAAAGTCAAGTCGTTACAAGCACCTCCTCCAGCCTATAAATACTTGGCCCAAGACGAGACAGAAAACACATTAGTTATTCTTCTCAATTTGCTACTACTTCTTCTAAGTAATCCTCTGTTCAAGTTTCTATAATTTCCTTTAGTTCATCGGAGCTCCATTTGCTGGCACTACACTATGGGGATGGTCCGTTTTATCCTAAGAAACAAATTGCTATCACGTCAATCAGTGCATACTATGGCAATATTGTTTCAAGGAAACAGAATCATTTCTGCACTAGAACATTAGTGAAATATTCTTCTTCTAGTCTGTTGGTGACGGTTATGTACCGGTCCAAACTAGTGCACAATCGGTCTCGCTTACTGTCATTGTTGTAATCAGAGTTTGACTTGACAATTGCGGCATTATTGAGTAACATTGATAGTTGTTACTATCTATTTGCCATACAATCTTGTATTGACAAAAAGACCTAACTTTGTAATCTAGTCATGTTTTGATAATAGTTCTAACAATCTTGACACAATATTGATTGTTGCAGACGACAACAAACTATGTCGCAAAATAGCAACATTAATTTTATACCAACACAGACGGTGACCAACGCTCTGATTGCGCCAGTGGTTCCAACAATGGCTCTGTCTTATGGAGAAAGTCCAGAGAAGTTCAACATCATTAATTTTAAGCGTTGACAACATAAAAATGCTACTTTATCTAACAATATTGGGACTTTCCAAATTTCTGACTAAATATGTTCCTAAAAGATCAAAAGAAAATTTGGCTGAAATCTCAAAAAGGGCATTGCTGATATGAACTTATGAGCAGTAATATCAGAGTGCAACCTAGAAAGGAACTAACTTTAAATGACATACTCTATGTTCCGGAAATTCGTAAAAAGCTGATTTCAGGATCATTGCTCAGCAAATATGGATTTAAATTAATCCTTGAAGCTGAGAATGGAGTGTATGTAGGAAGAGGATACGTGTGTGATGGTTCGTTAAAGAAAATGTGACCACTATTGCACCACACACTGATATGAATAATAGTGAATCTTCTGTTTATATTGTTGACTCTTCCAACATGAGGCATTCTTGATTCGGGCATGTAACCTTTGAAACATTGCGGAAATTGATTAATCTAGAATTTATTCCTAAGTGTAAACTTAGACACTAATTGTAAATGTCAAATTTGTGCAGAAACAAAATTGACAAGAACCTTGTTTCATCATGTTGAACGAGAAACTGAACCTCTAGATATAATCCATAAGGATGTATGTGATTTGAAAATGTGTCGAACTTGAGGTGGAAAAGGGTATTTTATTATATTTAATGATGACTGTACTAGGTAAAGTTATATATATCTCCTTAGAAGTAAGGATGAAGTATTTGATGTGTTTAAACAATACAAACCAGAAGTTGAGAATCAACTCAACAAGAAAATCAAAGCTTTAAGAGGTGATAGAAGAGGAGAATATGAATTTCCTTTTGAAAATTTTTACGCTGAACGTGGTATTATACACCAAACTACAACGTCATATTCACCTCAATCCAACGGTATAGCCGAATGGAAATATAGAAATCTTAGAAGAAATGATGAAAGCTTTATTGTTAAGTTCTGGCTTGCCGGATAACTTTTCTTTCGGGAAATCATATTTTAAATAAAATACCCCGAAAGAAAACTTCTAAGTCTCGTCGTGAATTTTGGAAAAACATACCACCATCCTACAAATACTTAAAAATATGGGGGTGTCTTGCCAAAGTAGAGGTATCAAAACAAAAGAAGGTCAAAATTGGACCAAAAATAACTGATTGTGCATTCATTGGGTATGCAGTAAACAGTTTCGTATATCGAGTTTTGATACATAAGTCTGAAATTGATGATATTCATGGAAATGCCATCATTGAGTCGAGAAATGCTAGATTTTTTCGAACACATATTCCCCTTGAAACAAAGAGACCAAGGGAATACGAAGTTCCTTATTCTCTTGAGAATATTAAACAAAATGAAACTCAGCAAAGTAGTGCTAACAAGCAAGTGGAGGAACCAAGAAAAAGTAATAGGTCAAGGATCAGAATTCTATACTTTTATGTTAGAAGACGATCCATTGAAACAAACTGTGTCTTGCAGCGATGCCACTCATTGAAAGAGGCGATTAACAACAAGATTGAATCCAGTATGTCCAATCATACATGGGAATTGGTTGATTTACCTCAAGGATATAAGACCTTAGGTAATAAATGGATATTTAAAAGGAAATTGAAACCTAATGGTTCAACAGACAAGTGCAAAGCTCGTTTGGTAGTCCAAGGATTTAGATAAAAAAATGAAGACCTGGACTGTTTTGATAAATATTCACCAGTAAAATGGATAACAATGTTTATTGCAATTGCATCCATACATGATAAAAAAATGCACTTTTGAATTGTGAACTCGAGGAAGAAATCTATATGAAACAACTTGAAGGATTTCTAAACTCAAAAAATGAGAATAAAGTTTGCAAATTGGTAAAATCACTTTATGGCCTTAAGCAAGCTCCAAAACAGTAGCATAAGAAGTTTGATAATGCTATGTTATCAAATGAATTCACGATAAATGAATTAGATAAATGTGTGTACATAAAACACACACATATTGGATATGTCATTGTTTGTCTCCATGTTGATGACCTATTGATCCTAGGCAATAACAAGGCCATAATAACATCTACAAAGGATATGTTATCCTCTAGATTCGATATGAAAGACCTAGGACTGGCTGATGTGATATTGGGTGTAAAAAATTTGAGAACACCATAGGGATATGCATTATCCCAATTGCATTACATCACCAAAATACTTAGAAAAATTCAAGCAATATAATGTAACTATTGCAAAATCACCAGTAGATATGAACCAAAATTGGGTAAAGAACACTAGTGATGATATCTATCAATTGGAATACTCTCGTATACTTGGAAGTATCATGTATGTTATGGACTGTACTAGGCCCGATATCGCATATGCTGTACGCAAACTAAGTAGATTTACCAATAATCTTGGTAAGCATAATTGGAAAGTGATAATCAGAGTTCTAGGATATCTTAAGTATACGCAGAGCTATGGTCTATACTATACAAACTATCCATCAATAGTGGACGGATACAGTAAAGCAAATTGGATCATTGGATCACATGATACAAAGTCTACAAGTGGATACATGTTCACATTAGGAAATGGAGCAATTTCATGGAAATCATCCAAACAGACTTGTATTACTAGATCTACGATGGAATCCGAGTTTATTGCACTAGATAAGACTGCAGAAGAAGAAGGATGGATTCGAAGCTTCTTAGAAGACATTCCTAATTGGAGCAAACCTATGCATCCAATATGTATACATTGCGATAGTCAATCGGCTATTAGAAGAGCTAATAGTACACTATACAATGGTAAGTCTAGGCATATTCGTTGTAGACATAAAAATATGAGACAACTTTTCTCTAATAGGGTTATCACAATAGATTACGTTCAATCTAATGATAGCTTAGCGGATCCACTTACAAAAGTCTTGCCAAGAGATAAAGTTCAAACCTTATCAATGGGAATGGGGCTAAGGCCTATACACTAAAGGTTTTTCTAAAATGGGAACCCCACCTAGTTGACTAGAGATCCCAAGATATAGGTTCAAAGGGACAACGAAGTTTAAGAGAAACTTGGTGGCACTGTTACACACAAACCATTACTATGATAAGTCAGTGCATTACGTGTTGAAAAGGATAAGTATTAATACTTTTAATGATGTCTGGATTTTTTGGAATTAAAGAATAACCTTTACAGAATCACCTACGTAAGTGCGAAGGCGCCGCTTCAAAGAGAATTATGAGGCCAAATTCTCTAAGCACTTATGAGACCAGGCAGGTGTTCAAGGAAAAAACGAACACGTACAGAGAATGAATGATTATAAGAAACATTTATCATATGTTATCTACTTTGGAATTACACAAAAGGATTACAGTTCAAGGACATTATATGTCCACTGATTCACCTGTGATTCAAATAGGTAATCACTAGGAAAGTTCAAGGCCCATGTGCTACTTTAACCGATGTGATAAATGATTCGTGATAATAAGAAAGACTGCACATTCATGTGGGGGATTGTTGGAAATGAATGAGCAAGAGAAAGAGGAATTTTGGAAGAAGAGAGGAAAGCAATCAAAATCCCACATTATGAGATATGAGTACCTACTTTTCTATAGGCTTATATAAATAAAGGAGAATAGGGCTTGTGAATAGTGTGGATAAGCCAAGACACAGTGTTATGTTGGTGTCAAATTGGGCCTAGTGCCTTGGGAATCTTGGAGTCCATGACATAATATTATTTTGATGCCAAATGGGGCTTAGTTCCTTGGGACTCTTGGAGTCCATGACACAATATTACATTGATGTCAAATTGGGCTTAGTGCTTTGGGACTTTTGGGTTCTGTGACGCGATATTATATTAGTGTCAAAAGTTGGGAGTTGTGCCTAGGGACTCTTGGGGTCTCATGGTTAAATAGGTCATTGATTACAGCTTGGGCATGTTGCGCTGAAACAAGTTATTTTGATCATTTTTGATCTGGCATGTCTGTTCAATTGAAGGGATACAACCGTTTCATCATAAATGCGCACACACATTCATGCACCGTTTGATTAAAGGGTCGCAACCTTTTCAAGGGTCATTAATGTTCAGATAGGAACCTCCTCCAGCCTATGAATACTTAGCCGAAGACGAGACAGAATACATATTAGTTATTCTTCTCAATTTACTTCTTCTTCTTCTTCTTCAAAGTAATCCTCAGTTCAAGTTTCTATAATCTCCTTCAGTTCGTCAGAGCTCCGTTTGCTAGCACTACACTACGGGGTTGGTCCGTTTTACCCTGGGAAACAAATTACTATCACGTCAATCAGTGCATACGATGAAAATATTGTTTCAAGGAAACAGAATCTTTTCTGGACTTGGAAATTACTGAAATATTCTTCTTTTAGTCTGTTGGTGACGGTTCTGTACCACTCCAAACTAGTGCACGATCGACCTTGTATCACCCCGAATTTCGGTTAATGCTAAAATTCACTAATTGCAGAATAAATAATCTCATATGTGAGAATTGGGGGAAACGGGCTGCGTCATTGCATTCGTCTCGGAAAAATACGCGAAATAGAGTCTGAGTTTTCGAGAATCGGAGTCCGTATGGCCCGGTTATGGCCCAATGAAGTTTACAGAAAATTCAAAGTTCAAAACAGATTTAAAATTCAGGTTCAAATTTCGAAATTGGGGCCATTGGGCGCAGGGGGGAAAATTCCCGCCTAGCTACCCAAGTCGACAGCCCTGTCGACTGGGCAGTCGACTTGGCTAGGACCAAGTCGACAGCCCTGTCGACTTGCGTGTCGACAGGGGGTGCTCGGCCAGTTTGGCCTGGTGCACCATTTCAGGGTTTGGGCTGGTTTCTGGAACCTTCCGAGATCTGATGGTCCTAATCTAATTTAGGGTTAATCTAATGGCCTAAAACACTTGCCTAATCCTATAAATAAGATCCTAAGCTAGCCCTAAATGATCATAATCCTATCCTCTAACTAAACTATGCCAAAATTTTCTATGATCATGGCCTCCACTCAAAACCCTAGCCTCCATCCTCTTTCTAAACTATTTCTATGAAGGCTTTCATGTTCATACAAGCATTTTTAAGTTGTATGAGTGATCATTAGCTTGCATTCATCATCAAGTTGCAAGCTTTATGTTCAAGGCTAGAGTTTTTGGGTGATTTTTGGCAAGGGTTTGCTTATTGGAGTTTAGTGGTGAGTTTCTATAGCCTTAATAATCAATTGTTAAATTGATTATGATAGGATATGATAAGATATGGCTATGTTTGTGGATCAATGTGTTTATGCAAGTTTAGTATAGTGTATGTTGTGTGTTTTGCAAGTTTTATGCTATATGCAAGTTTAATGCTATGTTTTATGATGCTCATTATGCAAAACACTATGTTGAACATTGATTCATATGTAACATGTTATGCAAGCTATATGTGAGATTATATGCAAGTTTATATGTAACATGTTATATGCAAGTTATGTGCATGATTATATGCAAGTTTATATGTAACATGTTATGCAAGCTATGTGTTTGGTTATATACAAGTTATGTGCATGATTATATGCAAGTTTATATGTAACATGTTATGCAAGTTATGTGTTTGGTTATATGCAAGTTATGTGCATGATTATATGCAAGTTTTTATGTAACATGTTATGCAAGTTATGTGTTTGGTTATATGCAAGTTATGTGCATGATTATATGCAAGTTTATATGTAACATGTTATGCAAGTTATGTGTTTGGTTATATGCAAGTTAACATGTGACATGCTATGCAAGCTCACACCTTTGTATGACATAAGAATCATATGCAAGTTACCCCCTTTGTGACATATATGCTTCATGCAAGTTTGGATTAAATGCTAGTTGGGTTTAATGTATGCTCATATATGCAAGTTGACACCTTTTAAACCCATGATAAAGTTATATGTTATGATTGGTTAAACCCATGGCATTTGTGATGAATCTTCCCTTTATTATGTCATGTTATGAGAACGAATTACGTGGGGAACGATGGGGTTAATATGCATGTTAATAAAATGGTGTGAAATGGGTATGCTTAAGCATAACATAAAGTGAATGGACATAATTGGGAATTTACCTATTAAGTTAGGTCTACCCATATTATGGAATTGGGAATTTACCTATTAAGTTAGGTCTACCCATATTATGGAATTGGGAATTTACCTATTGAGTCAGGTCTACCCATATTCTTGAAATTTGTAATTAATTAGGGACAATTAATACAAATTATGGGGGTGATTAATTAGGTGTAATTAATCGACTAAGACACGAGGTTGGACCCTTTTGTAGCATAAGACTGCCCGGAGCCGACCGGCAAATCCAGCGGCTACAAATGATTGGCCCAATGTGAGAGGTCTTAGTCATAAACTAAATACGTGACAAGTGTAAAGACACGAGGTTAGACTCTGTTATGGTGTAAGGCTGCCCGGAACCAACCGGCATATCCAGCTACCATAAAAGACAGTCTAACGTGAGAGGTCTTTACAAAGGTTACGATCTTAATTAATTAAGAAACACTTAACCAAATTAGCATGTAGTGAGGCATGAGGGGTTAAGTGGGTGCCTTGGGTGGCATGTAGTAACTAGTGGGGGTGCCTTGGGTGGCATGAGGAAACTAGTGGGTTGCCTTGGGTGGCAATAGAAAATACGATTAGAATACTTAACCAAAGTGGAACATGTAATTAAACATGATTAAAGGGTTAAATAAGTGCCTTGGGTGGCATGTGGGAATCAAGTAAGTGCCTTGGGTGGCATGTGGAAATCTAGTGGGGGCCTTAAGTGGCAATTGAAATATAATTAAATGACAAGCTTAAGTAGTAGCTTGTGGGGGCCTTAAGTGGCAATTGAAATATAATTAAATGACAAGCTTAAGTAGTAGCTTGTGGGGGCCTTAAGTGGCAATTGAAATATGATTAAATGACAAGCTTAAGTAGTAGCTTGTGGGGGCCTTAAGTGGCAATTGAAATATGATTAAATGACAAGCTTAAGTAGTAGCTTGTGGGGGCCTTGAGTGGGAATTGAAATATGATTAGATGACGTAACCAAACCTTAACATGTAAGTGGGCATGATTATAAAAGGGGTTAAGTGGGATGCACTAGATAAAATGACAAGCTTAAGTAGTAGCTTGTGGGGGGCCCATTTCAACCAATATCCCAAACGTATCTTTGTGGGCTCGACCCAAGTCGAGGACGGGACACGCATATTGGGCTTGACTATAAGAGGCCAAAACGGGTTAGCGGTGGCAACGCAAGTCCAACGGGTTTCGTATGCGTGTGTGGACCCGGGCTGGTAAGTAAGACGTTGTTGCATCGTGTAGGTATAAGCCGTGCACCGTTGATATTATCAGGTTGCCACTTTGGGGAATGATACATCCCACTGTGGGGCCAGCACAGGTATCTACGTTAGGGAGCCGATCGCTTGGGGAGTAGTGGGTACACCTAGTGGAGATATGGGCAGACGGCACCTATGTAGTCAGCTAGGGGTACAAGAAACTACTAGGTAAAATTACTAAGTACACTTAGTGGGATCAACCTTTAAGTAGGAATTACCCTTGGTGGGTAGATCTGGTGTGGTGCAGTGTAGGAATTACCCTTGGGTGGGTAGATCTGGGGTGGTGCAATATTGTAATTATCCTTGGGTGGATAGGCGCGTCTTTACCGGTATCTTAGTACATCCTGTGTTTAGTTGGCTACTTAGTGTAGTCATTATCCCCAGAGGTACCGTACCTTGTTTATATCATACCCTAATTACTTTAATGATTGTATTGTTAAGGTTATAGGACTCGCTCAGACTTATGTCTGACCCCGTTGTTTTTTTATCTTTTTGCCAACCCTCAGGTTATCAGAGTGGGCCTAGCACTAGTGGGCTTTGATCAGACTACTTTATCTATCTTTTGGAGCTTGGACCAGGGATGTAAAGCTCAGTTTATCTTTTCTATTATGGTTATTAAGTTATGTAGTGGCATTATGTACTTTTGTTTTATCAGGATGGATAATATGTACTTGACTCTTGTTTATGGTTTTGGTGTAACCAAACATGTTTTACTTTCCGCTGCAATGAAATGATGTTTTAAATTCTCAAGTATTACTTATATCTGTCTTGTTGTAATTTTTCTGTTCTATATTCACTTAAAATACTCCACCGATGTTATGGCATTCCCTTAGTGAGTGACCGTAGCGGGTGTGGGGTGTTACAGGCCTCGCTTACTGTTATTGTTGTAATCACAATTTGACTTGACAATTGTGGCATTATTGAGTAACATTGATAGTTGTTACTGTCTATTTGCAATACAATCATGTATTGACAAAAAGATCTAACTTTGTAATACAGTCGTGTATTGAAAAAAGTTCTAATAGTTTTTTGTTGTCTTGTACCCTAAAATGCTTGTGAATGTTGATCATGGCTTGATCATTTTATCCAATTTGCATTTGCACGTCTTAGGATTGTATTGGTTTGTGCACCACTGTTCTGACTGACCTAAAGCACCAATTCATGTTGTTTGTGTCATTTCATTTTGAAAAAAGAGTTTGACATTCATCTCTATTTAGTCTATAGGTAGTTGATCTTGTTGTCGTAATTTTAGCTGTCATCATGTTTGGATTTTTATAATTATGGCATTTGCAGTCAGATCCACTCTCGGATCCATATCGGAGTCTGTGTTTTTTTGTTCCACTAAAGGTGAGTATTTGATTCACTCACGACTAACAAATTAAATTAAGTAAATTAACAACCTAAAATGAAATATGAAGTATTAGGATTGTTTGAAAACATTTGTTATGTGAAATTTGCACATGTGACATGCACGCTTGTGACATGTGTTGTGCAGTTAAAGAGCTTAGCGATTTTACAGCTGTGGAGGTGTAAAAAGCTATAGCGGGGATAAAGCAAGGAAATAGCAGGGATATAGCGACGGTGTAAAAATGTTAATTAGATGTTAAACTATATAATTAAAATTAACTAATTATCATTCTCGCAACATTTATGTAGAATAAACGAATATTAATTAATATTATATAACAAAGTCAAAGGATATCATGGTTATGAAAACTAGACTCAAGGATTACTACATATTTCTATCTTATATAAGGCACTTATGACTTAAAATCAGCTCTTTTATTAACCTTTTTTAATTATTTTAAAAAAGCTGGTCAAATCATCCTTTGTATATTAATACTGCTAAAGCGGGTGCTAAATAGCGTTGATTTTGTGGGTGCAGCGGAAAATAGCAGGGCTTAATGTGGAACTACTATTCATCAGCGCTAAATTGAAATAGCATAGCGACCAAAGAGCGCTACGGGAAATAGCGGGAATTTTGTAGAGCTTTAGCGGGGCTTTAACTGCATAGGACATATGACACGAAAATTGTACAAGTGATCACTGTAACATATGCTTATGTATCGGTGATATCTGAAATGTTTTATTTATTTGTTCTCACGCTGCAAGTTCCCGTGGATTAAGGAAAAATCACGATGGGTTGAAATGATGTGTACCAGAACGACAATACAGATTATAGGAGTAAAAACTGGATTTTGGTATTTGGGTTGAAACGAAAAATACCCCAAATTTAATTTAAACGGATTGGAATGATAAATATCTATATTACTTGACCTAGGTAAAAAATTATATACGGACGTCGTTGGCCTATTCTCAAGTATTTTCTAATAATTTATAATTGTATTTTGATTTAATAAAAAATTTATTTTTAAATTAAGATTTTTGTTAAAACTTATATTTTGATCTAATTTAATAAAGGTTTAAATTTAAGGTTCAAGGATATAAAGATATGTTTTAAATATTTCTGAATTTATATATTTTAAATACAAAATTTCTATTTTTGAAATATAATACTAGTTAGTTTAAAATTATAAGAAATTGAATAGTACTTAACAAAATAAGAATAATTAATACGTATTTTAATATATAACATATATTTTATAAAATGAATATTTCATACTTAATAAATAAATAAAATAATAAAATGTTAAAGATTTAAGTGTCAAAATGGCTTTAAGACTTTATATAAATTATTCTAAAACATTACCATAAAAACTTATTTTATAAATGAATATATATATATATATGTAATATAGTTAAAGAATGAAGTTACGTTAAGATTTTTTAAGTTAGTTTCGAAATCTATTTAAATACGATATTTTGGAATCTATAAGTTAAGTTAAAGTAAAATTTAACAATTTGGCTTTACCAAAGTAAATGAATGGACTGGTTTTAAGTTAAACAAAATTTTAAGATACATTTGAAGTTATTATTTTGAAATTAATCAATTGAGATTTATTAATTCAAGTCTAATTGATTTTTAAAATGATATAATATGCTGGAACATGTATAATTCGAGTTATTGTTAAACTTAATAACTCGACTATGTCTAAATAAGTAAATTGAAGGGTTTAAAGTAGAACCAGTTTCAAGCTATACTAAGTCTAATCGATTAAATGATATAAACATCATGAAATTTACTAAGTTAAGTCGATTTTAAGATATGTATGATAAATGTTTATTTGATAAGAATGTAACAAAGTGGATGTTTTGAATTTAAGATATACAAGTGAAGTTAAATGTGGTGTAATTGTATTATCAATCACGATTTCATTTAGTATGATTTTATAAATGACCGCAGTGTGAAATAAGCGATTGGTTTTCAAAGCGATGTGAACTTAACAACTGCGTATATGGTGGAGAATCCAAAACAAAATAGGATGGATTTGGAAAACGCCATTAGAATGACGAAAGCGAACGATAATAGATAGCCTTGACCTTTGGGTCATAATTAACATGCCTAAAATAGGCTATACCACGACCAAGTGAGTTTGCTCCTCCAATCGAACACGCTTCTTTAATACCAACTCTATTACTTTACGATTGATTTAGGACCCTTTGAATATAAAGGTGTTGTTCGAGGTAGGAGATAGCTGCGGCTATGTGTTACCACTAGTCCGAAAGTGCGATTGGTAGAATCCTATCTTGGGTATTGCCTCGCATGCCTTGTCATATTTATCTTGATTAAGCCCCTACAGTTCTGATTTGGTGTTGTTTTCTATAGAGTTCCCTCTGATAACACCAGTGTGATGAATTTACGGTACTATATAGACTACAATAATTATAAATGGTGTAAGGGTAAAAATGTAATATCGCTTACACTATTTTTAATATTATACTTTACCAAATAGATACTATTATAATAGCGTATTATATTTATGTATAAATAGTTTAATAGATCCTTAAAATATGAAATCCCAAACATCCTTTAAGTTATTGTGCATTTCTATGAACATTTAACTTGAGTTAATTTATATAAATGATAATGTTAGTCCTGACTCGAGTGTTTTGTTTTTGCTTAATGCTTGGGTCAGCCTGAGCATCACAGCCTTTCTTGATGCATCTTCTGGAGCTTGGAGTCTTGTTGGATCCATATCAGTCTATCAGCTATTTAGTAATCTCGGGTATTCTGGTTTCTATCGGTTATGTACACATATGTCACAACCGGTCTACTCAACCCTTAAAGTCATGCCGGAAGGCATATTGTTGAGGTAAAAGAAAGAAGATAAGAACACAATCTCACAGGGAAAGGAAATTTTATAATATAAAATAATCTTTACATAAATGAAGACTATAAATTTAAAACATACATCAAATAATTAATCTGTATATCATTCTAGATAGTTATAACAACCAGTCCTTACAATGATGAAAAATACAACAAAAAAACATAGCGGAAAATATAGAAATATATGAGAATATGCCTTTTCCCTTCAACTCCACCCTTGAAGCTTCAAAGCAAACCGATCTAATCTAACGTAAAAATATACTCAGTCTGACCTGAGTATTATAATGAAATAACACCCGGATTTGTTTGGTAAACCAACATGGGTAAACTCAAATCACAGATAATTTATTCTTTAACTTACAAATCTTTGAAATCAAACGTATCTCATAATCCCACGCCACATGTAAAAATTGACTGGGTTTTACCTTATGATAACAAAAACACCTTTATCATAAATCCAGTGATATTATAATCATGTCTAGAATTCACAAATAATTATATTAAAGTAGCCGAAATGCTTGCGTCTCACGTTTCAGCATAATAGTATACAATTAACTCTTAAGGTTTGTATTGGAGAATGGATTCCAACTATAAAAGGGTAAGGTTAAACCAATGAATCCATACACATCTAGATCAAATGCACGGGTGGCTACAACACGTTGCACCTCGGCTACTCAAGACTGACAACGTTCCTAACTGATATCACCGAGTATGACCACCCCGATTAATAAACAACCATTGGGCCTCGAAACCAACTAAGAGATGAACACTAGATATGGGGTGTTCATATCCTAATGGTACCAACCCACATAGCCCTATGTCTTTTCCCTACTTTAATAATTTTCTAGGTGATGAGGCTAAAGGCTACGATTTACCTTATAATAGCAGACCATCTTGGAATGCTAACATTTCCTTCCAAGCATATACGCAATGCCAACATTAATCCATGCAAGTTTGTTTTGGGTTCGAAGCAAGCTGAATATCTACATCTTCAATCATCTTCAAGACTATTTCAAATTCGAAATGCTTCAACTGGACTGAAGAGGTTTCAGACAACTTGGCCTGTGACAACCGCGAGATTCAAACCCCAAACCTCTCGGAAAGCAACACCACGCACTAACCACTATGCTAAAAGATCTTTGTTTTATCTTTTCGAAAGGAGTGTTACAGACTACTCCTCTTAAAGAGCCCAACATCCTCGTTGGCTCATACCACTCACCACGCAGGCGTTGTGCATGTAACCTGCATCAGTACCACACCGACTGACATCTAAAGCATTACATACACACACAATTCTGACTAGGTATTGGCTCAAGTACCAAATGTGACTACCACGGGATTCGAACCCCTGACCTCCCAAAATGCAACACCATGCACTAACCATTATGCTAAAAGGTCTTTGTTTTATCTTTTCAAAAGAGGTGTTACAAAGTCCGATCCCGGTTTCTTCAAAATGAAAAATCAAACATTACACCATAATTTGATAATCGATTAGTTAATTATCAAATATACAAACAACGATCATCTAAGAATTTCGGTTTCCGATAATAATCCCCATGCTTTTTTAAAATGAATCTTTCATTTATGAAAATCTCGTTTTAAAATATTTATTTGAAATATTCTTATGCTTATCTCATGACCTAAAATTATTTGCAAAACATAACATTTTAAATACTTAGAAAATAGATCAATCACTTACATTATCAGTAAGTATATTCAGAAATAGTTCTTATTTCCAAATCATGTTAAGGATCAAACATGGTGATTCTTAAAAGAGACAGGTATAAAAATAAATCCAAACATGATTCCTTGGGTATTAAGTATGGAATAAATGTCCATACCACCATATTAAAGAAGATCAAATTTGGGAGTATCAAATCTAAATTCCTTTTATAAAATATCTTATTAAAAAGATATTCATATTTGTAAGGTCTTTTTTAAATAAATTCTTTATGAAAATAATTTATTTTCAAAAAACTTTCCTTAAAGGAATTATAGCTCTCAATATATAATTAAGTTAAGAATTAATCTGAAACCCATGTAAAAACAAAAAATTATTATTATTGGATAATAAAAGAACTTTAAAATCTTAAATAAATAAAAGATTTCTTATTTTATACTAATATAAACAAAATATATTACTTTGTTTAGAACATCCTTAATGGATAATTAATAATCTTCAAACCATTATAAATAACGATTATTATGTTTAAACCAATTGAATAACATGTCAATATATTTAAATAATGATAATCTTAAAATCTTTATCAACTATATAGCAATTGAATTTTTTTAGCAATATAAATTTTTAATTTAAAAATCATTATTGATAAACAAATTTTATTCTTAAAATACAATTATTTAACTTCAAACTCTATTGACAAAAAAATAAATCTAACTATTAAATAAATACTTATTAACAATTAGATTTTCGTTTAAATAAAAATATTAATTTTAAAAATATTATAAGATGATTCAAAACAATTTAAATAAGTAATTATTAACTTTAAAACATGATTAATAAATGAATTAACTTTATTTAAAAAACATTATTAAAATAATAATTATTCTTCTAAGTAAATAATGATTTGAAAACATTTGTTTTCAAATGAATTTAATGACTGCAATTACACGATAGTTATGTCTCTATTTTAGAGAAACCATTAGTAGTTGTATCCTAAAATCAATATATGTGTAATAATTATCTGGTATGACTTGGCGATTACAATGGTACTTAAATAAGCTATCATATGTTTAATTTATCTTCTAATCAACATGTTATTTACACAAACAGATATATGTAAATAATTAAACAATAAGCATTTAACAGCTAATATAACACTTATTCAATAACAATTAATTGGCATAAACAAAATATCCAACTGAATATGAATAGTAGAACGGGGATTTATTCTACTAACATGATGTCAATTGAAACAAGTTCAAATAGTTTTTAGACGGTGTTTATTTAGCCAAATTGATAACACCAAGAATGTGATTTGAATTAACTGCGTTATAATTTTGGCAAGGCCAACGGGGTTGAATGGTCTCCTACCATTTTATTGAAATTTTTTTTTAGAGAAAATAAAAACAACACAACACAAGAAAACATAGAAACTAGGCTCTTCAATCACCGGGAAGGATGAAAAAAGAAAAAGAAAACAAAGAGAACAAACATAAAAAAAAAACAGGGCAGCATGCACACAACAGGACATGCACACAAAAGCAACCCTAAGAGATAGGTAAAAGAATGCCAGGATCATACATGAACTCAAGCAAAATCAGACCTTCTCTATCTCTCTGTTCGCAACACTTCTAAGTTGTGTGTCATACTTCACCTTCTCAGCATTGAAAACTCTGTTGTTTCTTTCCTTCCAAATAGCCATTATAAACTTCTTAAGAACAAAACACATCACTCTCTTCGTTGGGATTTTTCTTCCTGTCACCGCCTCCAATTTCTTCCATTCAACCTTACTAATTTTACAAACATTGTTCCTTCCCAAGCCAATGATAAAGCTCTTCCACAACCGAAAGATATAATTACATTCGAAGAAGAGATGATGGACCGTTTCTCCTTGCATGTTTCAAAAAACACAAAGGAGTTCAATAGCATTCCTTTATCAACCAACCTGACTTAGTTAACAAAGCATCATTCATAACTTTCCTTAAAGGAAATTCTCTACAGCATTGTTATCTTTACTCCAAACTTTTCTACTCCACCTACAGTGGGTTCCTTCGTCAAAATTAGCGAAGTGATTGTACAAAGTTTTAATATAGAAACGCACCACCAGTTTTACCCCATTTTAAAAAATTGCTTCTCATCATCTATGCTAAAATCATTGAGAAATCTCCTGAGGCTGTTAATATTCTGAATAACATTACTAAGGAGGTTAATGACATTATACTGAATGAAATCCCCGACGCAAGCATCTTTCCTTATGCTAGTGTTCTATTTCAAGATGAGTTAACCTCCTTCTAAAATTAATCCCTTGTCAAGCCAAGTATCTTCCCAAAATTTAACTTTAGACAAAGGGGTAATTCTATACTGAACAAGAGGCAACAAATTAGCTCTAAGTTTGAATAAACATCCCCAAGCTTAGCTAACTTTCTGAGAAGGTTGCACATTCCAGAAATTTTTATTTTTAATCACATTTCTTTTGGACCATCTCACCCATACATTATCTCTGTTATTAAGGAAATTGTCTAAATGTTTTCCAAATGATGCCTTATTCTAATCTATCATGCTGACAATACGCAAGCCAGCCTTTTTGATAGGTTTTTAGACCTTCTTAAAAGCTATAGGAGCTAAGTATCTTCCATCGTTGCTCCCCTTCCACAAAATTCTCATAAAAGCAGATCTGATCATACCAATCAGCTTAGTAGAAAAAACAAATGTACGAGCCTAGTAAACTTGCATGGAGAACACCACAAAGTTGATCAAAGTCAGCCTACCAGCTTGACATAGCATTCTAGAGGTCCAGTAACTGTACCTGGCAGCGATTTTATTGAAGAGGGGGTAAGCATTGATTATAAGTCACTTAAGAGGTACTGAGAGGAAGACCTAAATAGGAGATAGTCTCATCACCGCATCTTAACCTAGTTCTAAGAAGAATTTTGTTTTTTAGGTTGTCTGAGACACCAACAATTTTAGTTTTAGATTTTTCCACATTAACTTTCAACCCAGACATAATATTGAATTTACTAAGAATTTCCAAGATGGCATTGGTCGTAGAAAGGTCAGGATTACAGAAAATGACGAGGTCATCAGCAAACATAAGTGACGTGATTTCAGGATTACTACATTTAAGAAGCAATAATTAGTTGGTAATTAAATCAATTTTATCTAACCATTCACATAGAATTAAATAATTGCAGCAAATTTTGAATACATGGTAAACTCATTTAATAGTAATTCGAGATGCTACTCGTGATCCTAAATTCGATTCAAACAAACTAATATTATTCCATGATGCTATATCGATCCAAGATTTAATTCAACTAATAAATCAATTTTGATCAATTCAAACAAACAATCGACATAATGATAATTTTCTAAACCCAACAACTAACAATTTAATAGATAACATAAAATTTCATATACTATTTAATTTTACTAGTAAATCAAAAGGTCAGTTTTACTCATCATCGCTCAATCACTTTCGCATTTGGGTTTTGTTTCCATTGAATTTCGGATGGCAATTGAGATTACCAAATATTCTAACTAGCTCCAAATGTATCCAAATCAAGTCAATTGCCTAGCCCACGTCATTGTGAATGCAATGGCAGAAATGACATCTCGATTGGACTTGGTATGAAGGATTTACGAATTATTTAAGATATCAATTTATAATTTATAAGGGCATTATTATTGACACTCCAAATATTGTTAAGGGGGGTCCGTTTTTTTATTTTTTTCAAAAATTGTTAAGGGGAGTACCAATGAGGAAAGTATCCCCTTAACAAATAAATGTAATTTTACCTTATTACCCATTTAGCCCCTTAACAAATTAAATTAAATTTACCTTAACAAATATTGCAAGGGCCATAGTATTTTTTTTCAATTCACATGTATTGATTTTTTTTAAACCCTAAAGAATAAGCGTTTTCAGAGGAATAGGTTCGAACTTTTTTTTGACATAATTATGCCGAATTTTATAACTACGAAGGAAATGCACTGAAATGATTATTAATTTTCGACATATACTGTTGAATACATACATAATTGATTATGTGTTGCATTCGAGGCAGTAATAATGAACTATTTATTTTAATTCGGTTTCCCTTGTCGAATATTTTTTTTAATCTAATTTGAAGGGGCAATCCGGGAATATTGCGTAGTGTGAAATAATATGTCTGTGTAGCCCCTTAACAATTTTTCAAAGAGAGAAGTATTTTTAAAAAATGACCTCCCCTTAACAACTAGTGTCAATAACAGCACCCATTTATAAAACAGGAAAGTACCCTGAAGGACAAAATGAACACAAATTTATCCCATAAGGACAAATGGGCAAAATTTTGTCCAAAAGGACAAGTTGTAGTATAAAGGGAGTAATTATAGTGGGCCCCTGAATTCCTTCCTTTACACTACATTTTGTCTTTGAGGATAAATTTTTCCCCCTTGTCCTTACGGGATAAATTTTTGTTCGTTTTGTCCTTAAGGTTAAAAATCCCTTTATAAAATTTGAACACAAATTACATTAAACTCTTAATTACCCCTAGTCAAATTTAATCCATCTCTCCCAAACCTTTCTTCCTGCTCTAGTTTCCTATACCAAAAGGGCCACAGCTAAACTTCATATACCTCTTCCAAACTAAACTCTCCACTAAACTATCATAGAACCATAAGCAATTGACTTCTCTTTGAAAACTACATGTGCTGGACCAAAATCCTCAAGTCACCACCCTTCCAACAAAAAACACCAAGCTACCAGTACGAGGACAACAACGAGAACGTGCGACCCTTATTAATCCCGAACTCCATTTTTTCTCTCATTAGCACCAAATTCCATTACAATCCAGATTCATGCTTCAAATCTTCAAGCCTCACTTCAATTTACATAAAAATCAAACCCTAGCTTATCTCTCAAAAACAACGCCTGCAAAATATGTTAACACCCGATCAACAGGGATAGATATGAGTATTCTGTGCACACGAATTCAAAAAATTTGATTGATAATTTACTGTGGTGTATAACATTATGTTTTGATTTTCGAATGAGGAATTTTTTTTTTTTTTTTCTTTTTACTGGTTTTCAACCGTGATGAAGAAGAGAGAAAGGAGTTAAAAAAGAGTAAGGAGGAATAAAATGATGGATCATGTTTGGGTGAGTTGTCTAAATTTTGGTGATTCCAATTTATTTTAGTTTGTATCTAAATTTACAATGATCCACCGCACATATTTAATTTTACAAACGGACGTTGATCGATTTAATGAAAATATTATCATGCTAAGGGCAGTCACACGATCTCGAACCAATAATAATACACACTCGTTATTGGATTTCTAAAATCACAAAACATTGCTATTTGAGAATAAATTCATTGAATTTAAATTCAATCTTCTCCAAATTAAAACTATGGACAAATCAGATAAATTAAATTAAAATATGTCAATTGAGATGGAATCGAAATAATAACAATAGATTTTATGATTTTTTATTTTCTAATGGTTTATTGCTGTAATGAATTAACATAAACGAATTCATCATTGTTATTTAATGCAAAAGAAATTAAATCAAGCAATTAAATTTGTTAAATTAATACTTAACTTAGAATTCAGTTATTTAAATCAATACTCAAGTAGTTAATTTAACGTATCAAATATTTTACGTAATTTCCATCTTTGGAATCTGATTACTAACTTGAATAATCCATGCATTTAAACTCAAGTCATTTGATATTTTTAAATCAGTATTTTAATATATAAAATAAATTAAATATTCATCACTAAAAATTTGGGTTATTACAATATATGTATATCTTAGTTGAAATCTATGTATGGGATCTATGTTGCATGAGCTTGTGACTCTATTTCCATGTACATATATGAGGTCATGTGTATTTTGGTAGTAACTTTATGTACTACTGTGGTTTTATTTTCTTCTGCTGCGAGTTATTTTGTTTCTATGTTTGTGATTCTATAATCTAATTTATATTTACTCTAAATTAAATTAATAATTCATTGTTTTGAATGATTCAAGTCTAACATGTCTTATTTATTATCAATTAGAATGGTTCGAAACAGTGGGTTATTGCAAGTTGGTATCAGAGCTTTGGTATAATCAAACCTTAGCCTTTAGGGTAATAACTCATTGGAGATAGGGTAGAAATACCCTAGAATAAGTAAGATCGGTATTAGAATCAGTTCTTGAGAGAGAGAGAGAGAGAGCAAATTTTAAAAGTATAAATGGTTTTGAAAAGATATTAATGATTTTAAAGTATTTTAAGATATAAAGATTTGGTCTTGAAATTAAGTTTTCTGAAAATTTCTTTCTTTCAAATTTATCTCAAGTTAGAACTATTTTGGAGTTAAAAGGATTTTAAGAGTTTTAAAAATGCTTTTTAAATGGT
This sequence comes from Allium sativum, assembly GCA_030737875.1. Lineage (NCBI taxonomy): Eukaryota > Viridiplantae > Streptophyta > Magnoliopsida > Asparagales > Amaryllidaceae > Allium > Allium sativum. The sequence continues at coordinate 245,405,475 of CM060912.1, read as the reverse complement.
TTTAATATAAAATTGGCCCTAAAAGATGTAATCCTTCTCTATGAATTTATCTTCTTTATAAATCCATCTTTTGATTTGAATTTGATCCATTTACTTAGTTAAATTCTTTAAGTAGGATTTTTTAAGTATAAATCGACTTTTAACATCATAATATTCCCGATGACTACCGGAAGGAAGGCTGCTAGAAGTAGGGATTGTAGAGGTAACTGTTCCACTTATCACTCTAGTCAGCTCGCTCAACCAGTTAAATTCACAAGGATTTATAAGAAATACGCCCAGCTAGGGAAACTAAGTTTTTTGGTTCTGAGATGATTATTGAAGCCCAGTAGGGCTACGGAGTTTAGAGAGGACATTTACTAGCCTCGAGATTTCGGACGCTCAGCGTTAGATGGCAACTTGATAGCTACAAGATGCTGCACATAACTAATGAGAGTCCATTACTGCTCATTTGATCGGGATCGATTATACTTGGCATCGGTTTAGGTAGGAATCTTTGGTAAATCATACCTCACTAAGTATTTTTTTCACTGAACTTCAAATTTTATGGACACCTTTATCGTAAAATTGATGCCAAAAGTAGGTAAGTCTATGTAATACCGAGAGTTTATATGTCTTAAGAAAGGTAGCATGAATTTCGTTGAATATGAGAGAAAATTCAATGAGCTATCCAATTTTAGGCCTAATTTGATTGACACGCCACTTAGGAAAGATGAGAAGTTCATACTTTGTGCGCGCCCAGAGTTCTAGTATAGCCTGATAAACAATATTGATAAGCCCTGTGACTACTGCCCCATACCACTTGCATGTAAATAGGTAAATATTGCGTTGTAGCATACCAAGATAATATGAATCAGACATCATAAGTGATAATCAAAACCAAACCTATTGTATATCTCATAGCGTATGGATAATATATAATAAAAAATGTAGATAGTAATATAGTGAGAGATGACAAAACACAAAGCAGCTGACATATCAGTGGAAACCAAATATATACAATAAGAATATGTTATAGCTCTTCCAAGATCGTCTTCGGCTCGACATCCCATATGACCTGACCTGCTATCTAGTGTACTCATTAGCATCATTGATGAGAACCCAAGATAATAACAGGAAACATAAAACCATGGATCAGACAATAGTCTGGTGTGAGCGATAAAATTTATCAAAAGTTGTACTATAAGATATGAAAATAGACAGCCTGACCTGTCCCTGAAACCAAAGAGTCAGCACATTATAACATGTCAATATATGTTACTCAAAGAAATAGTGCTACACAAAGCAATAGAAGGAGAAGTGGGTGAGTTCATAAGATAAGAGAATCTTTCCAGCCTTCCTGGCTCCTCATCCCTATCTCTTCTAAGCCCTATCGATGATAGTCTACCCAACAAGTGAAGGTGTAAGTGACAAAGAAACCGTTGCAACCATCATATAAATCATAACTATCACCTTCTAAAGCCGTAAATGCGTTGGTACTTATATGAAAACCTTGTTCATCCAGGGATCAATGGAAATCCCGATTCTAGTCGACTCTGTGTTTTACCAACACGTGCCATACCATCCTAGGCTACATCCCGCTCGGGGTATATGATCCTGTTGATCCCAATGGGTATCCCCATCATACCCCTGCTTTGAGCCACCCTAGAACACTTTAAGTTATCAACGATTCCTTGGTTAATCGCCATTAGAGTTACTCCACTCCGTTCTAAATCTTGAGTTCCCCTCATCCATTCCATTACCTTGAAGCCTCGTTTACACCACAAACTGCTTCCTTTTTCATAACACTATTCGCGACGAGTTGTGTCCATAATCTCTTCCACTATGAGTCAATTGTGCAGTGTTATTTGCTAAGAAATGCCTTACTGTCATCTGGTAGTGTTCTCTATGCATTACCAAAGTCTTGCTTCGAACCACTCCCTATTCGATTTTTCATCGACGAGTCCATTACTTGATTATGTCATAACTCTCAAACAAGAGCATCAACCGTCAAACCAAGACCACTTGCATAATCCTTGAGACATCAGATTCCAAATATCATTAATATGTTGGATTGATACCGGCCAAAGCCTAGGACCTGTACCGATAAATGTACTTAGCCAATTTTTCGGCTAAGTACTTCGGTTCCTTGAAGCATACCTTTCTTAGGTTCCAAATCAACGTCGGTCCATGTCCTACCAGCCCATCTTTGCTTCCTACCAATCCATTGAAATCTCCTATCGTTCCAACACTTAAAGATTTCTCAAGTCCTCATGCTACGTCCAATTCACCTCAAACTTGACTAGTAACCTTCTTATGGACCTAGGAGTCCATGCCAAAAATCTCGTGGCTAAATAAAGTTTCCCTATGGACCGGTACCAGTCAATGTACTTTGTGTATTTCGGTCCCAAATTTTGGCTATGTCTGCAAATGCCCCCAATTAGTCATGCAAAATTTTAAGAGGAAAAATAATGCTTCCTCGTGGACCAGTACCTATCCAAAGGCCATGGACCAGTACCGATCCATGTACTTGGTGCATTTCGACCCAAATTTTCTGGATGTCTTCCCGCCATCTGCTAGAGCTCAACTTCCAAATTTCACGTGAATTCTCCGAACTTTGATTCTATTGCACTCCAATCTTCATTCTAAGACCTATTTTCATCGATATTAACACACAAAATCAAATATAACATCCAAACAATTATTTCAACAATTCAAACAACAAACATATAAATCGACAAGCATATTCAAATACCCAAGTTCATACGGAACGTGAAATAATCATTTATATACATAAATTAATTGTATATCTACATGTAAATGAATATAAACTTATCATTTTAATCCATTTTCACTAGTTTTACTGTCCCTAAGGTTTAAAAAAGGGAATTAACACTTATGATCATGATCTTATGAGATCTAACATGTAAATGGGATAAAAACGAATAATCTAAGGATGTAATGTAAGATAACATAGTGAGAGATCTAAATCATGCACCGGATCAATGAATCTAATGAATATCAAGGTTAATATGATTTGGGAAGAAAGTGAATGGATGCAAACAATCCCTAAATGATGCAAAATGTCTAGATCGATGATGATCTAGTCTCCTGTAGAATTTTAAAGGAGATTACAAGTGATTTAGAATATGTTTTCAGGTTTTGGGAGGAAGAACTAGAAAATATTAGTTTATGCGGCTGCTAGGAAAATGAAGAGAAGAGGTTAACCTAATCTCTTTATCCTCTATTTATTCTACAGGTCATTACCACTAATAGACTAACCTAATCAGCCCATTAACAGATAATCAAAACTATGCAGCAGTCCTGAAAACTTAAAACTATTGTATCTCGGTCCCTAACCCCTTAACCAAATCGTTAATGAAACCACCCTACGAAATGCTCATCCATACAATCTTTCCAATTGCACAAGTTTGAGCGTCTAATTCTATACCAATCAAAAGATACGACCACAACAATACACTTATGGATAAAATGGTCATAAAATAATTTGGCAAAATTCATACATGTGTAAAACATCATAACTAGCCACATATAAAAATATGAGAATGGTACAACCTCATATGAATTAAATAAAAATATTTAATGATCATTCTATACATAAAATACAGGTCGTTACATTCTCCTCCTCTTCAGGAATTTCGCCCTCCAAATCCTAAAATAAACACAGGTAATATAGTACTCTATATGCCTACCGAACACGAGCAATCGGTCTTGCATGCATTCTAGAATCCAATAATCAATGCAAGCAATGTCCTACCCAAGCATGCAGAATCTAGTAGTATAAGATATGATGATGCAAGTAGATGTGAAAAATAAGACAAACCAACTGAAGAGTTCCAAATACACCACCCTTATACTCTCCTCAGTCCACCATGTACAATCGCCATCATTCTCACCCTATTATATCTTAACTAGCTTAACTACCCTCCTCCTAAGCTTCTTCATATCGTTCCCCATGATTTGAAGCGGCTTACGAGGTCTTGAAACTTCAGGCTCAACCTCTAAGTATTCAAGTTGATCTGGTGCCACTATAGTACTAGATTAGTGCACAAACTTTCCTAGGCAAGATACATGAAACACATTGTATACACTTGCCATCTTCGAAGGTATATCCACATTATACGCCAAGTTATCAATCCTTTCAGTGATCGGAAATGGTCCGACAAACCTCGGAGCTAACTTGCCCTTCTTTCCAAATCGGACGACATTCCTAGAAGGAGAAACTTTAATGAATACCATATCACTAACTGAGAATTCCAAATCTCGTCTTCGCTTATTTGCATAGCTCTTCTCATGATCTTGAGCTACTTTCATTCACTGGTGAACGATCTCTATCTTACCCGATGTCTCACAAATCATCTCAGGTATCTCCTTCTCTCCTGATTCCCACCAGCACGACATTGCGTTACAAGGTCTCTCATATAATGCCTTATAAGGTGCCACTCCGATTCTCACTAGATAAATATTGTTATAAGTGAACTCTACGTACCAAATCGAGGAGATCGTCCCAAGATCCTCCGAAATCCAAAATACAAGCTCAAAGGAGATCTTCAATAACTCAATTTACTCTCTCGGTCTGTCCATTCGTTGAAGGATGATAAACTGTACTCGGATGTAGCTAGATGCCCAACATCTCTTGCAACTTTTCCAAAATCCGCTAGTAAACAATAGATCTCTATCGCTTACTATCCATTTTGGCACACAATGGAATTGAACAATCTATTTAATAACTAATTCAGACAACTTCGATGTCATCCTAATAGACTTGGCAGATGTGAATCTCACGCTCTTGGTCATGCGATCCACTATAGCCTAAATACTATCATAACCTGCTTTAGTTTGGGATAATCCATCAATGAAGTCCATAGATATTTGTTCCCATTTCCATTATGGAACTTCTAATGGTTGAAGAAACCCACTCATCTTCTTCTGTTTATCTTTCACTAACTGATGGTTCATACACTTCGAGGTGAATTTTTCCACATCACTCTTCATAACTTCCTAGTAGTAAGTACTTATCATGTCTCGATACATCTTGTTCCAACCATGATGGATAGTCAATCTAGAATGATAACGTTCTCTCAGATCTTCCTCTCGAAGAATATAAATATGTGGAATATACAACTGTCCATCCTTGCAAAGCCAACCATCTCGATCGATCTTAAATTACTTTAAATCCTCTGAGTTTGTTCTCCTCTCGATCTTACCTAAAATATATGCTAGCTTCGTATCTCGCTTCTGGCTAGTCCTAATCCTTTCGATGAGAGTAGGTCTGATGGATAAACTTGCTAACATTTCAGACTCCAACTCACAACGAGGCCTGAAATCAAATCTAGCTAAACACTCTAGTTGTTTCCACTCTAGAAATATAACTCCAAGTCCATCTTGAATTTGACTTAATGCATCCACTACTTTGTTACCCTTTCCTGAAATGTAGAAAATACTAAAGTCATATGAAGCCAGAAACTCTAACCATCTCTATTGTCGAAGGTTAAGATCCTTTTGAGAGAAAATATACTTTAATGACTTATGATCCATGGACAACTCAAATATTTCATGCAACAATTAGTGTCTCCATATCTTCAAAGAAAAGACAATCTTCGCCAACTCCAAATCATGAGACGGGTAATTCCTTTCATGTGGCTTCAGTTGTTAACTGGCATAAGCAACAAATATTTCGCTTTGCATCAACACAATACGAAGACCTGTATCACAAGCATCCGCATACACAGTCATCTCTTCATTCCCACTTGGAATAACCAATATAATGATGTGCTCGTCAATCTCTTTTTCAAAACCATAAAAGCATGCTTGCATCGCGCATCCCAATCAAAACTTGATTCGTCTTCGACCAGTTAGTCAATGATGCAGCTACCTTGGAGAAATCCTTAATAAATCATCTATAATATACAGCTAGACCAAGGAAGTTTGAATATCCATAGCATTCCTAGGTCGATTTCAATCTTGAATCGCTACTATCTTTGCAGGATCCATCGTTATCCCCAATTCGAATACTACATGATCCAATAATCTCACTTCTTCCTTCCAGAAGTGACACTTAAAATATTTGGCCTTCAGCCTGTGCTTCCTCAACACATCAAGTATAATCCTTAAGTAAGTCTTGATCTCCTCTTCCGTCCTAACCACTCAAAGAAACCGAACGATGTCCTAAAAGCAGTCTTCGACACACTATCATCTGCCACTCTTAACTCGTGAAATCCCGTAGCTAAATCCATTTGGGGAAACACCTTCCACTACAAGAAAAACCACTTTCAACTGCAACCAAAGACAACGTTTTGGGTGCAAAAGCTGTAAAATTTTGGTCCCCCTAAATTCACTACTCAATGAAATGCTTCCGATGATTTCAACACTTGGTGAAACGCTGATACAATACGTGTGATAAAATATTTACCCTAATCAACATGCATGGCTAACATCCCGCCTCCAATATTGTTTCCCTCTGCTAAATTTTTTTACCTTCCCTCTTCCTCCAATTTCATTTCCCTCTTTCGATTTCATTTTCCGCATTCGATTTCATCTTGCGATAAAACCAATTTTATCATTTCATCGTTCCTTATTTCCTTTATTCCAATTTCATGGTGCTCTAGTTCCTCTTGTTCAGGTACTTCGATTGATTTAGTTATAATTTGTCTTTTGTACATTTAGTTCGATCGATTTAGTTTTCGATTGATTTAATTATTTGTCTTTCGATTCGATTGATTTAATTACTTAGGTCTTGTACATTTAGTTCGACCGATTTACACTTATTAGTGAAATGGTACAGTATTGCTATGCTAATACCATCGTTACTGAACATTTTTCTTTAAGCTAGATTGATTATGATTTATGGATACGTTTACGGTTTACATAATTTTTTCCCTTGATTTATTAATTAGAAAGTGAATTAAGTGGGATGATGTTGCCTGTAGATATAATTTTTTGGGTATTATCGTTATAAGTGCAGTTTGGCTTAAGTTAGGATGCATACAATATCATATCATCCATTTATAGTATATTTTCTCTAGTAGCAGTAGCATTTTCTAAATACCATATTTGATTTGTGTCCTGTGTTTCCTTTAAGTTGTAAATGTTTTTCAAATTTATAAGTTGTAAGCTCATGAGTAACGCACTCCCATTATTCAACTCATCCGAAAATGAATATTTCTAAGGATAATTACACCGTTATACAAACACATGTTATATAATTGGTGGTAGGTAATATGTATCTCCAATATCATTAGTGGGGAAGTTAGTTGGTCTTCTCTAATTTTCGAGTAAAAGGTTATAAAACTGACGATTATAACATGTAGGCAAACTTAATGTAGGCAAAAATGTTTATTAGAGCTGTTAGTTGAATGAACTACTGTAACTTGCAACTGAGTGATATATTGTCATATTTTTCTTTTACAATGATTGATAACAAAGTCCACATTGTGGAAACCTATAAATTAAGAATTCTGGCATGCTATAATTCTGTTACTATATTGTTGCGATTTTCAATTGTTCCCTGTTCATTTCTTTTTTTGGTTTGGGTTTCTCTCCCATTTCTTTTTTTGGTTTGGGTTTCTCTCCCCTATTTGTACTTGATTCATATTATGCTTTTAAATTAAAATAAAATAAAGTCAGGTAACTGTTTATTTGATTTTGATAGTCATATATCTATGATTTTTTTCTCTGTTAGTGTTTAATTCATGTTATTCTCCATCAGTATTGGATTCTTCTTTGTTAAGTTCATTCTTTTTGTTAAACCATTTGTCTATTGATTTTTTTGAGTTGACATTTCATACTTCCATGATTTAAGAAATGTTCTAAGTTTTTGATGTCTAGTTGTGGTTGATTACTTCATCAGGAATTTGTTATACGGTTTTGATAATATAACATGCACTATGTTTGACAACAGTGTTCACTTTACTCTTTTACTGTTTAATTTTGTTATCACTGACATAGATTAAGAAACTGTGGCTTCCTCGCAGTAGTATACATCGAGAAACTTAAAGAAAATCAAGAATAGATACCTCAATATGTTTTTATGTGCTTTCTTTCACATATTTGAAGCAGCAACCTCCCTGGTTGAAAATTGTTGTGTACATATATAGCTGGTTGAAAATTGCTGTGACATATATACCTGTTTTTGTACATATATAGCTGGTTATGTACATATATATCTTGTTTAGAAATGTTGTGACATATATAGCTGCTGGTCTACATATTTACCTGCTTGTGTACATATATCGCTGGTTGAAAATCGCTTGTGTCCAGAGTGAAAGAGCAGCAACTAGTAATGATTTGAGTATGTGTGAACTACAACTAGGGAGTTGTGCACATGAGCTGTGATTAACCATTTGTTTATAACCTTTTTGCTATTTGTATTTTAGATACTTTATTTCATACACATTGTATATGACGATGGGACAAAGATTGGTTGCGTAAACATAGGTATTAGTTGCTAATTTATATTAAACTTTAGATTTGACATACTTTGAATTCTGATAATATAATGTAACACCTATTGTTTTCAATTTTTATTATAGAACAAGTAGAGAGTATGGCCTAGGTGTTCGAAATTTTGTGCTTGATGCCAAAAAAAATTTAGGAGATGTGGAAAAGATTTTGTGTCCTTGTATAGACTGTCATAATCTTAGTCGTCACTACGGAGAAACCATTGTTGAGCACCTAATTATAAGGGGAATAGATCCTAAATACGAAGGTGGTATGTGGTATAATCATGGCGAGCAAGTGACTGTTGAAAAATCGGTTAAAATGGGTGAGACGTATGACTTACTCAAAGCAATTCACAATGAAGATGAAGACTATTTCAATCATACTTTTTTTGATGATGACAAAGATAAGGACGTTGCACAAAAGTGGCATGATGATTTACTTAAAAATTTGGAAGATGCTGAAACCCCACTGTATCCTGGTTGCACATACCATACAAAGTTATCTTCCATTACTACTTTATATAATTATAAATACGATACTGGATTATCTGATACAGGTTTTGATAAACTTCTTAATGTCCAACATAGGTTTTTCCAGAGAATAACATACTCCTCAAGACTTTATATGAAGTAAAAATGTTTCTAAAACTATTTGATATGGGATTTGAAAAGATTCATGCTTATGAAAATGATTGTTGTCATTTTTGTAAAGAGAACAAAAATTTAAATAGCTGTTCGAAATGTGGTTCTTCACGATGGAAGATCAATCGGGATACAGAGGAGATTATGCAAGGTATCCCAGTTAAGGTGTTGAGATATTTACCAATAATTCCAAGATTGAGAAGAATGTTTAAATCTGAAAAAATGGCAGAAGAATTAAGGTGGCATTGATGCAAAGATGTGACATCCTGTAGATTCTGTAACACGGAGCATGATTGGTGAAAATTGGAAAACATTTTCAGCCAATCCACGTAATTTAGACTTGGTCTTGCTACAAATGGCTTTAATCCATTTTCTATGTTAAGCTCCAAGTATAATTGTTGGCCAGTAATGCTTGTGACTTATAATTTTTGGCCTATGTTGTGCATGATGAAGGAAAATATCATGTTAACACTTCTAATTCCAGGTCCAAAACAACCAGGAAATGATATTGATGTATATTTGGCACCATTAGTAAAAGACTTGTATTACTTGCAGAGTAATGGACTAAAGACATATAATGCATGAAGTAAGACACTTTTTTAACTTGAAAGCTATTTTATTATGGACGATAAATGATTTTCCATCTTATGGTAATCTTGCTGGATGTCGTGTAATGGGTAAAAAAGCATGTCCATCATGTTGTGTCAACACTAATCATCGGTGGCTGAAACATAGTCGAAAGACTATTTATATGGGTCATAGAAGATTTTTATCTGCTACAAATCCATTAAGAAAAAAGGCATGGTTTGACAACACCGTAGAGGATGGGAAAAAGTCTAGAATTCTAACCAGCAAAGACATCTCTTTAAGTTTGAAAGACTTTCCAAATGATTTTGGAAAAGGCACGGAAAGCGAAAAGAAAAATGAGGGCGAAGGTAAAAAAAGAAAGATTGACAACGACAGTGAAGATGATGAAGAAGATAACGATCCTATTAAAAAAGAGCTATCAAGGTAGATAAAGAGATCAATCTTTTTTGACTTGCCATATTGGGAGGTTAGCATTTATATTCCATTTCCTTTATTGGCCTATTACAAGCAAAATATGGGAAAACTCTAAAGCTTAACTTTTACTTTTATAGGCACTTCCATTACGTCATAATTTAGACGTAGTGCACGTTGAGAAAAATGTTTGTGAAAGCACACTTAGTACAATGTTGCATGACAATAAATCAAAGGATGGGATTAATTGTAGACATGATCTACAGGACTGGGGAATTTGACATAGCCTTTAGGCACAACCTCGTGGGACCAAAACATATCTTCTACCGACTCCGTATACATTATCAAAATTGGAAAAAAATATATTTTGCAAAAGGCTTTATGATTTTAAAGGTCCTGATGGTTATTGCTCAAATTTTAAAAGATGAATATCATAGGTGGATTGTAAAATTAGTGGTTTGAAGTCTCATGATTATCATGTTTTGATGCAACAATTATTATCGGTTGCACTACGAGGTTTGTTGCCCATAAAACCCAGAAAAGCAATTATTCGTCTATGTTCATTCTTCAATAAAATATGTCAACGTGTTCTTGATAGAGAAAAATTATAGCAACTCGACTATGAGATCGTTAAAATATTGTGTGAACTTGAAAGATATTTTCCACCTTCATATTTCGATATTATGATACACTTGACGATTCATCTTGGGAGGGAAGCTCGGTTGTGTGGACCCATTCATTTTCGTTAGATGTATCCTTTTAAAAGGTATATGACAATACTTAAAGATTACATAAGGAATTATGCGCGACCAGAGGGATGCATTACGGAATCCTATCTCACAGAAGAATGCATGAGATTTTTTAATGAATTTCGGAGTAAATCGACAAACTCAGAAAAAAAAATCGAAATTAAGAGTATGAAGATATTGCAATACTTGAAAGACGTCCAATTTCAATGTCTGAACAAGTTACGTTGTCTGCCAAGGAAAAAGAAATTGCGCACTTAGTGGTGTTAATGAATATGGCCGTAGTGGAACCGCTTTTGGAGTAAGTTAATATCATGTTATGTTTCCATTGATTTTTTGTGGTTACGTTTGCAGTTACAACTTGACATTATTTTATTATACTAGTTTGCATTTGGAAGAGTTGCAAAATTCAAACAAGCACATTGAAAGAAACGCGAAATTACTTTGGAAATATCATGGAGATAATTTTGCTAGTTGGATTAAAAAAAAAGGTTTGTTACAAAAAATTTAACATTTTCCTATGCGATTTATAAATACTATTTTGAAATACTTGCTTTTTCTTTGTTCAAAGTCCTATCAACTCAAAGGATCATGATAAATTGTTAAAATGGATTGCTTATGACCCTAAAAATATTGTGTTGTCCTGCAGAGGATTTATTATTAACGGACAAAGATTCCATATAAAATATGTTGATAGAGAAACTCAGAATAGTTGAGCGACCTATGATGCGACCACCATGTGTAGAGCAAGTGTAAAAGAAAGTTCTCAAGTATTTGATGTGGTCACTTACTATGAAATATTGACTGATATTGTTAGACCTCTTTTTGGCAAAAGCCGCAACGGGCCAAATCGAAGCTGAAACGCTCAACCAGCTAGATTAGACAGATCGCACTCCAGGAAGACCAGCAGAAGATCGGTTCGAAGTAATCACATATTGGGCCGAGCCACTTTTCAAACAAGTCAATAACGCACTCCGGAAGACTCGCTCTCCCAGTCGATTGAGAGAACCGCTCTCATATAGGGCATATCGACCGAATATTTTGGATCTGCATGGAAATATCCACTTGAGCTGTTTAAATACTTAGCACGACTTTCAAGGAAGAAAAGGCGGTCAACCACATCCGGACAAAGCTCTACTTTTGATACGCTTCACCATGGATGCCACGTAAGCCGCAACTTCCGAAGATACTATTTATGAATAGTGGAATCAGTCTTCCAGCCGCTGTTCTATCCAAGGAATGGACTCCACGCGTCCAAGTCTTCCCAGAAAGGCCGGGCCACGTCACAACAGCCCAAGTCGCCATCTCCACCTATAAATACCTCAAAGCTTAAAGAGGAGGGGGACTTCTTCGAGGGAGAGAGACCTTTTCTGGAAAAGAAAGATAGCCATCTTCTTTCTTTTCTTCAAACGGAGAAAAAGCATTGTACTTGTAATAAAAAAAAGTAATACATACAAAGTGGACGTAGGCACAGTCTTTGCCGAACCACTATAAAAATTCTACGTGTGCTCCCCGATTTCTTTACTTTGTCTGCATTTTATAATCGTTATTCATTTTCTCTTCACACGATTGGGGGTTGATCGTCACTAGTGACCAGCTTTTAATGTCTTTGGCGCGCCAGGAAGGGGAAGCGCACCAACCTTACTTCCGAGCATCCGCTCGTCTCAGTTCATGGCGATCAAGCGAAATAAAGATCCAACATCCTCTCGTCCCACGAACACCGATGCAGCCAATACTGATGCTACCGAAGCAAGCCACGAGGCTTCCTCTCATGAAGATATGTCTCGATTTCTTACTCGGGATGACATGGATAAAATCATGGTCGAGTTCAGAGACCATATGACATCTCAGTGTAAACTCCTCGAATGACAGCAGTAGTTGATGGATCACCTTCTCGGTCGACTAGAGACAAGACTAAATGCTTCAACATCAATTCCACCACCGGCCGGGACTGGGGCAACAACTGATCGTCGGTCTGCACAGAATCAGGCCACTGATCAGACTACACCTTTATTTCATCCTGGTTTGGTCCCACCAACCAATCAATCACAGCCAGGAGTATCGCTTCCAGCGACCAGCGTGATCGTAGCTGCAGATTTGCAGGAGGTTGGCAATCGAGATCTAGGCCGTCCGGCCACTTTTCCTCCACTCTTGGAAATAGCTCGACCTCTCGAACCAGTTGAGTGACCAACGGGCCCATTAGAATCAATGCCATTCCCATCACCGCCCGGAATCTTACCACATATCGATCTAACCACTCTTCCCCTTCAACGAAGAGCTGGTGCAGCCTTTCCTTTGAACCAGGGAGACCACCCTACCATACCGGTCCTCACTGTAGCAGAATAAAACGCTACCGTTGACACTCCTAACCTCGCTCCAACCAAGGGAAACCCCGAGCTCCGAACATCACATGCTATACCGGATCAACCTAGACCCTCTGTAATGGGTACGGTTCGACCCAATACTCATCAGGTTCCAGAGGGGCCATTCTTCCCAGAGCTACCTACCAGAACTCACCTTCCCTCACACCTTCACTCAACTATCGGAGGACGTGCCCAGGCAACGGCAACCCTTCCGAGCATGCTTTTGCCAGATCCTCGCACCGAAGCTCTCCCGGATGCTGAGCTAAATTCATGGCAACGATTCCTCGGAGATGGGAGCCAGCTTGCAAGCATCATCCGAAGCTTTACTCAGGGAACTTCCTCACAGCACGACATAGATAATGTCAATCGCAGCCCCTTTACTAGGGAAATCAGAAACTCCGGAAACCCTCTAGACTTCAAGTTCCCAGCTATTGAACCATACAATGGTCGCACTGATCCAACCATCCACCTCATGCGATACGTGCGACATATGGAAGTGCTTGACGCATCGACCAATGTCATGGCTAAGTGCTTTCCTCTCTTTCTCACAGACATAGCCGGAATGTGGTTTTGACAGCTAACAACAGAGTCAATCAACAGCTGGAACACGCTGGTCACCCGCTTCATCGAGCAATTCAGGGTACATATCTCCCGACCAAAGAGTGTTATGTTCTTATCCACCTTCAAGAAGCGATCAGGAGTAGCGCTCAGATCCTTCGTCGAAAGGTTCAACGCGGCAGTAGCGTCAGTCGATCGGCTCGAGCCATCAATGGTACATATGGCCGCTATTGCAGGAGTTCATAACCGGTCAGAATTTTCGATCTCTTTAACCAGAGATCCCCCCAAGGATATAGATGATTTCTATTCCGAGGCCGAGCAATTCCTCCGACAAGAAGATGCCAGCATAGAGATGGAGAGCCTAGAGGTCTTAGCCGCCAAGCAACAAGGTCCATCCAACAACAATGACCATAATAAAGGAAGAGGAAAGGCCTCGGGAAAGAGCGAGCGTCACGTGCAACCTCGAATCGAAAGTAAGTACGACCAATAAACCGAACTCAATTCCTCTCTGCTCAATATCTACCCTGACATACGAGGGTCCCTGCCCACTCCGAGACCACCTCGACGAGAGCCAACCCAGATGGAGCTTGATTACGGCAAACATTGCATATTCCACAATGTAGCTGGACATAGCACCAATGAATGCCGACATTTGCGCGATCTCATCGAGGATCGAGTCAGAAAAGGGGAGCTACCCGAATATGTAAAGAATCGCGCCCCGGCCTTACCACCGTGATCTTCTGCCCAAGCTCCTCATGTTGATCCACGAGCTCCGAGAAACGGAAAGGACCCTGAGACTAGCACTCGCGGCATTATCGTTAATTAGATTTTTTCTGATTTATTTCCATCAATATAAAGGACACCTTGATTTACACATGTACGGGGTTAGGATTTAGCTCCTAGGCATGATCTGGAATTAACCATTGTTGTAATGACTCGGGTTTTCGGTCAACTAATTTTAAATATTTAATATGGATTTAAATATTGAGTTAAGTATATAAATAAATTTTATAGTGAGTTATCGATTTAAAAATCGATTTCGATTTAATATCTTATATATTTAATTATCGTAAACTGAGAACCTGAAATAAAATTCAATTTGAAATTGAATCAGAGTCAGATTAATTCAAATAAATTATAGGAATTTTATTGCAATAATAAATCGACAATAATAATTATTTATTATCAAGGAATTAATTTTTTGTTGAATTTAATTTATATCGATTAAATTAATCTCTGTTCCGGATGATCGAACTGGACTTCGATACTTATCCCAATATGTTCAGAACAGTGTTATAACTCTAGGAATGTCATTTGTTAGGTTCAGAAAAGAGTTCGGAATCATGGGTATTTTAATTAAAGGACACCGGTTCATAACTAACTAAAATAAAATATCCTAGTTTGTGGGCTGAAACGAAACATCAAGATGGAGAAAATATTGGCCACGCAGATCAATTAAAAAACCACCACATCTCCTTTTGTTTTCCATTCATTTTCTGCCATCTTAAAAGCAACCATGGTCTTTGTTTTCTTCCATTCATTCAAAAACAAACGTGGCCTCTTTTATTCCAATTGTTCCCTCCTCCTTCTATAAATCACGACACTCCTTCCCCATTTACCCTTTTCATTTTCGTTTCCTCAGAAGGAAATTGGTAGCTTTCAAATTTAAAACAAAAATGGCGACATGCCAAAAAGGGTTTATGATTTAAAACAAGACCGCGATATCCTGGGTTCAGTGATAGGATGAAGAGCGCGATAACGATGAAGCTTAGGGGATCCTTGCGAGCTCGGTTTGGTGGTCGATGGTTGCATAGAAGATGGATTCGAGTTTTGGGGTTAGACAGTTGAACGGAAATTCCCTGGAGCTTGAACACCGATTTAGGGCTGAAGGCGAACGGACTTTGGGTGAAGAAGGGGAGGCATTCGAATGCTGATTTGGGGGACTGCGAGTTTGATTCTGGAGCTCGACAGTGAGCTTCTGCATCGATGAGGAGAAAATTTAGAAGTCGGGATCTGTGTAGGGGATCGCGGTGAGATTGGTTGCGCGATTTAGGGTAAGCAGAAGTCGCGATGGTAAGGGAAGGTGGTCGGCAATGCACTGGCAATGTTTGAGACTACCAAGGTTTTGTTCTTGGTATTGATACTGGGAACAGAAGTTGGGGATTTGGTGATTTGTATAGGGAGTTTTGCACAAGAACTTGTTTGGGGGTGAACGTCAATCGATGGAAGATGAGGACTGTGTGGGTTTTCTTTTTACTGTAGCGAGATTCCTCAAATTGGAGAAGATCTATTAGGGGACTGATTCGTGTATTATCTTGGTTTTAAGGTAATCAAATTTATATTTAAATTAGTTAATTAAATTTTATTTTCGTTGAAACCATTTGGTAGTTTAAATGATAAATGTCATGTTAAATTCATACGAGGTTCCAAAATAATCATGCAAACTCAAGTCGAGAAAATTCGTAGCTACGAATACATTCTAGGATGGATTCAAGTTTTTCCGACACTAGTCGTCCGATCACGATGAGTAAATCTCACTCACCTTTTATTTAGAATTATTTTTGTTAGTTAAAAATAATTGTTGTTGCTTGTTTGGTTGTGTTAAAATATTACTGTGGCATGTTTATATATATATATATATAGTTATTTAGGCTCGACTATTATATATATATATATTGGTTTGGTGGTTGGATTGTTCCCGCAGTTTCATTAGCGGATGCCCGCGGTACCATTAGCGGATGATTTCCCTATGCGCCCCACAAATATTTATTAGTGGATGACCTTCATACCGCGATATCCTGCCTCGAAGTAGGATGGGAATTTTTTTATGTTGGTTAACATCTGTGGATGCAGAAAAACAGGTTGGAGGGATCCAACTGGATTCCTCAAAAATATATTATTTGTTTGTTTATTTGTTTGCATATATACTGTCATATATGATGTGTTAGAAAACCTGTAATAAATAATTGGTTGTTTGTGTGTTTAAATACCACTGGGCCTAAGTGTTTATTTATAAAAGTATCATGGAAAGGATATTTGAGATTTAAAAGGAAAATTCTATTTTTCTAAAATAGGAATTTGAAATTCGAATAGAATAGAAATAGTAACTTGTTTTAAAGAATAAAAACAAGTAGTTCATTTATAAACGAAGTTTATAAATAAAGTGAAATGAATTATCATTGGATAATTCAGAAAATAGAAATACAAGTGTGACTTTGGGAAGGGAAATATATTTTTCCAAAGAAGAAATATTTTATTTGAAAGCGAGACTTGTTTAATAATGGTGTTTGTAAATAAAAAGGAAAAATTATCATTTGGATAATTTAAATTCAAATGTGAATTAAAAATGAGAACTTAGAATCTTTTTCAAAAATAAACAATAGATTTTATTCCGAGAATCGGAATGTAAATGAAGTTGAATAAATCCTTAGGATTTATGTTTGAATTCGACTATGTCGTGTTTATAAAAATAAATTATTCCCCAAATAGAATTAACCAAGTTAAAGGATAAATAGATAATCGAGTTTGGAATCGAGTTGACTTTGAATAAGTAAATTAAACTTGTGATTTCATATTCAAACCGAATATGAAACCTAAGTTGGAAAATAGAATTTGATTAGTTTATAAGTAAGTTAAAATATATTTGAGCATGTTATATTCAAATATGAAAGTGAAATAGGCAAAGGAGTTGATTAACAAATTTATTAACGAGTTGAATTAAAACAAGTGTATTAGGTTGAAATGAATTAGAAATGCATGGATTTATATAAGACAGGTAAGGAATGTAGTATATGAGAGATATAAATAGAATGCTCAACAAAAAGGTACGTATTTAATTTGAATATGAGATTTTATGCGCCGTATCGGCTAGCCGCTTGGCTTTTCCTTTTTCTTTTTGATTGGAGAGGGCCTATGTGGCGGTTTGGGGATTTTCCCGATGCTCCCGTACAAAGGAGGTTATGGCGAATTTTTCCGGGAATTTAAGGAGTTAGAATATTTTTAAGAAGATTTGATAAACTAGAAATCGATATATCGATATATATAGAATTCGATAATGAAACGAACTTAAAGTAGAATATTATAAACGAAAAGGAATTTTATAAATATAATCCTGGGAGATATACGTTTTAAAGTGAACGATGATTTAGAAGCAAATGATTTGCAGATTTAAAATGATCGGGTTGATAAAAAGTTAATAAAATGGAGTTAAAGAAATATAGTTAAGTAGAATTAGAAACTGACTGGAAATTAGTTGAGTCGAACGACTTTTTGAGTATCGATCTGATGTTGGTTTCGGCCTTTAGGCTTTATACTTAGGAAGTTGTTCTCTTACTTGTTTACACTTAGAGTCTAATAAATGTGGAAGAATAGTGATATGTAAATATGCAGTGGGAATGTTTTGCAGAGTTAATAATATATGTTTTCTTAACCTAGAAAATAAGGAAATTTGAATATATATATATATATATGTTTGATGATGTGATTGATAATTCCATTTGGAAGTAAGATCGCTGTGTGTACACGGACATTTTCCATTTGATAGTTAAATCACCGACTATCAAAGTTTTGACCATTTTAACGTTGTTAATATGGAGAGACCGGTTGGATTATTATCCAAAGAACCACTATGTATTGGCAGTAGCATTGCGAATTAGATTATATGAAGATAATCGAAGACGGAGTAGAGTGCAAGGACTTTTTCTATAAATAGAAATTGTGCCTTTGGTTTCGTTCAGTCCTAGAACGAACGTATATGGACGAGTGTCTGACAGAGTATTTCCAATGATCGAATATGTTGGACTGTATAAATATATATGGTTGCAACGGATTTATTCCCTTAGCATAATATCCAAAATATTTGTGCAAATCAATTAATGATTAACGGATCTGATAATGTGGCATTCAAAGTAATTGTGTTATAATGAGAGAAGTAATTGTAACCTCAGTCCTCAACAACCGGGAAATGACAAAAATCGGGAAGGCAGCATGGCTATGTGGTTAGCTCCCATTAGGGTGTATCATCACCTATCTAGAGAATATTCATTTGCTTCTTTAATCTATATCAATGCTGTCCCTTATCGGGAAACAGTTGCTGATCTCAACCGTTGGTGATATAAATTCGGTACACTCAAGAGAAATGAGTGGTCGGTCATGTGTGGCTCTTGTTGAACCCAGTGTATTCCTCTCTAGAGGTACACTATCAGAAGGTGATTCCATACCTTGTCATAGTTGGAAATCAAATCCCCAGTAAGTGCTCGCGATTTTGATTGTATATTATATATATGTAACGTGAGATGCAAGCGTTCCACTAAGATTCTATTTATTTGATTTAGACACTATTATAATATCAAAGAGTTTTGATATAATGACCTTTTGGATTCTCACAAGGAAAAACCCGTTCCGTGTTATACGGCGTGGTCTTATGAGATATCGTTTGTTTTCTCAAGTTGTTTTAAACGTTTACTCATACCAGTCCCATGACTGACCCGGAGTTTATTTTGTTTTGTTTTCCCTAAACTCTTGGGTGCCCAAATTTGTACGGGCAGTCAAATAGTCCAGGTATTCTCAGATATTTGGAGGAGCTTGGAGCAGGAGGCATCAACGTTTGTTATCTAGTGTTATTTTCGCTGTATTGTAAGTGTTGTACTCTGATGATAATGTTATGTATATATAGTCAAATTTTGTATTCCAAAATCTGTTATATATATTATATTTTATTCCGCTGCGATGTGAGATTCTGTGTTGTGTTTCTATTCTTCTTCTTCTATTCTAAGTTTCTTTTTTTCTATTTCTCATCCTCTAACTTCTTTCAATAATGATTCATATTTCTGTGCAATTTGGGTTGGACGTGTGTTGTATTTAGTCAACTCAGATAGTGCGGATTTGCGGGCCGTTATAGTTGGTATCAGAGCTTAGGTTGAGCGAATACTTAGGCTTTGGTGGGATGTGCTCATTAGATATAGGGTCAGCAGTACCCTAGAATGAGTTGAGTGTATATATACGAGAGAGCATATTTGTTAATTGATATAAAATTTGTTTTACATTGTGTTGGCTAGTCTGTTGAGTGGATTATAAATTTTGGTTGAATCGTGGGACGCCACGAAGTCGATAAGAATTTATAAACACTTGAACATAGAATTCGACACGATAATGTTTTAAATGGGTAGATGAAATAATTTTATCCAAAAATTCTATTTTTGATAGAAAAAGAATAATTTTCTGAAATCATTATAATATATGGATATGTTGAATGTTGATATCATAATCAAATGAGATTATAACACGAGAATGGTTATATATTTATAACCAAATAGAATTTGTATACAAATTAAATATACAAATGAGATGAATTAAAATTGAATTCAAATCAGAAATTGGAATTTAAATACTGGGAAGTAAGATTTTGAAAGTGTTAATGGGTTTGAAGCACTTTTCCTACCTTAGTAATTTCGGGGACGAAATTCTTTTAAGGGGGGAAGAATGTAATGACCCGGGTTTTCGGTCAACTAATTTTAAATATTTAATATGGATTTAAATATTGAGTTAAGTATATAAATAAATTTTATAGTGAGTTATCGATTTCGATTTAATATCTTATATATTTAATTATCGTAAAATGAGAACCAGAAATAAAATTCAATTTGAAATTGAATCGGAGTCAGATTAATTCAAATAAATTATAGGAATTTTATTGCAATAATAAATCGACGATAATAATTATTTATTATCAAGGAATTAATTTTTTGTTGAATTTAACTTATATCGATTAAATTAATCTCTGTTCCGGATGATCGAACTGGACTTCAATACTTATCCCAATGTGTTCAGAACAGTGTTATAACCCTAGGAATGTCATTTGTTGGGTTAAGAAAAGAGTTCGGAATCATGGGTATTTTAATTAAAGGATACTGGTTCGTAACTAACTAAAATAAAAATAAAATATCCTAGTTTGTGGACTGAAACGAAACATCAAGATGGAGAAAATATTGGCCACGCAGATCAATTAAAAACCGCCACATCTCCTTTTGTTTTCCATTCATTTTCTGCCATCTTAAAAACAACCACGGTCTTCGTTTTCTTCCATTCATTCAAAAACAAACGTGGCCTTTTTTATTCCAATTGTTCCCTCCTCCTTCTATAAATCACGACCCTCCTTCCCCATTTATCCTTTTCATTTTCGTTTCCTCAGAAGGAAATCGGAAGCTTTCAAATTTAAAACAAAAATGGCGACATGCCAAAAAGGGTTTATGATTTAAAACAAGACCGCGATATCCTGGGTTCGGTGATAGGATGAAGAGCGCGATAACGATGAAGCTTAGGGGATCCTTGCGAGCTCGGTTTGGTGGTCGATGGTTGCATAGAAGATGGATTCGAGTTTTGGGGTTAGACAGTTGAACGGAAATTCCTTGGAGCTCGAACTCGAACATCGATTTAGAGCTGAAGGCGACCGGACTTTGGGTGAAGAAGGGGAGGCATTCGAATGCTGATTTGGGGGACTGCGAGTTTGATTCTGGAGCTCGATAGTGAGCTTCTGCATCGGTGAGGAGAAAATGGAGAAGTCGAGATCTGTGTAGGGGATCGCGGTGAGATTGGTTGCGCAATTTAGGGTAAGAAGAAGTCGCGATGGTAAGGGAAGGTGGTCGGCAACACACTGGCAATGTTTGAGACTACCAAGGTTTTGTTCTTGGTATTTATACAGGGAACAGAAATTGGGGATTTGGTGATTTGTCTGTGGAGTTTTGCACAAAAACTTGTTTGGGGGTGAACGTCGATCGATGGAAGAAATGGCACAGGAAAAAGGATGGTGGAAGATGCAGACTGTGTGGGTTTTCTTGTTACTGGAGCGAGATTCCTCAAATTGGAGAAGATCAATTAGGGGACTGATTCATGTATTATCTTGGTTTTATGGTAATCAAATTTATATTTAAATTAGTTAATTAAATTTTATTTTCGTTAAAACCGTTTGGTAGCTTAAATGATAAATGTCATGTTAAATTCATATGAGGTTCCAAAATAATCACGCAAACTCAAGTCGAGCAAATTCATAGCTACGAATACGTTCTAGGATGGATTCAAGTTTTTCCGACACTAGTCGTTCGATCACGGTGAGTAAATCTCATTCACCTTTTATTTAGAATTATTTTTGTTAGTTAAAAATAATTGTTGTTTCTTATTTGGTTGCGTTAAAATATTACTGTGGCATGTTTAAATATATATATATATATAGTTATTTAGGCTTGACTATTATATATATATATATATATATATATATATATTGGTTTGGTTGTTGGATTGTTCCCGCAGTATCATTAGCGGATGCCCGCGGTACCATTAGCGGATGATTTCCCTATGCGCCTCATAAATATATATTAGTTGATGACCTTCATACCGCGATATCCTGCCTCGAAGAAGGATGGGTATTATTTATGTTGGCTAACATCTGTGGATGCAGGAAAACAGGTTGGAGGGATCCAACTGGATTCCTCAAAAATATATATTATCTGTTTGTTTATTTGTTTGCATATATACTGTCATATATGATGTGTTAGAAAACATGTAATAAATAATTGGTTGTTTGTGTGTTTAAATACCACTGGGCCTAAGTGTTTATTTATAAAATTATCATGGAAAGGATATTTGAGATTTAAAAGGAAAATTCTATTTTTCTAAAATAGGAATTTGAAATTCGAATAGAATAGAAATAGTAACTTGTTTTAAAGAATAAAAACAAGTAGTTCATTTATAAACGAAGTTTATAAATAAAGTTAAATGAATTATCATTGGATAATTCAGAAAATAGAAATACAAGTGTGACTTTAGAAAGGGAAATATATTTTTCCAAAGAAGAAATATTTTATTTGAAAGCGAGACTTGTTTAATAATGGTGTTTGTAAATAAAAAGGAAAAAAAATATCATTTTGATAATTTAAATATTTAAATTCAAATGTGAATTAAAAATGAGAACTTAGAATCGTTTTCAAAAATAAACAATAGATTTTATTCCGAGAATCGGAATGTAAATGAAGTTGAATAAATCCTTAGGATTTATGTTTGAATTCGACTATGTCGGGTTTATAAAAATAAATTATTTCCCTAATAGAATTAACCAAGTTAAAGGATAAATAGATAATCGAGTTTGGAATCGAGTTGACTTTGAATAAGTAAATTAAACTTGTGAATTCATATTCGAATCGAATATGAAACCTGAGTTGGAAAATAGAATTTGATTACTTTATAAGTAAGTTAAAATATATTTGAGCATGTTATATTCAAATATGAAAGTGAAATAGGCAAAGGAATTGATTAACGAATTTATTAACGAGTTGAGTTAAAACAAGTGTATTAGGTTGAAATGAATTAGAAATGCATGGATTTATATTAGACAGGTAAGGAATGAAGTATATGAGAGATATAAATAGAATGCTCAATAAAAAGGTACGTATTTAATTTGAATATGAGATTTTATGCGCCGTATCGGCTAGCCGCTTGGCTTTTCCTTTTTCTTTTTGATTGGAGAGGGCCTATGTGGCGGTTTGGGGATTTTCCCGACGCTCCCGTACAAAGGAGGTTATGGCGATTTTTTTCGGGAATTTAAGGAGTTAGAATATTTTTAAGAAGATTTCATAAACTAGAAATCGATATATCGATATATATAGAATTCGATAATGAAACGAACTTAAAGTAGAATATTATAAACGAAAAGGAATTTTATAAATAAAATCCTGGGAGATATAAGTTTTAAAGTGAACGATGATTTAGAAGAAAATGATTTGCAGATTTAAAATGATCGGGTTGATAAGAAGTTAATCAAATGGAGTTAAAGAAATAGAGTTAAGCAGAATTAGAAACTGACTGGAAATTAGTTGAGTTGAACGACTTTTTGAGTATCGATCTGATGTTGGTTTTGGCCTTCGGGGTTTATACTTAGGAAGTTGTTCTCTTACTAGTTTACAGTTAGAGTCTGATAAATGTGGAAGAATAGTGATATGTAAATATGCAATGGGAATGTTTTCCAGAGTTAATAACATATATTTTCTTAACACAGAAAATAAGGAAATACGAATATAATATATATATATATATATATATATATATGTTTGATGATGTGATCGATAATTCCATTTGGAAGTAAGATCGTTGTGTGTACACGGACATTTTTCATTTGATAAATAAATCACCGACTATCAAAGTTTTGACCATTTTAACGTTGTTAATATGGAGAGACCAGTTGGATTATTATCCAAAGAACCACTCCGTATTGGCAGTAGCGTTGCGAATCAGATTATTTGAAGATAACCGAAGACGGAGTAGAGTGCAAGGACTTTTTCTATAAATAGAAATTGTGCCTTCGGTTTCGTTCAGTCCCAGAACGAACGTATATGGACGAGTGTCTGACAGAGTATTTTCAATGATCGAATATGTTGGTCTGTATAAATATATATGGTGGAAACGGATTTATTCGCTTAGTATAATATCCAGAATATTTGTGCAAATCAATTAATGATTAACGGATCAGATAATGTGGCCTTCAAAGTAATTATGTTATCAATGAGAGAAGTAATCGTAGCCTCAGGCCTCAACAACCGGGAAATGACAAAAATCGGGCAGGCAGCATGGCTATGTGGTTAGCTCCCATTAGGGTGTATCATCACCTATCTAGAGAATATTCATTTGCTTCTTTAATCTATATCAATGTTATCCCTTATCGGGAAACGGTTGCTGATCCCAACCGTTGGTGATATACATTCGATACACTCAAGAGAAATGAGTGGTCGGTCATGTGTGGCCGAGTTGCAATATGGTCTTATTGAACCCAGTGTATTACTCTCTTGAGATACACTACCAGAAGGTGGTTCCATACCTTGTCATAGTTGGAAATCAAATCCCCAATAAGTGCTCGCGGTTTTGATTGTATATTATATATGTGGAACGTGAGATGCAAGCGTTCCACTAAGATTCTATTTATTTGATTTAGACACTATTATATTATCAAAGAGTTTTGATATAAAGACCTTTTGGATTCTCACAAGGGAAAAACCCATTCCGTGTTATATGGCGTGGTCTTATGAGATATCGTTTGTTTTCTCAAGCTGTTTTAAACTGTTTACTCATACCAGTCCCATGACTGACCCGGAGTTTATTTTGTTTTGTTTTCCCTAAACTCTTGGGTGCCCAAATTTGTACAGGCAGTCAATTAGTTCATGTATTCTCAGATATTTGGAGGAGCTTGGAGCAGGAGGCTTCAACGTTAGTTATCTAGTGTTATTTCCGCTGTATTGTAAGTGTTGTACTCTGATGATAATGTTATGTATATACAGTCAAATTTTATATTCCAAAATCTGTTATATATATATTATATTTTATTCCGCTGCGATGTGAGATTCTGTATTGTGTTTCTGTTCTTCTTCTTCTATTCTAAGTTTCTTTCTTTCTATTTCTCATCCTCTAACTTCTTTCAATAATGATTCGTATTTCTGTGCAATTTGGGTTGGACGTGTGTTGTATTTAGTCAACTCAGATAGTGCGGATTCGTAGGCCGTTACAGTTGTCCTCTTAGAATTTCTTTTCTCCGTAACGATTATTTAGCAGTTATGAATTTTCTTTTGCATATATGGATAGTGTTTGAGAAATTCTAAAGCCGAGCATGGATGATGCTCGCCCCCCTTTTTTAATGTGGTCAGCGCGAAAGCCTACCACCATTTCTAAATACCTACTCCCCTAGCGGAATGTGGTATATTTCTTTAAGACGAGTATGGATGATACCCGCCCCTTCTTTTCTACATCACGAGCATTTACTTCTTGCTAGACACATTAATCTAACATGAGTCGAGCTTGAAAAACACTTTCCGTAAGCCGAGTATGGATAATGCTTGCCCTTTCTAAGCCGAGTATGGTTAATGCTCGCCCTTTCTAAGCCGAGTATGGATAATGATCGTCCTTTCTAAGCCAAGTATGGTTAATACTTGCCACTAAGCTGAGTATGGTTGATACTCGCCATCCCTCAAAGCCAAGTGAAATAAAATGCTCGACCCATCAGCCTTCTCCAAGCCGAGAACGGTTTATTTTTGTCTTTGTAAGAACTAACTCTCATAAAGACGGAGATCATCTCAGCCTTAATAAGGTTCCCGATGGTTGTCGATTTTCTGGCCTTAATACAACCTAATTTGGTTGTCTGTTTTCTGGCCTTAATACAATCATCGGAATCATTGGATTTCTGGCCTTAATATGGTCCGGCGCGACCATAGCTGCTCGAGCGATTGTGCTTCGATTCATATTTTAGAACACACCTCTCTCTGTCGAAGAAGATGCATTCTGAGGGGCAAAGTGTTAGCCCTCTTTTTGGCAAAAGCCACAACGGGCCAGATTGAAGCCCAAACGCGTAACCAGCCAGATTAGACAGATCGCACTCCAGGAAGCCCAGCAGAAGATCGGTCCGAAGTAATCTCACATTGGGCCGAACCACTTCTCAAACAAGCCAATAACGCACTCCGGAAGACTCGCTCTCCCAGTCGACCGAGAGAACCGCTCTCATATAGGGCATATCGACCGAATATTTCGGATCTCCATGGAAATATCCACTTGAGCTGTTCAAATACTTAGCATGACTTTCAAGGAAGAAAAGGCAGTCAATCACATCCGGACAAAGCTCTACTTTTGATACGCTTCACCATGGATGCCACGTAAGCTGCAACTTCCGAGGATACTATTTATGAATAGTGGAATCAGTCTTCCAGACGCTATTCTATCCAAGGAATGGACTTCAAGGGTCCAAGTCTTCCCAGAAAGGCTGGGCCACGTCACAACAGCCCAAGTCGCCGTCTCCACCTGTAAATACCTCAAAGCTTAAAGAGGAGGGGGACTTCTTCGAGGGAGAGAGACCTTTTCTGGAAGAGAAAGATAGCCATCTTCTTTCTTTTCTTCAAACAGAGAAAAAGCATTGTACTTGTAATAAAAAAAAGAAATACATATAAAGTGGACGTAGGCACAGTTTTTTCCGAACCACTATAAAAATTCTGCGTGTGCTCCCCGTTTTCTTTGCTTTGTCTGCATTTTATAATCATTATTCGTGCGCTCTTCACACGATTGGGGGTTGATCGTCACTAGTGTCCAACTTTTGACGTCAACATATATATATTGATTGGATTATAATATTTTATATATTCCTATTTTCAAGTGTCATTGGGCGAATATAGGAAATGGGACAGAATTTGAAGATAGATTTACTCTTGTTAATTTGCATCAAAGTCATGTTTCTTTTTCAAGAGACCCTTATATTCTCGCATCTCAGGCAAAACGAATTTTTTATTCAAGAGAAAATGATTCTTCGAATTGGTATGTTGTGATGAAAGCGCCGCCAAGAGGTTTTACATAAATTAGAGATAGATGATTTTATTGAAGAACGTAACTTTGTTGTAAGAGATTGTGAAGAAATCGAGGACTTGGTTGAGGATGCTAGTTATGTTTGGGAGGATTGTGAAGGCATAATCGAGTAGTTCTAATGTCATGTTTTATTTTGGGTATTCAATTAGAAGTTTTGATTTAGATTTGATGTTTTATGTAATGTTGAATTGTAAAACCTATTGATTTGGAACTTAATGTAAGTCATTTAGGCTTGGCATGTTAGCATTTAAGCATTTGAGCATTTGAACTTGGCAATACCATAATTTCCTGTTTTGATACCTCGCATTTTGAGTATTTTCTTGTAAATTTCATATTTATGTTATTGGCAAATAATTTAATTTGTTCACAAAGTATATTATCTAATTGTTCTCCTTTTTGACATTTATAAAGGTTACGTAGTCAAAGGTGTTCAAATAAGTAATTAAGTGGAGGAAGAAAAGGGGAAGACTGTGTTGTTGCTGCTTTTCTTCTTTTGCATCAATGTACAAGGTTTGCAATCTTCCACATATTCGTTTTATTTCCAGCATTGCATTTCCAACATTGCATATAGGGCGTCATCCTTGATTAGCTCTTGCTGCATGGTTATTTCAGTTCATAGATACATAATAATATTTCTCAGTAAAAATGATATACAACTGTACGCCAAACTGATGATGGATGTCCTTTCAGTTCATAGATGCATAACCATGAGATTATGTGCTGACCTGACTGTCGGGAATAAATAATTTTTCTCTTAAATATTGACTGATATATTTTCATTTTAATTGTGTTATTATTCATCTGAATTTCTTGTATAACTGACAGGAACATAATATAAGATTTAGGATATGGAGTTTCTAGCTTCATGCGGTATATGCTTATAGCACCGAAAAGAACATTACTTCATTTCAGCTTTATTTTTCAGTAAATTACAACTTACCATCGTAGGCAATTTCGTGTATAAAATGAGATAATGCATGGGAATGGTGCAACCAGTTGAAAATATAACAATTAAAATAGAAGTGGTATGTTCCTACTTGTTATTGATGTCAACTGCATATATTTTAACTTGGGCCATTATTACATGATGGGATACTACCCTTAATTTGAAGTGATTCATCAGTTGCCTTATAGTATTTTCATGTAGAACGGCTTACATTATTTTCAGCATATGTTTGGTTTCTTCATTTGCTTTGAAATTTGTATGCTTGGTAAGTGAAAAGTATGATTGGAATTTTGTTTGCTTACGGTATTTTCATATTGTATGCTTGGTAACTATAATGGGTGATCTGAACTGCATGAGTGGCACCATATAACAGTGCCCATTGTGATAGTGACCTACTGCCTTACAGTTTTTTATATAATTACATCATGTATGTAGCATAAAAAGATAGGATACTTACTGTACACACATGCATGTGCTGAAAGCAGTCTCCAGCATTTTTACTATCATTATAGCTGGCACTAAATATTTATTATAGCTGCGGAAAATGGCTAGAAAAAAGCAAATGACAAGGAAAATGAAGCTTACTCGCAATCAAAAAAAATAAAAAAAATAAAGAATCCAAACAGGCTTTTGGGCCTCCGGCGAATCTAATGCAAAGGAAGAGCATATCTGGCTACCTTCAGAAAACATGGATGTCGGAAATGCAAATGTATCAGTCACATGCACTAATAGGGATGAAAATTCTGGAACTGTAGTGGAGATAGGTAGAACGATATAGGACGTAAATGCAAATCAGGTTTCAAAAAAATGGATTAGAGGCCCAACTAAAGTGAAAAGGCTTCCTTCAGATGTTGCACATCGAATTGGTGTCCAGTTTAATTCATTGGGTGAACCGATAGGGAAAGGGTCAATGAAATTATCGTCTTATTCAGGGCCACTTATCCGTGAACAAGTTCCATTTACACTTGACGATTGAAGGAAACTCAGTGATGACTTGAAAGTGGTTCTGTGGGAATCCGTTCAGGTAATTGTACCTGTTTTTATTTAATATTATAGCAATTTATTTTCTATTTGCAAAACTTTATTTTTTGTACATATGAACAACATCATACTGTTAATTTTGTGCTAGCCTGTTATAATTTGATTAATGTTCTATTAATTGTTATAGATTAGATTTAAACTTGATGAGGAATGGAAAAAGTCTCCCATTTTTTAGCAAACGGGATGTATCTAGAGGTGTTCAAAAAGAAATTTCGTTAAAAAAATATTACAAGCAAAAACCAAGGAGGAACAACATTAACTAAAACCAGAAAACGCTAGAAGTACGAGGGAATGGATGCAGTTTATTGAGTCAAAAACGAGCAAAGAATTTAAGGTAATTGTAATGTAATTTTTATCTTTTCATATATTCAACATAAGCGTACATAACATGCAATTTAACTAACCAATGTGATAAAACCATTAATCTGGGCACAAAGCGAAAGATTTAAATCCATGAAGGATAAGCAAATTCCACATACATGTAGTCGATGATGAATGGCCCGAGTAACTGATGATTTGGTGAGAAAAATATTTGATATATTAGCTGGTAAACATATCTCGTTTGTAGTAAGTGTAATTTGTTAACTTTGTTCTATGTTATGTTTCTTTAATGTAGAAAGAGGAAAGTTCTGAGCCCTTTTCCGTTTCTAGAGTTGAGGTTTGGATTAAATCTCATACTCGAAAAAATGGTGAACCAATGAACACACAGGTCGCAGATGCTATTATAAGTGTAATTTGTTAAAAATGATATAATTTAGGACTCTTCTATGAAATATAATTTGGATTCACTTTTGTAGGAGAAATTAAAAAATGTAGAAAATGACCCATAGCCCAGCTCCTTATGTAAGATCAAAGAAGACGCTCTTACTGTAGTGTTGGGAGAAGAAAGGCTGGGACGACTTCGAGGAATGGGAACAGCTATGACCATGACCAAGGTAGTTTTTTCACAAATCAAAGATAAGGAAATTACTCATTGTCATCAGAGAATTTCCGAGATAGAGCAGCTGGTTCACATGTTTGTGAAATGTTGATTATGATTTAGTGTATGTTTAATATTTGTGGAGATTGCTTACTTTTTGGTACTTCTAGACAATATTTTCTCAATAACTAAGTATTTTTAGTCCAAATCTTTATTGTTTTTCCTATATTATTGATTTACCAGAGTAAAGAAAGTTGTGGAGAAGACAACATATCTCCGATGGTAAAAATATACCATATTAAGTTTGCAACATTAAAAAAAACTAATATATGTATACTTTTTTTTTATAATTGCAGAGTACACATAATCAGATTGGTGACAGATGTACTTTGCTAAATTGGCATGGGAATACCGATGAGGCCATCGCAGAAGGAAAATTTGTGCCTAGTGATCCGAAAGAATTTTTCAATGGAGTACCTTTAGGTCCAAATGCCCTGAAAGTTTTGATAGTCCACCCTAAAAATTTCAATGTTTTTTTGTGGAGGCCTTCACCTGGTTTGGTGCATATAGGAGATGCCAAGGACAAGTTGGTGGCATGGCCAGTGGACAGAGTTATTATCGGCATAAGAGAGAAGTCCAGAAAAGAAAATGAGATACGATATTTAACTGATCTAACTTAGCATTTATTTTTTCCACATTTAGTTTTTTTTTCCATGAATGGTTATGAAGAGCAGTTTATTAGATTGCTTAATATTAAACTAATAGGCATAATATGCAACTATTGTATGTATTTCTTCAATCGACTGTATATGTTAAGCTTCAATTTTATGTTGCGTTATGTACTTCCCATAGGTCAGTCAAATCATATTTACTTGATCCACCAAACTGAACAATTTATTTTGATAGTGTTAAGATTAACAATTTATTTTGAACAATTAAACTAGATAGAGTTTGTTTTGTTTCCTCCACACATGATCTGTTAGAATGGGTGTGATTAGCATATAATTCAATAAAACCAGCTTGACTTTTAGTTCAATAACACATCTTCAATTTAAATATAACAAATGTAGCGGAAATTCCGTGATTCTAAGATATATTGCTTCATCTGGACTGACATTGTCATTAAGAAACATCGGGAAAAAAGCTGAAACTGATATCCTATTATAGTGCTACTAGTTGTGCGTGTGTGTGTGTGTGTTCAGCAGTGTATCATCATGCATGTCATTAGCTTACTTGCAAATGAGAGAAAATTAAGTAATTTTTTTCAGGTTGCAAAAGTCTCTTGAAAACACCCAATGAAGTGCTAAATTAAATATCTATATAATTTTCAGCAGTGCCCAATTAAGTAACTACTATATATATTTGCAAATGGTTGTTGGTGCCCAATTATATTTTACTTTACCAATAACATCATTAGACTTGCTTGATTTAATTGGGCAGCCATCAATTAATATATGGCATTTGACAGAGCATGACTAATAGAACAGAAAGCAAATGTAAGTTGTACGATTGGGGTGGAAGCAAAGAATTGGTTGCTGACGGACGAGTGCATTTGAGTGATTCAAATGTAATTATCAATGATATTCCTCTTGGACCAGAAGCCTCCATAGTTTGGGTGGATAAAGCGATAAAAGAAGATGCCTTTTTGTGGAGGCCCATAACAAGCATGATATGTATTGGAGAAGCCATTGGTAGAAAAATAGCTTGGCCAGATGAAAATTGGTATTTGAAAACATTTCAACATCTACCCCCGTGAGCAATGTTCGCAAATCTGCTACGGGTTTTGAAAACATTTCAACATCTACCCCCATGAGCAATGTTCACAAATATATTATGGGTTTTAAAAACAGTCCAGCATCTACCCCCATGAGCAATTTTCCTAAATCTGTTACGGTAATACGTTTATATTACTAGTATTTTTTTAAGAATTTTTGATTATGTATCAACAAATATTTGTTATATGATAGAGTGCAAATTTCCCAGTGAATGCCAAATGCAAGTTCTTTGATGTGGAGAGCACTAGAAAAATAGTAGCCGAAGGCACTGTGTCTTCAATTGATCCTACTACTTTGGTTCATTCTATCCCGCGGGACCAAATGCAATAAGAGCTTGGGTGGATAATGTAAAAGAACCGAATGCACCTCTACATAGGCGTAACTCATTCATGGAATGCTTATCAGATGCTTTTGGTTCGACGGTAGCATGGCATATTGCGAATGTTAGACCGAATTCAACTTTTACGTAAGTTTCACAACCTCTTGTGTGTATACGAACCCGTCACTAACATTTAATATTCCAGTTCTTACATCTGCTTGTATATTTCACATACTTGGTCTGTTTGTGCACTAAATAACTATTTGATGTAATATAATCTTCATCACCTACTATTCGGATTTTGGATGCATAAAAGCTGGTTCTTGGTCATACCTACTACATTCGACTTAAGAATCACAAATCTACTTGGTTCAAAACATGCACTTGGGTTATAATGCTACAACAACAAGTAAACAAATCCAGCAAGTCTTGTTAGTGGTTGCAAATAACTTCTAATATTGCTATAATGGAATCGTGGTTATTAGAAAACGCTTTACTAATATATATATATATATATATATAGTATTAGAAATAGATAATATTCTTTTTTCATAAAAGTTGTTTTCATATTAAAAATTGGGGATTGCAGCGAGACCATTTACAATGGAGTTGCAGCCCCACGGTAACGTGGCTACCGTCCACATTCTTACAGGAAAAAAATACACTAATTTTAAAAGAGGAATTATGTAAAAAGAAAGCTATTGCACATGATGTATTACTTGAAAATAAAAATGAAATATTAAGTTTTATATCGCTGCAAGTATATATCATTCATCTTTTAATCATAATTAATTTATTTCCTGTTGTATGGACTTTTATCCCATCTTTTAATGACAGATATCGCGAGTGACAGATACCACGAATTATTGCATCCATTTTTTATCTCATGTATCAACCTGTTAATCATTTACATTGTAGAATATGTTTATGTTTGACTACATTATTTTTTTTGTGATCAATTCAATAGCCACAAACATCATTCCTCTTATTGGGTTATACTGTCTTATTGAAATTTTTCGAATCCATTTCTGATTAGATATTCTGATGTTTGCAAATATTTTGATGCATGTAAATGTTTCATTTACATTTTATTAGTTGTGCGCAGGTTGTTAGGAAAGTGTTGAATTGTGGTTTTGTTATTTGTTTGTAGGTCGTTTGCATGTTGCTGAGCCAAGAGTGGATGTACCCGTGGCTTGCTGCTCCGAAACAACAAGCGTGCACTTGCTGCTGCGAAACGGCAAGTCGTGGCTTGTTGCTTCGAAACAGCTAGTGGCCTGCGCTTGCTGTTTCAAAGCAGCAGGTCATGGCTTGCTGTTTAGAAGCAGCAAGCCATGGCTTGGTGTTTCGAAACATCATGCTCAGGTTTGCTGTTCTGGAACATCAACCCACAAATACATCCACTCTTGATCATTATTGCGGATATAGTAAAAATAGATGTTGAGTTCATATTATTTTGTAGTAGGTATTATAAGTTAAATATGTTAATTTTAAATATTTATTTGATCACTAACCGTTAAATTTCATCCCTGTAGGTAGGTGAAGAATAATGTTGATGCAAGGAATGCACAAGATGTTTTCTTGAAGTTTATTTTGGTATCAGTGTAGTAAGTACTGTAGGTAGGAAAGACTTTTGATTGTATACTTCATCTAATATTTAGGTAGTGGCTTTGTGTACTGTAGTTTAAGTACCGCCTTTGTTTAAAAATTTGTAAACTTTGTTTATGGATTGTGTTCAATTTCACTAATGGAAGCGACTACTAGTTGTTATTTTATATAATTATTTTTCATTTGATTGCATGTATGAAGTGTAACACCCATATTTTCTGAGAACATTAAAATAACAAATTAAAGAATAATTAATTTTTAAAAGAAGAATTAGGTGAAACGGGTTACACCATTGCGTTGTCTCAGAATTCCACTTGAGATAGAGTCAGAATTTGCGTAAAATGGATACCGTATGAAGGAGTTACGGACGATAGAAGTTTGGCAGAACGATCAGGAAATGGGCCAGAATGCACTGGCGCACTTGGGAAGTGCGCCAGTACAAAAATACACTGGCGCACTTGGGAAGTGCGCCCATGCCGAGAACAAAAAACTGCAGAATTCTGGAGTGTTCCCTGATGACGTGTCTTGCTGGGATTGGCTGGATGACTCCTAAGCTAATCTAAAAGCCTTTATTCATCACTTACACCTATATAAACATAGCTAGACATAAAGCTAATTCAAAATACACAAATTCATGGAGCCTCCATGCTGGACAAATCTAAACTAGTCTTTCTTCTACGCTGAAGCAAATCATAATAGGAGTATTCATATTGGAAGATACGAATAGATCTACAACTACAACACCTATTTCTCTTCTTTTAGATCCAGCCAAGGTGAGTCCACGTTACTTTTAGAAATGAAATTTAATTGTAATCCCGACATGTTAATAAATCTGAATCTGAGACTATTGCCTATTCCTGTTTATCAGATCTGTCCTTCTGTACCCATTAGATCTATTTTATTGTTCTATGCTAGTTCATACTTCATATGCCTATTTTTATGCTAGTTTTGATGAATCTCCTCCCTCCTCTTCTTTTCCTTTTATTTATGAGATTAGGCTAACTTCGAGCCTGATTATATTTTATGTTGAATTATATGTACGAATGACGTGGGAAAAGTTTGGGAAAATATTGAATGATATGCAAATGGGGCATAAATTGATTTGTAAACATGTAATTGATTTGGAGGCATAACACATGTTGTAATTTAAGACCTAAATTTGGGGCATACTTTATATGATTATTTGTGACTTGGAAGAAGGTGATTATGGTGTATAGTGATATATGACTTAGGCATGAGAACCTAATTGAAATAGGGATAACTGTTAAATATGAACACACCTAAATTGGGATTTTGGGTAATTGGCATACACTGTAATCAAAGACTATAATTTGGCATAACTTGTGTTATGAATCATGGCTGGGGTTTTGGGGGAATAATCTGTGTTGTACAAAATTGAATAAAACTGGGGCGAATGTTATATTATGAATTATGACTGTAATTTGGGCATGCAAATTTGTAGCCTTAATTATGATTAAGCGAAATATGTTAATGGAACAGTAAAAGAGTCTGTGAAGCCTGTTTAATATGTTGAAACTGAATACTGTAATTGGAAATCCTACGATGTATATGAATAAATTGGCAAAGATAAGCATGTTGAGACACAAGGTTAGACTCCATTTGCGGTTGAAGCCTGCCCGGAACCAACCGGCCAAACCAGCAACCGCAAACGGTCAATCTAATGTGAGAGGTCGTAGGCATAACTAAAAGATGCTTAGACACGAGGTTAAGTCCGGTTTGTGGCAAAAGTCTCCCCGGAATCGCCCGGCACATCCAGCAGCCACAAGCTATCGACTTAATGTGAGAGGTCTGTGCATTAATAACTAATTAATGCTGATTAAAGATGAATATGACACCTAAAACATGTTAGGTGGGTGGGGTTAAGTTAACTTGTGTAAAATGACAACTTAACCAATATTACATGAACAAGTGGATAGGGTTAAGGCAAGTTTAACCAATAATACATATTGATTTGATAAGTGGATGGGGTTAAGTCAACTGGGTGGATGAATCTGATAAACCCGTTTCGTAAATCTCTAGGCTTAATGCAAGGTTAAGTGAATCGTATTAATCTGTAAGTCTGTTAATCCGTACATCTGATCTGTTAATCTGTAAACCTATTAATCTGTATGTCTGATCTGAAAACTTGTTAATCTGAAATCTGTAAGCAAGTAAATCTGAAATCTGTTAGTTTGGGGACATAAGGTTAGGAGGGGTAATTACTTGTGCCGTCTGTTGTGTGGGACCCATATTAGTCAGTAACCCTTTCTGGTATCAAACTACGACCCAACACTAGGTAGGGGTCCGGGCACGCTTGCTGAACTAATTATAAGAGGTTCATGCTGATAATGGCGAGGGGTGTTGATGGCGCATTCCAACCGGGTCATGCGCGTACATGGATCCGTTCTGCTCTGGGGAAGTTAAGCCGCCGTGACATCTGTAAATAGGTCTGTGTCTTTCTGTAGGTTGCCACTTTAGGGAGTGATACACCCTTCTATGGAGCCGACACAGGGTATTTATTTATTAGGCAGCCGATCTCTTGGGGTAGAATTTAGGGTACACCTGGTTCTGTCTGTTTCTGTTGGGCCGTTTGTTTCTGTGTTGGTGCTAACACCTGTCTATTTCTGGGTAGTACCGTCTGTTGGGGTGGTAAAGGCCCATCACTAGTGTACACCTAATTCTAACATTCTGTTTCCGTAGGAATTATTCTATTTCCATCTCTGGTTCCATTTCTGCTTCCGTTTCTGTACCGTCTGTCTCTGTTGGGGTGGTAAAGGCCCATTAGTTGGGGGTGGTAAAGGCCCATTACTAGCATTCTGTTTTTGTACCATCTGTCTCTGTTGGGGTGGTAAAGGCCCATTACTAGCATTCTGTTTCTGTAGAGATCATTCTATTTCAGTTTAGACATTAGGGTAACACCTAATCCTGTTATACTAGTATTAGTGTAGAGAAGTGAAAAGTAAGTAAGAAGCATAGCTTGGTCTATGTCATTCTGTTTCCTCTGTTTAACCTAAGTATACCTACTACTCCTGTTACTGTTATCTCTCATTCGGTTTTCTTTACATGTCATGATACTATTATCTTTTTATATGCTGAAAGTCACTGGACTCTCCAGACTTTATGTCTGACTCTCTTTGTTTTCGCCTCTTTTTCTTCCGTTTCCCCTAGGTTCTTAGGGAGGAAACACTGAAGTTTGACTCGGATTTCTTTCTGCTTAAAGTGCTTGGAAGTGCTGAAAGTAATGCTTAACTTTGTTCCTCTTGCATATGGCATTTTGGAGTGGGATTATGCTTTAAAGAATTATGTATTCTGATGGCTTTTGTATAAGACTGATATTATGTACTTGGTTTCGGTGTTTGAAGATGTAACCAAACTTATTTCTATTTCTGCTGCAATAAAGTTATAAAATTTTCAAGTACTACTTTATGTATCTGTCTTGTAATATTCTATTCTGCTTACTTACAATGCTCCACGAAACTTAATGCATTCCCTTGGTGAGTGACATTAACGGATGTGGGGTGTCACACTTGGTATCAGAGCTGAAGGTTACCAGATTAGATAAAAAAAATTGAAA
This sequence comes from Allium sativum, assembly GCA_030737875.1. Lineage (NCBI taxonomy): Eukaryota > Viridiplantae > Streptophyta > Magnoliopsida > Asparagales > Amaryllidaceae > Allium > Allium sativum. The sequence continues at coordinate 245,368,170 of CM060912.1, read as the reverse complement.
ACTATTTTCAAAAAGATTTTAAAAGGAAGTATTTTCAAAAGGAAAGTTTATTTTGAAAAACATAATCCCCAAAGCCATATAAATATCTTTCGATTCTCTGTTTTGAATCTCTTTTTCCTTTCTTTTCAGCATAGTTCCGTAGGCATGTTAAAACTACGGCACATGTAGAGGGCAAAGAAGTGCTCAACCTCCATCTGTAGCCGCAGTAGTTTCACCTGCGGCTAATCTTCTTTCAAGCTTCGTAGGGTTTTCTGTGCAATGTAGGCAGCTTTCGAGAGACTTGTTTACATGTTACATAAGGATGGTAAAAATGAGAATGAGGGAATTTAGGCTAAGGAGCACAGTCCAAGGATGAGAAACTTGTTGATATGGCTTTAATCCATGAAGAAGGTAAAGGTGAAAAGAAGGAGTTGAAAGTGGAAGAATCACTGAACAAGAAAGTGTGGCCCAAGAAGGAAACACGAAAGAAGGATGAAAAGCCTGAAAATAAGAAGGAGAAAAAGTGCTTTACTTGTGGAAGCTTGAGTCATCTGAACAAGGATTGTAGAAAACGGAAGGGCGCTTGCTTCAACTATGGTGAAATGGGACACTTCACTAGGGACCGCCCGAAGAAACGAGGACAAGGGCAGGATCTTCTGGAGGGCAGGTGAATGCTCTCGTGGCTGGTGCACTGGATAAAGGTAGGAAAATTTCTGTAGAAGGTTTAATTTCCTTACCTGATTATTGAGTTAGAACTCTTTTTGATTCTGGAATTTTAATTCTGTAGTTGATTCTCTGCACCTTAATACTAGTCTTGTTTGTGATCCCGTTATAGTCTCAAACCCATAAGGGTTACGGCTCATCTGTTTGTGATAGGTTGGGGTTTGAGGGTATCTGTGTTAGGCATTGAGTTGACTGTGACGCGTACATTTCGGTTTTTGTGGGATATGGTTTGGTTTTAGGAAGGGGTTTCTTGTGACCTAAGAGGGTCTATCATGCTTAGTTTCCTAGAATCATTTGATAATCTTCCATCTGTACCCACAGTCTGTAAGTGTCCAGATATTCTTGACATGGTTAGGGGCTTACCTTGAGGCATGAGATAGATTCCCAGTTTTGACATTGCCTAATGGGGAAAAAGTTTTTATTTTATTTGTACTTTCTTCTATCACTCGACTGTATCCTATCGATTGAGTCTTCGACCTTTAGATAGAGACTAATGGGTGTAAACATGTGTTCGAGACATGTTATATTTGATGGTTGCAAGTGTATGCAAGTGATTGCTAGTGATTGCTCGTGGATACATATAGACAAACTAGGCACTAGATCGGCTCAAAAACACTCTCATACTGCATATGGATGTGTGTTCATTTTCAATTTTTATGGGTGCAAAATGTTTGACGCATCACATGGTTGTTGCATATGAATGAATGATTGTGCACTCATATAGAAGTTATAAAGTACATTAGGAATAATTGCATACATGTTGGACGCATGGCACTAACATAATTCGCATTAAGGAGGTCAACTGAATCAGTATACCGCCTGATCTTTTGCATTAGATAGGGGACATGTACACACAATTTTTGCATATGTTCATATGGCATTAGAAATCTTTTAAGGACAATGAATGCATGTGGATGATGGATGATGGATGGTAGGATACATTCTTATTAACTTAGAGATTTCGGGGACGAAATCCTTTAAGGAGGGGAGAATGTAACACCCCGTATTTTCTGAGAACATTAAAATAACAAATTAAAGAATAATTCTTTTTTAAAAGAAGAATTACGTGAAATGGGTTATGCTATTGTGTTGTTTCGGAATTCTACTTGAGATAGAGTCCGAATTTGCGTAAAATGGATAGCGTATGAAGGAGTTATGGACGATAGAAGTTTGGCAGAACGATCAGGAAATGGGCCAGAATGCACTGGCGCACTTGGGAAGTGCGCTAGTACAAAAATACACTGGTGCACTTGGGAAGTGCGCCCATGCCGAGAATAGAAAAATGCAGAATTCTGGAGTGATCCCTGATGACGTGTCTTGCTGGGATTGGCTGGATGACGTGTCTTTTGAGCTGTATGGTTCTGATGGCTCCTAAGCTAATCTAAAGGCCTTTATTCATCACATACACCTATATAAACATACTTAGACCTAAACCTAATTCACAATACACAAATTCATGGAGCCTCCATGCTGGACAAATCTAAACTAGTCTTTCTTCTACGCTGAAGCAAATCATAATAGGAGTATTCATATTGGAAGATACGAATAGATCTACAACTACAACACCTATTTCTCTTCTTTTAGATCCAGCCAAGGTGAGTCCACGTTACTTTTAGAAATGAAATTTAATTGTAATCCTGACATGTTAATAAATCTGAATCTGAGACTATGCCTATTCCTGTTTATCAGATCTATCCTTCTATACCCATTAGATCTATTTTATTGTTCTATCCCGGTTCATACTTCATATGCCTATTTTTATGCCAGTTTTGATGATTCTCTTCCCTTCTCTTCTTTTCCTTTTATTTATGAGATTAGGCTAACTTCGAGCCTAATTATATTTTATGTTGAATTGTACGTACGAATGACGTGGGAAAAGTTTGGGAAAATATTGAATGATATGCAAATGGGGCATAATTTGATTTGTAAACATGTAATTGATTTGGGGGCATAACACATGTTGTAATTTAAGACCTAAATTTGGGGCATACTTTATATGATGATTTATGACTTGGAAGAAGGGGATTATGGTGTATAGTGATATATGACTTAGGCATGAGAACCTATATTGAAATAGGGATAACTGTTAAATATGAACACGCCTAAATTGGGATTTCGGGTAACTGGCATACACTGTAATCAAAGACTATAATTTGGCATAACTTGTGTTATGAATCATGGCTGGGGTTTTGGGGGCACAATCTGTGTTGTAAAAAATTGACCAAAACTGGGGCGAATGTTATATTGTGAATTATGACTGTAATTTGGGCATGCAAATTTGTAGGCTTAATTATGATTAAGCGAAATATGTTAATGGAACAGTAAAAGAGTCTGTGAAGCCTGTTTAATATGTTGAAACTGAATACTATAATTGGAAAGCCTACGATGTATATGAATTAATTGGCTAAGATAAGCATGCTGAGACACGAGGTTAGACTTCGGTTGCGGTAGAAACCTGCCCGGAACCAACCGACCTAACCAGCAACCGCAAACGGTCAGTCCAATGTGAGAGGCCGTAGGCAAAACTAAAAGATGCTTAGACAGGAGGTTAAATCTGGCTTGTGGCAGAAGTCTGCCCGGAACCGCCCAGCACATCCAGCGGCCACAAGCTATCAACTTAATGTGAGAGGTATGTGCATTAATAACTAAATAATGCTGATTAAAGATGAATATGATACCTAAAACATGTTAGGTGGGTGGGGTTAAGTTAACCTGTGTAAGATGACAACTTAACCAATATTACATGAACAAGCGGATAGGGTTAAGGCGAGTTTAACCAATAATACATATTGATTTGATAAGTGGATAGGGTTAAGTCAACTGGGCGGATGAATCTGATAAACCCGTTTCGTAAATCTGTAGGCTTAACGCAAGGTTAAGTGAAACGTATTATTCTGTAAGTCTATTAATCCGTACATCTGATCTGTTAATCTGTAAACCTATTAATCTGTATGTCTGTAACGACCTGGATTTTTCTTCTTTTTGATTCAAATATTTAAAATTTATTTTAAATATCTTATTTGAACTATTTATGGTATCCAATAGCGAAATCGTTAATTAAACGACGACTAAGCATTTATATTTATATTTTAAATTATAAAACGAACTCGAAACAACGCGGTAGTTCGTAAAATTGAATTTCAACTTCAATTGACTATACTGAATCCGTGTTAAGTCGGATTTCGGTGAAACAAGAAGCGTCCGAATCTAGTTGATAATATTTTTCTAATGGAAGAGAAAAATCGAGTTTTCGTATTATAGATTTTATTTTATGTCCAAATCAAATTTCGAAATAGTCGCGGTGAAATCGTTTATACGCTATAACGATTTATTTAAATATAATTAAATATTGGCTTCGAATTTGGACAAGTCCTTTGAGGATTAGTCATAATTTAATTTTTAGAATTTTACTGTAATTTTTAATTCATAAAATAAGCAACTTTTTATTTGGAGTATTTTGCACCCTATATCAACATTTTGAGGTATCACAATATAAGTTAACCTACCGATATTATTATATATTTGTGATCGTGGCACACTGCTGAGCGCGATGGTATTTTAATTTCTGTCGATAGCAAGTCGTATGCGGATAGAGTTTTTCGACAACAAGACACTTTATAAATTAAAGGTCACTTTCATAGCGTCATTATCAAATCTTATAAAATCTTGAAAACAAATTAATGCAAAATCTTTCAACACGCCAGCTTCACGCTACGCTGTATCTTATCTAATCTCGCGAAATCCTATTCTGCCCAAAATCTTTCGTGTATTCTAAGTCAAATCTCGATGGAGTGTTCTTCATTGAAACCTTTTGGCTGCTAACATACATAAAGATAAAACATGTTGTAGTCTCTTTTCCTTCCCATGTGCAAAACTGTAGTGGCCATTGAATATTGAAAGCGGCTGAACAACATGAAAGGCACAAAAATAGGACATTCAGCATACATTTACAGTACTAGCCCATTATATTGAAAAGAATGTGGTCATCCCTCTTGAAACATTGCATCACACATATTAATACTGAAAGTGACCAAACAAAGCTTCCAGCCAACAATTTCAACCCCTACGAAGTTCTTTGTCAAATACTACCCTGACTTCACGTGAATTGGTCACTGAAATCACACAACACTGAAAAGCACATACATCCTACTCTATTACTCTGTTTCCCTTTCCTATCTTATTTACTGTAACGCCGCACACACAACTACACCCTAAATTTGCATAGCTAATGAAAACACATAAACAGTTGCTCTATTCTTCCTACTGCCTACAAGTCTGCTATCAACTATCAAAGCACTCCATATTTTCAACACAGCTATGACATCAAACAAGCAAAGCTACCCCTACCGATTGAAGTGGCCCATCACTGTAATACGCAGCTAACTGGAATGAAAACTCGTCAAGGCTATTCTATTGTTTGGCCTATTTGTATTAACCGTACAAGAAACACAAGCCAAGCGTTAGAAATTTAAGTCCAATCTTGTACAGATTTTAAACGCATGGCTATATCTGCCTACCAAAATACCCTTTTTGCATGGCTATATCCTATACAGTCCTCTCCAAATTTAATATACACATCCTGCTCATTGACCGAAGGAAGAAATCCCAACACCCTAAACAGTCAGCATATGGCTACCGCGTACCTACATGAAAGTGACATCGATTCTATCTTGATCCCACTCTTCATCTATATATACTCGGCCTATTTTTTTTCTCTTCAGCAACAAAGAAAAGCAAATAACAATTCACCTCGCATCTCTTTCTTTTTCTAGTATGCCTAAGAGCAGCACAGACCTTGGATTATTATCACCGGAGATGGAGGAGGTCAGGGGACGTCACGGTGGAGGTGAGTTGGTGGGTGTTCAAAAACTTAAGTAAAAGGATGGTGACAGACTGCGTTTCCAGTTCAACCGAGAGAAGAGTTTGGTCATGAAAAGTGAAGTTTGACTGTAAGGGGCTCAGAAGGTGGTGTTAGTGAAGGGACGAATGATGGCAGAGGCGGTTTGAAGAACCGAGGTAAGTTCGGACGTGGGATTATGGAGGAAAGGACCGCATTTTTTTTCCAGACGTGGTGCAAGCTTTCAAAACATAAGAGGGGAAAGAGGCAAGGAGGTACGGTGGTACAGGTTGCGATTTAGTGTAAATGAAGGAGGGAATAAAATATATACTGGAGCAGTTCTTTTTGGAGAAGAAAGATATAGCAGGAGGTGGCTAAAACGTGGGAGAAGTGGGCTTCTTTCGGCCAATCGGGCTTTGGGCCTACGGTGTAGAACAAAAAGAGAGAAAAATGTATGGATGTGGAATGAAATGGTGAGACCAGTAATGGTGCAATAGCTTGGAAACTGTGTGCGTGGAGAAGTAAGGGGGAGCTGTTAACATACTGGAAACGCAAGTGGATGGGGAGGCGGTCTCACCGGAGTTTGGAAGGAAAAAAAAAGGAAAAAAAAGATAAAAACAAACTGCCACAACTATTTACTAATGCATGGCCTCCAAATGGGTGAAGGAAAATAAAGAAGGTACGGGGAAGTGTCTAGTAGTATGCGTGCATGGAAGTAAATACAAGGGGGAAACGGCTGTTGGCTTGGGTAAGGAAATGGGCGGTGCTTGCTTTCAAAATGTGGAGTTCGGTGGAGTTGGTCACGAACTGGGAGGGAGCACAGTAATCACGTGGTGTTAACTATTGGGTAACAACAATTAAGGTATCATTAACGTTGGTAATTAACTTTAAGGTTATAAATAGTTAATTAGAAATTCTAAATATATATACACATAATTGTAATAGGTATAACTTGACCATACGTGGATGTGAAACCGGATTCTTTGGGACCGTAAATGAAGAGTACAACGCTCACCGATGTGCTGATTCGAAAGAAATCGGAGTCGATCGGGTTTACATTTAATTTTAAACACTCGTTTAAAAATTAAATGAAACAGCGCTGTAATCATCGACCAAAATAAACAGGTGAGTTAGTTCTCACACATTTATGAAATACTTTGATGTGCTAAATTCATATAATTAAAATTTAAATTGGTTGATCAAATGCCTTGGATGCCTATGGTTTATTTAATGATTGCCATTAATTATATTATCATCATTTAAAATATTTCTATATGCTGATATGAAATATTATAATGGTCTGTGATGCAGGGAAGAACAGGTAGGAGGAATCAAACCAGATTCCTCAAATATTTAGTATGCTGTTATTTCATATTTTACATGAACGGTTTGAAACCCGTTGACTTTTAAACCCCGTTGGTTGTTGATTGTGGTTGAACTTTGAATCAATATATAGTATTGATTATGGAATAAATAGCAGATGGCCCTGATATACACCGTTTTATAAAGATTAATTCACCGTCAGGTGAATTGTTATAAATGAAGTTATGAAATTTATTTTATAACCAATTGATTTTTTAATATATTATTTTAAATAAAGTTCTAAAAAGGAAATAAACTAACCACATCTGTACATTGATTTGTTTAACAAAAATCTACCATGCGCGAAGCATGTGCTTATATAAGTGATTATTAAATGATTTTATTTAGCTAATTCAAGTAACCAGCATTAACGTAACAATTAAAAGGAGTTTATATTGATATGAATTTAATAGAAATCAAAGTGAATAACATTATTTAGATTAATTAATCACCAATTAATTTATACGACAAGACCAATAACGATTAACTAGCAGGTTAATCAAGTTTAGAGTTGAACGAGTTAACGGCGTTAACTGAAATTGTTTATTTAATTAGTTCGTTAATTTAAAGAGAGTAGTTAATGGTTAAGTAACCCAGTTCTATTTTAGTAAATGTTGAAATTTGATTATTTGTCATTTATTTATCGAAGCATGACTTGGAATGGGAAATATAGTAAGGAAAGTTTGTGAATTTTAAAGTCGTGTTTATAGTTATTAAAAGAAGTTTAATATTTATAATAAGAAATCAAAGTTTTAACTTATATTTTTACTGAATTATATTGGATTCTATGAATCCAAGTTATACGAAGTTATTAACCCAAGTTTTATTGAATATATAAATGGGATGCGTTATTAGAAGTGTTATTTGAATAAAGTAAAAGCCAGAAGTAAAATTAAAGAATTAGAACTGAACTGGGAATCAGTTGGGATGACTGGTTTTCTGAATATTGATCTGATGTTGGTTTCGGCCTTCGGGGTTAATATTTAGGGAATTAATTTCTGACTGATTTATGGTTAGGATCTAGTGTAGATATGAAATGGGAAGTCAAAGGTAAACCCAAGTTGAATTAGAATAGTTAAACGAGATAAGTTATAAAGATGCGATATGGATTATTTTAAAGAGTGATGATATTTCATCAAGATGGAATTAAAATAGAATTTGTTTTGATCTAGGGAATAAGTATCGGTCTTTGTATTACAACTGATATCTATCTTAAGATAAAAACATTGATGATCAAGGTCTGAGAGGTAATTAAAATACCCCAACTTGAATAACTTCAGGATTATCAAACGATGATATTAGTTGTAATGGTGAAGATGCTAGAGTTAAATATTTTGGAAAAATAACAGTGTAACGTTATTTGAAGGACTTGGAAATATATTGAATGAGATTTCGATATAAAAGGGAAAAAAGGGGCTTGATGGTATGAAATGGTATTCCCATAATAAAAGAAATAATAAGGAGACTGGTGAAAATATAACGATATTTTATAAGTTAAGAAATGAGATAGGAATGGGTTTATTCAAAGAGGATGAGTGGTGATTTTGGTGTTCAAATAATGAAGCCAAAGTAGATGGCGTAGTGATTGTTTACGAATGGTAAGTTGAATCGATAAGATAATAAGAAAGGTTATAGCAGTGTTTTGAAATATTAGTAAACTATATATGATTTTAAGATATTTTCTAGGTTTATAAGTAAAAGGATTTGAGTACAATTATATATTAAAACAATATATTATTTTGGGGTATTTCAACTGAGATTTTGTTTTTAAATGGCCAAGTGACGTTGTGTAATAAACCAATGGGTCTGTTTTACCTTTATGGTTGTTTATTTTGATAGTTAAATAACCGACTATCAAAATCTGATCCAACGTTGTTGGTACGGGAAGACTGGGATCAAATTTATATTCGAAAACCATTCCGACCTATAAATACAAATACGACGAAGATGCTAATCGAGATGGAGCAATTGAAGACCGTAAATCTTCATGAGCGAAAGAACTATTGTTAAGTACCTCTGGCTGATCCCTAGAGTTAACGATGATTCTGTCGTGATTGAAATATACGGATTGCAAGGACTGCTCGCTACTGATCTATAGGGTGATTCCTAGGATACGGTAGGAGTGTGCCTTCGGTTCATCCTGTTCCTGGATGACGTGTATGGACAATGTGAATGGTAGCCAAATGTTTCAAAAGTTGATTATAACCTCAAGCCTCGACAACCGGGAAATGACAAAAATCGGGCAGGCAGTATGGCTATGTGAGTCACACCCATTAGGGTGTATTGTCACCATCTAGAGAATATTCATATTTGTTACTTCTTTTCATTTCTGTGTCTCCCGGGAACTACAGTGGTCGCGACAAAAAGCCGTAAGGTGACAATATATTCGATACACTCAAGAGAAATGAGTGGTCGGTCATGTGTGGGTCGGGTTGCAAGACGTTCTTGTTGAACCCAGTGTATTCGTCTTAAGAGATGCACTATCGGCAGGTGGTCCCATACCTTGTCATAGTCGGAATCCAATCTCCAATTAGCGCTCGCGGTTTTAATTGTATACTATATATGTGGAGCGTGAGATGCAAGCGTTCTGCTAGATTCTATTTACTTATATTTAGACACTACTATAATATCAGAATAAGATATTGTTTTTTTCAAAATGTTTTGTGTTATAGTAAGGTAAAAACCGTCTGTGTTTATGTGTGGACTGGTCTTACTATTATCCTTTTATTTCAAAAGGATTTCAAAGTTAAACAAGTTGTTTGCTGTGTGAATTTATCACTGAAAGTATTTCAGACTGATCCGAGTAAAATTTTCTTTGCTTCAAATGTGCTCGGGTCAGTCCGAGTATATTATCAGGTTAGGTATCGCTTGGAGCTTCAGAAGAGGAGTTGAAGTCGAGACGTATTCCATATATATACTGGTACTAGTTTATTTCCGCTGTGTGTTGTATTGATCTGAATGTATACTCTGTTGTTGTAATATACAGTTCTTTTATAAAGTATTATTGATTATTATATTTTGTCCATTCCGCTGTGAGACTCTGATCTTCTTATTCTTTTATTCTAATATTTCTTTCTTTCTTCTCTCATCCTCTAACTTCTTTCTATTAGCTTTCTGGGTTTCGATATTAGGATCTGGACATGAGGTGTATTAATGTCTGGATTCGAGTGTCGAAATTCACGGGTTGCTACAGTTGGTATCAGAGCGAGGATTAGGAATAACCTTGGCTCTGTGGTGTAACTCGATAGAGATTGGGCTATTAATACCCCAGATCGAGTTGAGTGTATATATATATACGAGAGTGCGTATTTGTAATTTGAATATAAAATTATTTTTATATTGTTTCGACCCAAAATATTTTATAAGTTGGTAAAATTTATAATTTTCTCGAACTATTATTTAATTCAAAACCTGTATGAAGTTGGAAACATTTCAAATATGAAATGGGAATTAATTTTAACTTGTATGAGTTAAAATGAATCCTTTGAATTGGAACTGAGACAAACAAACAAGAGTTTGACTTGTGTTGGGTAAAGTAAAAAGGTGAATGAATCCAAACATAATAAATGGAAATTTGTTGGATTCTATGTTTGGAATAAATTTCATAAGTACAAATCTGAATATGGATTTGAACTTGATTGAGAACTGATTTGGAGTAAATAAATTGAAATAAAATTCAAATATACTGAATTTGAATATGGAATTAAATATTTAACTAAAGACAAGTTAAATAAAAATTAAAAGGGAAAATGAAATGATTTGGTTGAAGTGATTGTGTATTGTGAGTTGTTTGTTGGTTGCTAAATTGGTCGAAAATAAGAATTTATCAACAATTGAATGAACTGAAAACTAGAAAATAAATTTCTATATAAAATCAATAGGAAATGAAAATGAATTAATTTACCCCAGATTGTTACTTGCATTGTAAGTGGAATTAAGTACAGATTTCAGAAGGGTATGGAGTTGATTTGGGTACACCGATTGGGAGTACAGATTGAAAGACGAAGAGCAGTTACTTGGTTTTCTTCAAAATTGAAATTGAGTTGCCCGACAAAAAGGTAAACCTTAATATTATTGATTGGGTGTTTGAATTTATACCCGAGATGGGTAGCCTCTTGGCTTTTATTTTCTTTGGATCAATATGAGAGGCCCAGAGTGGCGTATGTAGTCGTTTGGATCGAACAGTACAGAGGAGGTGCTGGCGAATTTTTCGAAAATTTTCGAGACTTAGAAACATTTTTTATAATATTATAAATTAATTATTTTGGTAATATTTGGAGTTTGCACGTTCTTCTTAACCTGGTAATTTCGGGGACGAAATTCATTTAAGGGGGGAAGAATGTAACGACCTGGATTTTTCGGCAATTTGATTCAAATATTTAAAATTTATTTTAAATATCTTATTTGAACTATTTATGGAATCCAATATCGAAATCGTTAATTAAACGACGACTAAGCATTTATATTTTAAATTATAAAACGAACTCGAAACAGCGCGGTAGTTCGTAAAATTGAATTTTAACTTCAATTGACTATACTGAATCCGTGTTAAGTCGGATTTCGGTGAAACAAGAAGCGTCTGAATCTAGTTGACGATATTTTTTCTAATGGAAGAGAAAAATCGAGTTGTCGTATTATAGATTTTATTTTACGTCCAAATCAAATTTTGAAATAGTCGCTGTGAAATCGTTTATACGCCATAACGATTTATTTAAATATAATTAAATATTGGCTTCGAATTTGGACAAGTCCTTTGAGGCGTAGTCATAATTTAATTTTTAGAATTTTACTGTAATTTTTAATTCATAAAATAAGCAACTTTTTATTTGGAGTATTTTGCACCCTATATCAACATTTTGTGGTATCACAATATAAGTTAACCTACCGATATTATTATATATTTGTGATCATGGCACACTGCTGAGCGCGATAGTATTTTAATTTCTGTCGATAGCAAGTCGTATGCGGACAGAGTTTTTCTACATCAAGATACTTTATAAATTAAAGGTCACTTTCATAGCGTCATTATCAAATCTTATAAAATCTTGAAAACAAATTAATGCAAAATCTTTCAACACGCCAGCTTCACGCTACGCTGTATCTTATCTAATCTCGCAAAATCCTATTCTGCCCAAAATCTTTTGTGTATTCTAAGTTAAATCTCGATGGAGTGTTCTTCATTGAAACCTTTTGGCTGCCAACATACATAAAGATAAAACATGTTGTAGTCTTTTTTCCTTCCCATGTGCAAAACTGTAGCGGCCATTGAATATTGAAAGCGGCTGAACAACATGAAAGGCACAAAAATAGGACATTTAACATACATTTACAGTACTAGCCCATTCCGTTGAAAAGAATGTGGTCATCCCTCTTGAAACATTGCATTACACATATTAATACTGAAAGTGACCAAACGAAGCTTCCAGCCAACAATTTCAACCCCTACGAAGTTCTTTGTCAAATACTACCCTGACTTCACGTGAATTGGTCACTGAAATCACACAACACAGAAAAGCACATACATCCTACTCTATTACTCTTTTTTCCTTTCCTATCCTATTTACTGTAACGCCGCACACACCACTACACCCTAAATTTGCACAGCTAATGAAAACACATAAACAGTTGCTCTATTCTTCCTACTGCCTACAAGTCTGCTATCAACTATCAAAGCACTCCATATTTTCAACACAGCTATGACATCAAACAAGCACAACTACCCCCACCGATTGAAGTTACCCATCACTGTAATACGCAGCTAACTGAAATGAAAACTCGTCAAGGCTATTCTATTGTTTTGCCTACTTGTATTAACCGTACAAGAAACACAAGCCTAGCGTTAGAAATTTAAGTCCAATCTTGTACAGATTTTAAACGCATGGCCATATCTGCCTACCAAAATACCCTTTTTGCACGGCTATACCCTATGTAGTCCTCTCCAAATTTAATATACACATCCTGCTCACTGACCGAAGGAAGAAATCCCAGCACCCTAAACAGTAAGCACATGGCTACCGCGTACCTACATGAAAGTGACATCGATTCTATCTTGATCCCACTCTTCATCTATATATACTCGTCCTATTTGTTTCTCTTTAGCAACAAAGCAAAGAAAACAACAATTCACCTCGCATCTCTTTCTTTTTCCAGGTTGCCCAAGAGCAGCGCAGACCTTGGATGATTATCGTCGGAGGTGGAGGAGGTCAGGGGACGTCACGGTGGAGGTGAGTTGGTGGGTGTTCAAAAACTTAAGTAAAAGGATGGTGACAGACTGCGTTTTCAGTTCAACCGAGAGAAGAGTTTGGTCATGAAAAGTGGAGTTTGACTGTAAGCGGCTCAGAAGGTGGTGTTAGTGAAGGGAGGAATGATGGTAGAGGCGGTTTGAAGAACTGGGGTAAGTTCGGACGTGGGATTATGGAGGAAAGGAACGCATATTTTTTTCTAGACGTGGTGCAGGCTTTCAAAACATAAGAGGGTAAAGAGGCAAGGAGGTACGGTGGTACAAGTTGCGATTTGGTGTATATGAAGGAGGGAATAAAATATATACTGGAGCAGTTCTTTTTGGAGAAAAAAGATATAGCAGGAGGCAGCTAAAACGTGGGAGAAGTGGGCTTCTTTCGGCCAATCGGGCTTTGGGCCTACAGTGTAGAACAAAAAGAGAAAAAAAAAGTATGGACGTGAACTGAAATGGTGAGAACAGTAATGGTACAATAGCTTGGAAGCTGTGTGCGTGGAGAAGTAAGGGGGAGCTGTTAACATACAGGAAACGCAAGTGGATAGGGAGGCGGGCACACCGGAGTTTGGAAGGGGAAAAAAGGAAAAAAGAAAGAAAAAAAGATAAAAACAAACTGCCGCAACTATTTACTAATGCATGGCTTCCAAATGGGTGAAGGAAAATAAAAAAGGTACGGGGGAGTGTCTAGTAGTATGCGTGCATGGAAGTAAATACAAGGGGGAAACGGCTGTTGGCTTGGGTAAGGAAATGGGCGGTGCTGGCTTTCAAAATGTGGAGTTCGGTGGAGTTGGTCACGAACTGGGAGGGAGCACAGTAATCACGTGGTGTTAACTATTGGTTAACAACAATTAAGGTATCATTAACGTTGGTAATTAACTTTAAGGTTATAAATAGTTAATTAGATATTTTAAATATATATACACATAATTGTAATAGGTATAACTTGACCATACGTGGATGTGAAACCAGATTCTTTGGGACCGCAAACGAAGAGTACAACGCTCACCGATGTGCTGATTCGAAAGGAATCGGAGTCGATCGGGTTTACATTTAATTTTAAACACTCGTTTAAAAATTAAACGAAACAGCGCTGAAATCATCGACCGAAATAAACAGGTGAGTTAGTTCTCACACATTTCTGAAATACTTTGATGTGCTAAATTCATATAATTAAAATTTAAATTGGTTGATTGGATGCCTATGGTTGATTTAATGATTGCCGTTAAGTATATTATCGTCGTTTAAAATATTTCTATATGCTGATAAGAAGTATTATAATGGTCTGTGATGCAGGGAAGAACAGGTAGGAGGAATCAAACCGGATTCCTCAAATATTTAGTATGCTGTTATTTCATATTTTACATGAATGATTTGAAACCTGTTGACTTTAAAATCCTGTTGGTTGTTGATTGTGGTTGAACTTTGAATCAATATATAGTATTGATTACGGAATAAATAGCAGATGGCCATGATATACACATTTTATAAAGATTAATTCACCGTCAGGTGAATTGTTAGAAATGAAGTTATGAAATTTATTTTATAACCAAATATTGATTTTTTAATATATTATAAATAAAGCTCTAAAAAGGAAATAAACCAACCACATCTATACATTGATTTGTTTAACAAAAATCTACCATGCACGAAGCACGTGCTTATATAAGTGATTATTAAATGATTTTATTTAGCTAATTCAAGTAATCAGCATTAACGTAACAACTAAAAGGAGTTTATATTGATATGAATTTAATAGAAATCAAAGTGAATAACATTATTTAGATTAATTAATCACCAATTAATTTATATGGCAAGACCAATAACGATTAACTAGCAAGTTAATCAAGTTTAAAGTTGAACGAGATAACGACGTTAACTGAAATTGTTTATTTAATTAGTTCGTCAATTTAAAGAGAGTAATTAATGGTTAAGTAACCCAGTTCTATTTTAGTAAATGTTGAAATTTGATTATTTGTCATTTATTTATCGAAGCATGACTTGGAATGGGAAATATAGTAAGGAAAGTTTGTGAATTTTAAAGTCGTGTTTATAGTTATTAAAAGCGGTTTAATATTTATAATAAGAAATCAATGTTTTAACTTATATTCTTACTGAATTATATTGAATTCTATGAATCCAAGTTATACGAAGTTATTAACCCAAATTTTATTGAATATATAAATGGGATGCGTTATTAGAAGTGTTATTTGAATAAAGTAAAAGCCAGAAGTAAAATTAAAGAATTAGAACTTAAATGGGAATTAATTGGGATGACTGGTTTTCTGAATATATATCTGATGTTGGTTTCGGCCTTCAGGGTTAATATTTAGGGTATTATTTTCTGATTGATTTATGGTTAGGATCTAGTGCAGATATGAAATGGGAAGTCAAAGGTAAACCCAAGTTGAATTAGAATAGTTAAACGAGATATGTTATAAAGATGCGATATGGATTATTTTAAAGAGTGATGATATTTCATTAAGGTGGAATTAAAATAGAATTTGTTTTGATCTAGTGAATAAGTATCGGTCTTTGTATTAAAACTGATATCTATCTTAAGATAAAAACGTTGTTGATCAAGGTATGAGAGGTAATTAAAATACCCCAACTTGAATAACTTCAGTATTATCAAACGATGATATTAGTTGTAATGGTGAAGATGCTAGAGTTAAATATTTTGGAAAAATAACAGTGTAACGTTTCTTAAAGGACTTGGAAATATATAGAATGAGATTTCGATATAAAGGAAAAAAAAGGGGCTTGATGGTATGAAATGGTATTCCTATAATAAAAGAAATAATAAGGAGACTGGTGAAAATATAACGATATTTTATAAGTTAAGAAATGAGATTGGAATGGGTTTATTCAAAGAGAATGAGTGGTGATTTTGGTGTTCAAATAACGAAGCCAAAGTAGATGGCGTAGTGATTGTTTACGAATGGTAAGTTGAATCGATAAGATAATAAGAAAGGTTATAACAGTGTTTTGAAATATTAGTAAACTGGATATGATTTTAAGATATTTTCTAGGTATATAAGTAAAAGGATTTGAGTACAATTAAATATTAAACCAATATATAATTTTTGGGTATTTCAATTGAGATTTTGTTTTTAAATGGCCAAGTGACGTTGTGTAATAAACCAATGGGTCTATTATACTTTTATGGCTGTTTATTTTGATAGTTAAATAACCGACTATCAAAATCTGATCCAACGTTGTTGGTACAGGAAGATCGGGATCGAATTTATATTCGAAAACCATTCCGACCAATAAATACGAATACGACGAAGATGCTAATCTAGATGGAGCAATTAAAGACCATAAATCTTCATGAGTAGAAGAACTATTGTTATGTACCTCTGGCTGATCCCCAGAGTTAACGATGATTCTGTCGTGATTGAAATATACGGATTACAAGGAGTGCTCGCTACTGATCTATAGGGTTATTTCAAGGATGCGGTAGGAGGGTGCCTTCGGTTCATCCTGTTCCTGGATGACGTGTATGGACGATGTGAATGGTAGCCAAATGTTTCAAAAGTCGATTATAACCTCAAGCCTCGACAACCGGGAAATTACAAAAATCGGGCAAGCAGCATGGCTATGTGGGTCGCACCCATTAGGGTGTATTGTCACCATCTAGAGAATATTCATATTTGTTACTTCTTTTCATTTCTGTATCTCTCGGGAACTACAGTAGTCGCGACAAAAAGCCGTAAGGTGACAATATATTCGATACATTCAAGAGAAATGAGTGGTCAGTCATGTGTGGGTCGGGTTGCAAGACGTTTTTGTTGAACCCAGTGTATTCGTCTCTAGAGATACACTATCGGCAGGTGGTCCCATACCTTGTCATGGTCGGAATCCAATCTCCAATAAGCGCCCGTGGTTTTAATTGTATACTATATATGTGGAGCGTGAGATGCAAGCATTCTGCTAGATTCTATTTACTTGTATTTAGACATTATTATAATATCAGAATAAGATATTGTTTTTTTCAAAATGTTTTGTGTTATAGTAAGGTAAAAACCATCTGTGTTTATGTGTGGACTGGTCTTACTATTATCCTTTTATTTCAAAAGGATTTCAAAGTTAAACAAGTTGGTTGCTGTGTAATTTATCACTGAAAGTATTTCAGACTGATCCGGGTAAAATTTGCTTTGCTTCAAATGTGCTCGGGTCAGACCGAGTATATTATCAGGTTAGGTATCGCTTGGAGCTTCAGAAGAGGAGTTGAAGTCGAGACGTATTCCATATATATACTGGTACTAGTTTATTTCCGCTCTGTGTTGTATTGATCTGAATGTATACTCTGTTGTTTTAATATACAGTTCTTTTATAAAGTATTATTGATTATTATATTTTGTCCATTCCCCTGTGAGACTCTGATCTTCTTATTCTTCTATTATAATATTTCTTTCTTTCTTCTCTCATCCTCTAACTTCTTTCTATTAGCTTTCTATGTTTTCGATACTAGGATCTAGACATGAGGTGTATTAGTGTCTGGATTCGAGTGTCGAAATTCACGGATTGCTACAATGTCTGATCTAAAAACTTGTTAATTTGAAATCTGTAAGCAAGTAAATCTGAAATCTGTTAGTCTGGGGACACAAGGTTAGGAGGGGTTATTATTTGTGTCATCTGTTGTGTGGGACCCATATTAGTCAGTAACACTTTCTGGAATCAAACTACGACCCAACACTAGGTAGGGTCCAAGCACGCTTACTGAACTAATTATAAGAGGTTCATTCTAATAATGGCGAGGGGTGTTGATGGCGCATTCCCATTGGGTCATGTGCGTGCATGGATCCAGTATGCTCTGGGGAAGTTAAGACGCCATGACATCTGTAAATAGGTCTGTGTCTTTATGTAGGTTGCCACTTTAGGGAGTGATACACCCTTCTGTGGGGCCGACACAGGGTATTCATGTATTAGGGAGCCGATCGCTTAGGGTAGAATTTAGGGTACACCTAGTTCGGTCTGTTTCTGTTGGGGTACAGTCTGTTTCTGTTGGGGTGGTAACACCTGTCTATTTCTGCATTGTATCGCCTATTGGGGTGGTAAAGGCCCATCACTAGTGTACACCTAATTCTAACATTCTGTTTCTGTCTCTGATTCCGTTTCTGCTTTTGTTTCTGTACCGTCTGTCTCTGTTGGGGGCGGTAAAGGCTCATTAGTTACATTCTATTTCTGTAGAGATCATTCTGTTTCTGTTTTTGTTTCAGTTTCAGTTTAGACATTAGGGTAACACCTAATCCTGTTATACTAGTATTAGTGCAGAGAAGTGAAAAGTAAGTAAGAAGCATAACTTGGTCTATGTCATTCTGTTTCCTCTGTTTAACCTAAGTATACCTGCTACTCCTGTTACTGTTATCTCTCATCCAGTTTTATTTACATGTCATCATACTATTATCTGTTTATATGCTGAAAGTCACTGGACTCTCCAGACTTTATGTCTGACTCTCTTTGTTTTCGCCTCTTTTTCTTCCGTCCCCCCCCCCCAGGTTCTTGGGGAGGAAACACTGAAGTTTAACTCGGATTTCTTTCTGCATAAAGTGCTTGGAAGTGTTGAAAGTAATGCTTAGCTTTGTTCCTCTTGCTTATGGCATTTTGGAGTGGGATTATGCTTTTAAAGAATTATGTATTCTGATGGCTTTCGTACAAGACTGATATTATGTACTTGGTTTTGGTGTTTGAAGATGTAACCAAACTTATTTCGTTTTCCGTTGCAATAAAGTTATAAATTTTTCAAGTACTACTTTATGTATCTGTCTTGTAATATTCTGTTCTGCTTACTTACAACGCTCCACGATGCTTAATGCATTCCCCTGGTGAGTGACATTAACGGACGTGGGTTGTCACATGAAGCAGATGTACTATGATAATATTATAGTTTAAGGTAATGATATGTGTGCAAATGTAACAGCATGATATGGATGCTGTAAATTTGGCACAATAGACGACAACATAAACAAATTGCTGTGCAAATATTAGTGATGGCGTTTCATAATCGCTGATAAAACCTAGTTAACCTTTTACAGCGCGTGACAAACGTTGTTCAAAAATTAATAACTGCATTTAATATATGTTGTGCATATTTCTACAACATAAATGATATGCTTGTGCAAATATTACTAACAGCGTTTCATGATTGCTGATAAAATGAAAGGGAACTTTTTTACCGCATGTATAAAACGCTGGTATAATATTAGTAACAACATTTAGAATTAGCTGTTGAAAGTCTAAGTTTGAAGTTGTACATTTTTTGACAACATGTTTCAAATGCTGTCTAATTTTTAAAACAACAACTAAAATACGTTGCGTATGTCATATTAACAGTTAGTTTAAAATACTGTAAAAATTAACTGTAATAGCATTTATTTTGCCGCTGCTGAAAAAAGGTGCCTACGACAACATGTCGTTATACAGCGTTCATCAAAACGTTGTAGTATCCTACAACAGCGTTTTTGAGACGCTGTTAAAAGCATTTTTTTGGTGTAGTGTTCGCCTCATGCAACTGATCGAAAAAATTGTCAATCCTCGATATGGATACTTGCTCTTATTAATCACTTTATTCAGCTTAAGATAATCCATGCATAGTCTCAATGAGATATCTGCCTGAGTCGCAAATACAACATGTTCTCCCAATTCGGACATACTTCTCCGAATGAATCATTTCCTCAATAGGTCACTAAGCTGCTCTCTAGCTCCCTCTTCTCTCTAGGCACCATCCATCTTAATGGCATAACAATGGGTCTAGCTCCATCTACTAAATCAATCCTAAACTCGATCTCACGATGCAGCGACAACCTACAAACTACCTCGAAGACATCTGGGTACTCACAAATAATATGGGTAGACGACAACCCTTTCTGTGCAATCCCTAGCGAATATAATTAGCCGACCATTACACTATCTGATAAACAGCCAGGCATAACCCCTCACTCCTCCATGTTCCCAATCGTCACCTTAAGCCTCTCGCAACCCACAATAGCCGCATGCTTCCTAATCCAGTCTGTACCCAAGATAATCCTGAATCCCGCAAAGTTCGAAACAAAACAATCAAAACAAAGAAGCATCCATGACTTGATAAAGCAAGATCTTGAAAAATCATACAAAGATTAGTAGAACCCCCCACTGGGTTAATCACGACCATGGACTCCGAATAGCACTCTAGGTTCAGATTCTGTTTTTCAAATTATCTGTTTTCAAATTCAAAACTATTTTCAAATTGATTTCAAAATTCTCTCAAAATAATTTTTAATCTTCCAAGAATTTCAAACTTAGGATTTCAAATAAATTTCGTGATTTATAAGTATTTATATTTTTATAGTTTTATTAAATATGTTTTGCTAAGTTTATATATGATTATTTAAAACTCTAAGTTTTCATATAATCTTTTGTTTATATACAGTTTATAAACATTTCTTTATAAATTCCTGTATATATGTTTATAATTATATTAAGTTTTAATATCACATATATATTAAGTTTTTAATCATATGTTTAATTAATATTTTCTTATGTTTTTATACTTGAAAAATAATGTTTTAGCAACTAGTTTTGTTTCCAGAATTTCCAGAATTTAAATATTGCTTTAAATACTTTAAAAATCATAAAAATGATAAGTATGTCGACATGTTAAAAAGGGTATGTCGACATATAACTGTTAGAAATTTAATTTGAAAGGAAGTGTCATTTCACCATTTGTAACGCTCTGGAAACGTTGCATCCTTTCAAACTCTATAAAAAGGGCTTAAATTCTATTTTTTAATTATCTCTTCTTCTCTAACTTCATCCTCTTTCTCTACACCATTATTCTTAATCATTTTTATGGTTTCTACACCCGAATTCAACTCCGTTTTTGTAACACCCCGTAATTCTGCAACGCTAGGATTCACAAATCAAGGAAGAATTAAAAGTTAAAATCAAAATCAAGGGAAACGGGCTGCGCCATTGCGTTCGTCTCGGAATTCTGCATGAAAATGAGTCCGAGTTTGCGTAAATCGGAGTCCGTATGAGGAAGATATGGCCTCCGGAAGTTTCAGCAAAGTTCAAATTTCAAAACAGCCAGGTCGACTGGGGAGTCGACTGGGTAGTCGACCCCCCCCCCCCCCCAGGTCAATTGGGGAGTCGACTGGGTAGTCGACACCCCCCCCCCCCCCAGGTCGACTGGGTAGTCGACCCCCCTGCTTTTTCCATCTTTCTGAACCTGGTTCGTTCCTCTGTATCTAGACGCCATTCTGACCAGATTCGTTGACTTCTACACTATATAAACTGCCCTAGTCTCCTTCTCTATTCACAATTCTTCTCTACCCTTATGTTGCAAAGATTCTTAGTGAACATGGCTTCTTCTCCTCCTCTTAATTAAATAATAAATAGAATAATATATATAATAAATCAAGACGAGGAGATGCTGCTCAAAGACTTTCAAGAAGAGGAGATTCAAGCTAGAACTCAAGTGAAGATTCAAACGACTGCAACGACTATTTTTCTACGAATCTAATCTAATCTCTGTAAGTCAGTTATTTCTAGACTTGAACGTTTTTCTCTGTTCGTGAGATGAAATTAAAGGAATAAAAGAAAATGCCAAATCTCTCTCTCTCTCTATTCGGATCAGTGCCTATACTCTTGAACCTAATTAAGAAATGTTATGATTTCGAGGACAAATAAGACTGTGACTATGAAACTATGGACCTTAGAACCACATGCCTATGACTATGAACATTGCCTATGACTATGAACATTGCCTATGACTATGAACATTGCCTATGACTATGGACATTGCCTATGACTACGAACATTGCCTTTGACTGTGACTGTGGCTATGAGGATTATTTCCTTGACTAAACCTATGCCTTTGATTAGAAAACATAAACTATTGCCTATGACATAACAAGGACATCTGTGATTAAACACCTATGATTCATGACTAGGAAAGTGTTGCTTAAGTTCTGTGATTATGAGATTAAACCCGATTATTTATTCTGCTTGTCCTTGGTTTTATTTGGTTTTAGACCATGGGAATTTACCTATTAAGTTAGGTCTACCCATGTACTTGAACCTACGTCGTTATTCAAACCTTTTATGCCAGTTATTATGTCCATCCTTTTCATAGC
The DNA here is from genome assembly GCA_030737875.1 of Allium sativum. Lineage (NCBI taxonomy): Eukaryota > Viridiplantae > Streptophyta > Magnoliopsida > Asparagales > Amaryllidaceae > Allium > Allium sativum. Next base: position 245,345,918 of record CM060912.1, on the reverse strand, counting down.
ATCTTTGGTTCATTCCCTATTTTCTACGAGTATAGATTTATCCATAATCTAGATTGAATCGCAATTATACGAACGGTGGGAATACGATTTGGGCATAATGTGAAATGTACTAAAAACATAGTTATAGACTTGGAATTTGGCATAAATTGGGAACATGAATTATGGCATGTTCATAGAAATACAAATTGGATAAATTTAACATATAGGATGTGTAATTTGAATCTAGTATTGACTTGTAAATCTAGCATTTACATGAGTTATGAACTAGAGTAATAAGTCTAGTTTGACGTGAACTGTAATTAGAATGTTAAATCAGGGTTGGATTAGCTAATTTGGCGTAATAAGTATATTGGTATAAATTTGAGCTTGGCCATAATTGGGAATAACTGTCAGGTTTAGAAAAATGATGGTTAGTGACACTTAATTTGGTATAGTTTACATGCCAAAAAGCATAAATATGATTTAGGAAGGGAAATGGGCCATAGAAATAAATGTAGACAATTTACATCAAAAGAGTAATTGGGAAATAAGTAAATTAGGAATAATTTACCTATAGAATCTGGCCTAAATGAGGAAATGTGAATTTAGACAAATTAAAGGTTTATTAACGACATCTCTTTTAATAACACACCAGAAAGTTCTAGGGTGACAGAGAGGATAGTGTCTAGGCTTGAGTTTGGAAAGTGCAAGTTTCCTGCTCTCCCTGGCTATCCCTAACTAATCCGACGGACGAGATGGTTACTTTCAAAACCTGATTTGAAAACTAATCAAAACCCTTTTGAACTTAGAAAACACGAATATGCCTAACCCGAGGTTAGACTGAGTTGCGATGTAAACCTGCCCGGAACCAACCGGCACATCCAGTATTCGCAACAATATCTGTCTAATGTGAGTGGTCGCAGCTTTAATTTATTTAGTTAAAGCTAGAACAAGAATGGTAGGGTTAAGTTAACTAAGACACTTAACCGGTTCAACATGATAGCTAAACTGATGGGTGGGGTTAGGTTTAGACTGACACTTAACACAGTTAAGCTAGAATGGGAGGGTTAAGTCCATAGGAACAGTTAACCAACTTAACACAGTTAAGCTAGAATGGGAGGGCTAAGTCCGTAGAGACACTTAACCAAACTCAAGGTAGCAAGACAAGATTTGTAGGGGTTAAGTAAAGTTAATACACTTAGCCAAATTAACATGTTAACTAGACTAGAGGTTGGGGTTAAGATAATACACTCAGCCAGTTTGATATGTTAGCTGGGCTAGACCGTAGGGTTAAGTAAACTTGAACACTTAACCATCATATTGTGATAAAGGAATAGAGTTAAGTCTAAAACGTGAAGGGATAATACTTAACCATTAATAACATGTTAGTTAAAACAGACGGGCAGGGTTAAGTTAAAAAGGAACACTTAACCAATACAGAATGAAGGGGGTAGGGTTAAGTAATAAGAAATACTTAACAATATAACTTGGTTTGTGATAGGGTTAAGTCAACATGGATTACTGATGACACTTAACCAGTTTAAACAGGATAAATGAAGAGGGTTAAGTTAGCTTGAATTGACTAATGACACTTAACCAATCCAAATTTGACGGGAAAGAGAACTAAGTAGTAAACCTTAGTTAAAAGGAGCTAAGTAGTAAGCCTTAGTTAAGAAAACAACGATTCGGGAAACTAAGTGGTAAACCTTAGTTAGCAGAACTAAGTAGTAATTCTTAGTATGACACGGGAAGAAGCGGACGTCCGTCTGATTAAAAAGAAGGCTCCAACGAATTGGGTTACGAAGCCCGAGGCTTCGAGGGGACGTGAGGGTACTCTTGGTATCCCTCTGTGAGGCTGCAGATGATCCGCCTGGGCCCACAGAGGTTAAGGTCTGCATAGAAGAACCAGGGGTATGCCTTGGTTGCAATACATAGCAACCTAAAGACTAGGATGGACCGACGTGATTCGACGAGCAAACGGTAGCTCTGTGATAGCGACTCGTCGTCTACCATCCATCTTGAGTCAATCGAGATACGTGAAGCGGAAAGGCGGAGAGCTCCAAAAGACCATATACTTTCTATCTAGTTATGGGTGAGGATGGCCATAGGATAGTGGGGCACCGGGGGCCGGCGTATAGTTCTCATTTCACAAGGTGTGCCTTTCATTAGTTGAGGGAGGGGTCAAGTGGGACCATAGCCACTGGAATAAAAACAGACCTTAGCATCTACATCGGCAGATATCTGAAAGCTCTCGACCGGGTTCTGTATTCCTTGATTTGCCCTGTCACAGGACTCAGACCGCACATTACAGGACATGTGCATCTAGACAAGCGATAACGATTCGCGATACATGCGTGGGGAAGTATAGGAACATATACCACTCTAGGTAGTGTGTCCTAGACTTGGGGGCATCGTTCGACAGGTAGCATAATCCCTAGTTGGACTAGGTGGCATAAATCCTGAATCCGAGAAGCGTTCAGCAGATAGCGTAAACTCTAGTTGAATCTAGGAAGCACTAGATAGAAAACCCTAGATTAGATCTAGGTAATAAATAATAAATGGATGCTCGAAGGCAATGGAAAATACAGGGATTGGGATCACTTTATCTTTACTAGTTGGGACACTAGTTAGGTGGTGCAGAGATATAGAAACCAGTATAACAAGGAAATAGCGAAGCGACGAAAGTATTAGAGCGTATCCAGTTTATCTTATCTTAGCATATCTTGTGATTACCTTGTCTAATCTTGTTGACCCTATCGTCATGGTGTAATCTTGTATTCAGTTAATTCATGTCGTTTTGTTTTTCCATGTTCATATGCTAGAAGTTACTGAACTTACTCAGGCTTTATGTCTGACTCTGTTTTTCTTTCGTCTTCTTTTCTTCCGTCCCCCCCCCCCCAGGTAGTAAAGGAGGGAATAGTTTAGCTCAGGTTAAGTTGGACTGCCACTCTTTCCCAGCTTGAAGATTTGTCGAAATTTGCTTGGATTCTCTTGTCAGATGCTATGGCTGGCTCTTTCTAAAAACGGGGAATATAAATGTTGTTTTTTTATGCTTCTTTTATTTTGTAAGACAGATGAGACTCTGATATTGCAAAGAAACCATTGTACAAACTATTTTATCAATAAAGCAAAGTTTATTTTCCGCCGTTTAAATTCTGTCTGCCTTGTAATTTATCTGCATCTTTTACCCTAAATGCTCCACAGAACTTAGTGCATTCCCTTTGTGAGTGACACTAACGGACGTGGGGTGTTACAGTTTTGATCAAACTTTTTCTCTCTACACTCTCTACTCTCTAAATTAAGTGCTATTGAAGAGTTATAGGGATGTTTGTAATTGTTTGAATTGAGTAAAGTAGAAATCGGTGTTTCCTTGTAGCCATGAAATCAAGGAAGTAGGAATCGGTGTGTCCTTATAGCTGTGAAATCGAGGAAGTAGACATCGGTGTGTCCTTGTAGCCGTGAAATCAAGGAAGTAGGAATCGGGGTGTCCTTGTAGCCGTGAAATCAGGGAAGTAGGAATCGGTGTTTCCTTGTAGCCCTGAAATCAAGTAGGTTGTACTTGACTATTGGAAATAGTAATAAAACTCTACGCAATCCAGCATTGTGAGGGACCGGACGTAGGAGCAATCCGAACCAGTATAAAATCCGGTGTGTTCTTTCCTTTTCTGCATTTTTATTTCTGTTTATTTTGCATTTGTGTTTGAATCTGTGTCTGTGATTGTGTTTGTGGTGTTTGATTCATCCCGTAGTTCACATTAGTTTTAGATTTTGTTTAAATTCTTACAAGCAAATTATTAGGGAATGCGGAATGGATCGTTAAGGAAAAACAAACACTAGAGGGGGGTGAAGAGTGTTTTGTAAGAATTTAAACAAAATCTAAAACTAATGTGAACTACAGGATTAATCAAACACGATAAACACAATCACAGACACAGATTCAAACACAAATGCAAAATAAAAATGCAGAAAAGAAAAGAACACATCGGATTTTATACTGGTTCGGATTGCTCCTACGTCCAGTCCCGTACAATGCTGGATTGCGCAGAGTTTTATTACTATTTCCAATAATCAAGTACAATTCCTTGATTTCACGGCTAACAAGGACACACCGATTCCTACTTCCTTGATTTCACGGCTAACAAGGACGCACCGATTCATACTTCCTTGATTTCACGGCTAACAAGGACACACTGATTCCTACTTCTCTGATTTCACGGCTACAAGGACACACCGATTCCTACTTCCCTGATTTCACGGCTACAAGGAAACACCGATTCCTCTTTTACTCAATTCAAACAATTACAAAAGCCCTATAACTCTTCAATAGCACTTGATTCAAAGAGTATAGAGTGTAGAGAAGAAGAAGTTTGATCAAAACGGAATTGAATTCGGTAGAGTATAAGTGTAAAAACCATAAAAATGATTAAGGATAATGGTGTAGAGAAAGAGGATAAGTTAGAGAAGAAGTGATGATAAAAAATTCGGTTTTAACCTCTTTATATAGAGTACAAAAGGTTACAATGGTTCTGAATCGTTTCAAATAGTGAAAAGACACTTCCTTTCAAAATTGGAAAAAGTGAAAGTTATATGTCGACATAGTGTTTCGGTATGTCGACATACCCTTGCGTATTTTTGATTTTCAAAGCATTTTCCAAGTGTTGTGATATGAAAATAATTCTGGAAATTCTTGAGTAAAAATCTAGTGCTGTAACTTAATATTATATGATAGAAAAACATATGAAAACATAAATTTAAACTATATAAATATATTTATAAAATTATAAGGTTTTAAACTATATAAATATAAAGTATAAGAATATATAAAACTTAAGTTTGAAAAACAAAGAAGAATAATAAAATAAATATAGAAACAAATAGAAAAATAAAATAGAGAGGATTGAGGATAGAACTGAAAATCAGAATTTGAAAATTAGAATTTGAATTTGAACCTGGAGTGCTATTTAGAGTCTTACAAAATCTAGACTCTATAACTATATTAATCTTTAACTCTTGAAATCTTGATTACTCATGAGTCTTGAAATTTCTCTGATCTTTGAATCTCTATCATCTTTAAAACTGTACAGTCTTCTGTAACATTTCCTGTATATAATTCCTGCATATATATATATTCTATACAAAAAGTGCTAGTATATATATTTTATAATCAATGATAATTGAAATAAGGCTGTTGTCATCAAAACTCCATTCTCCAACAATCTACCCCTTTTTGATGATGACAACCTTAGTTTATAAAATATCATACCTGTATATACATGTTTGATGATGTTCCTTCTATACTCCCACTGTCTATAAGAATTCTATAAACTATGCCTATATTTTATAATTTCTCCCTCTTTGGCATTATCAAAAAGAAATCCTAAAGATACTCCCCTTAAATTGTATAATTCTATGTATAGAACTTAAATAACATGCCTAATAAATATACCCCCCTTAATCTATTAACTAATCCTAAGTAGAATACTCCCCTTAATCTATTCAAACTCATAATAATGATGATTAAATATAAACCTATCCAAGTATTATTATTATTATTACATATGTTTATTTGATATATATATACAAATTAGACAAAATCAAATCACACCATATGTCTTAATATATACAAGTTTCAAACAATATAATCCAAATCACACCACACCATATGTTTTTAGAATACTTAAAAAAATCGTACCGAATAATTAAACGTTTCGTGGAACTTCAACCCATTCATCTAGCCCAGTAATTGGACTCTTCTAAATGTCCTTCCTCTTTTCCTCAATGTTATGTGATGTTTGGTTGTTTTCATTTCTGAAATGAGAAGAGTTATCCCAACGAATCACATCAAAATGTTTTTCTTGATATTCTACCATCCTCATTTGAGTTAACTCTAGTATTCGCTAAATACGTAGTACTATGGAGAGAGTTTTCTTGGAAGAATTCAAAGAATCATCAAGATTTTCACTTATATTATGAATAGGATTTGCCATGGATTTGATGATAAATGATTAACGAAGACGGAGTAATGGAATAATGATTTTTTTTGAAGGAAATATACTTAAATAGGGTCTGGAATTCGTTGGATTTTGAATGGACATGAGTAGTTATTTTAATTTTAAAATTTGAAACATTTTGAAAATATGTCAGTTATATGTCGACTTACTCTTTTTGTCGTGTCCACATACTATAGTGAATTTTTGAAATTTTGAATTCTTTTGAACTCTTATTATATTATAATTTGTTTTATAGTATTTCCAGAAACATAAAGATTATTTTTATCAGAAATAAAACTCCATTCACTGCTTAATAGAAAGCAAATACATCCAACTAAACAAGACACACTTTAAATACGAGATTCGAAAGAAAATACAAGGAAATATATAAAGATAGATTAAACTAGATGACCTAATTTTCGGATGATGATGAGGAAGATGAAATTCCAAGCTTTCTTCCTATCTTGACCATGAATTTGGATATTTTGGAAAGCCTCTTGTTAAGCTTCTTTTGATTGTTAACCATTTTCACTTGATTTTGAACAATCGTATCTTTATAAATATGCTTAGAAGTTGGATACTTAATACTTTCCATAGAAGCCTCTTCTTTTTCTTCGACTTCCGTTGGCTCTTGTTCTTGTTGCAATCAAGCTTGTTTGGCCTCGAATATCTCATAAGGTTTAAAAGTGAGAGGAATTTGCATGAGATGAATGTTTGATGCATCAAACAATATTCTAAGGACAAATTCTTCTCCATGAAGATCGACATTAAAGTATTTGAAAAGCGAATGAGATAAACACCATAGTAGAGAGTGTTTTATCTTGTAGATAAATCTATGGGATTAATTTCATTAAGAATCATTTCGTCCCAATTGATAATATATCCACCTATAATGGCAAAGAGAGCTTTTTGGACTTTAAGTGTTGGATTGTTGAAATTTCCGAAACGAGGAGTGATGGTATGTTGAAGGAGAAGGTTGAGAATTCTTGTTTTTAGGTGTAAGAAACAATTTTTGAAATCCATTGGAGCACCATCTTCGAAAATATCGTGAAAGGTTTCCATATCGGTTTCTTTGATAGTAAAAGTTGAAAAATCCGAGCCCACGCTTCTACAATTTAGAATAGTGCCTAAGTGCGATGACCCAAACCCCCGTGCGATGAAAGCAAGGATAATCAGTGGAATATAACACATAAACAAATAACAGCAGAATAGAAATATAGCATTACACCAGATAATGTACATCAAATTACACTGGAAATAATATAATCATCAGATTTACACAGCTTAACAGGATCATACTTAATACAGAATACAGTTTCAGGTTTATATAAAACGTCTGCAGCGGAATCAAACATAATATACATAATAAAGTCTGAACAGCAAAATAGTAATGATATAATCCATCTTCAGCTCTATATCTATCCAGAATGAGCCTGCTAAAACCTGAATACAAGGCTGCCTGTATAGAAAATAGGGGCACCCGAGTTTGCAAGTGAAACAATGTAACGTCCCAGAATTTCAGCGATATAATAATTATTTTTTATATTGGTTTGATAATTTTAAATAATTTGAATTAAAGATTATTTAATAAATATAAATCGTGGAGTGGTATATTTAATTTACGAAACAGTCGGAAATGGTTAAATTGCAGTATAATGTGAATTGGATAATTTAATAGATTTAATTCAGTTCATAATTGAATTATAATAACGAATATATTATTTGAACGAAAATTGAACGTATTAATTATAATATAAATTAAAACGAGCCCGAAATGTCGCGGCAGTTCGTAATTTAACGTTTTGAACTTCAACTGAATGTATAAGATTCGTTATTAATCGGATTTCTCCGAAATGAGAAATGTTCGAATCCATTGTACTGTATTTTTCTAATGTTAGTGAAAAATCGAGATTCCGGATTATATATTGCAAGATATGTCCAAATCAAATATTCAGAAAAGCAGCGGCATGCTCGTTTAAGCCATAACGTTTATTTAAAAATATTTAAAAATCGGTTTCGAATTTAGATAGGATTCTTTTGAGACGTAGTTATAATTTAATTTTTAGAATTTTACTGTAATTTTTAATTAATTAAGTAAGCAACTTTTTATTTGGAGTACTGTGCACTCTATATCCGCATTTTAGTGGTTTCATAATATAAGTTAACCTGCCAATATTATTATATTTTTGGGATTGTGACACCTCGCTGTTCTGGACACAACTGTATCCTTACTTCTGTCTGTAGCGGTTTATGAATAAATAGAATTATACGGTACCACATAAATGTCGGTAAATATATATATAAATGAAAATAGCTGCGTGTTACTTTCTATTACTTTCTATTGAAGCAAACATCACACCATACCGAAACCATTTTATCTACCTTTGACAGTGAGATGCAAGCTGTAAGGATACAAGACAAACCACATATATTAATAAATATAACCTGCATGTCCATCACCTCTTGCGTTCGATTAAAGCAAATAGACCAATACCTAAAGCAAGCTGTACACTAGAATTTCTTTTCGCAATTAATGTGCCATATCCCTATAGCCTAATTTCGCTCAGCTCACCCATACCCTATCGTCGATGCCTTAATGGCTAAGCCTCCACCCCAATAAATAATATCACCCTGTCTTCCGGATTGAAAAACCGAGAGTTTTAAATGACTTTGGGAAGAAAATCAAATTAAAACAAAAGTTGATAAAAGCAAGAATTGTAGTTTGAGTTTTATACATGAGGCGCATACTAGCTTGCGAACATTCTGAGATGAGATTGAAGAAGTTGTGGAGCTCGGTGGCATCTGGAATATGATATATGGGAGAAGAAATAACGCAAGTGTAATCATTGATTTGTGGAGTAAAACGTGCGTGATCAATATGTGGGTTAAATATTGGTGCGTGAGGTGCTGATTATAACATGAGAGTATAAGGAGGATGGAGTTCATAACATGGAGGCCAACGGTGCTTTCGGGATAGGAATAAATGGTGTAGAGGCGTGCATAAAAATGGTAGGCGATGGGTGAATGAACGGTCACGGCAAGTTCATGGAAGCTTGTTTGGCTTTTACTGGAGGTGACAAGCATGTTGTGCAGCAAGTGTTGTGTGTATCAGGGGACTAGGGGCGTGCATACATGAAGTGGGTTCAACTTATAGGAGAGGTTCCGAACTTGGGATATATGGAAGAGATGAAGTCTGTTGCGAGAGAAGTGGAGGGAGGAAGGTTGGGCGGAGTGGCCGTATGCAGAAGGACTATGGGGAGAGTGTAACATGAGCACACGTATGTTATAACACAAAGGGAGTTTGTTGGTGCAGACTGTTTGGTACATGATCAGGAAGTGGATGAATTGCATGCAGGTTCTTTGTTCGGTTGGGGATGTTTGTTCAGTGCACACGTAGGTGCTGATGGTTGTACAGGGAAGAGGGAGCTCAACATACAAGAAAAAGTAATAAGTAGAAAAACCGAAGTCGGTGAGTGACATTTGGCTTATGCACATATATTTTACTTTTGGCACGTTCAAAAGCTAAAATGCAGAATGGCAACTTGATCAACGAAATGATTGGTACATACAACATTATGGGAACACGGTGGTCACAAGTGCAAGCTTAGCAAAGAAAGGATGGGAGAGAAGAGAGTAGGAAGGGGAGTATTTCAAAAGAGTTGGAATGTGTATGGAGGAGCAGCACGTTTTCTGGAAGGTGGATGCATTCATATTGATTGGGAAGGCAACAACAGTATGAGTGTGGGAATGACGAGAAATGGAAACGAGTTTAAGGGTGACATCAACTCTGAAAATGTATGAAGCAGGCGAGAATGGTGTAGGAGTTGGTTCCAAAGCATTGAGGCATACTGGTTGTGGAGTTTTCTGAGGGGTACGATAATGAAAATATATGCAAGTGTTGTAGCATTCGTCGGCGTCGTTAGTGGCAAAAGAGGCGCGGGTTGTATTCAAGAAGAAAGGTACTGTGAAAATGGATTGGGTGCATTAGAAGTTGGGGTATTGGGCCTGGATATTCCGTGTCCGTTTTATGAACGGTCTGATCCGTTAGGATCGTATGTTCGTCGATGACGTGATGAAGCCTGTTTGGAACCATTCAGAGCTGGTTTGGATTTATAGCAGAATTGAACGCCTGGTTTAATCGGCTGACGTAAACCGTTATTTAACGGTTAACACGCAAATGTGAGTAAACTCACTAACTCTGATCTATTTTAAAATATTATAGTTATATTTTAATATTGGTTGAATGATGTGTGATGGTCGTTTAGGTAAGTTACATTTAAATTGGTTGAATAATATATATATATCGTTGCATATATACATATCATTAGTTGGATAACAATTCTATTGAATAATCTATGGTTGATTATTGTTTGTTTGGACATGGAATAACACTGATCCTGAAATAACTGGTATGTAAATACCGTAAATTATATTTAATAGGAATGAAAATGAATTTGGGTGTTGGGAAAGGGAAAAACTATTTTTAAATGGAAATTAAATTTTCGTTTGAAATGGTATATGATAACTTGTTTAATTACATTAAAACAAGTAGATGATTTATAAATGATATTTAGAAATTAAGTGGAATAATTATTATTATATAATTTGGAGATATAAGAATGAATTAAAAAGGTGGAATTGGAGAATCGGTTCAGAAAACGATGACATCGTTTCGATGTTGAGATATAATTAGAACTAGATAACACCATTAGGAATTGGAACTATAATTCAACGATGTTAAATGTGTTAAAGTAATTTGTTTTTGAAATTATATTCTGATAGGATAGTTGGTATTTGGTTTTAAACCAATAAATTATAATAGGGTATGAAATCAATATTTAGTTATAAACTTGATATTGATTTAATAAGAACCTGACTTAGAAACAGAGTTTATCAAGTGGAATGGGAATATAAATTATAAAAGGGAATTTGGTAAATAAGATATGAACTCGTAAGGGTATTTATTTCTTGAATGAAGAGTTAAGCAAATAATTTACAGACTGAAATGACTAAATGGGAATTGGAAATATTTTCCAAAGATTAATAAGGTATATTTTCTAAAGTGCAGAAAATAAGAAATGGGGAAAATGATAGGAATGTTTTCGAACAATAATAACGTCTATTTTCTGGGATATGGGATGTAACAACCCGGAAAATCAGAACCAATTTAAAAATTTTATTTTGGCAATTTTAATGAATTCTGAATATTTAAAATGATTTATTTTAAATAATAACGACAGAAAATTTATTTTTGATGGAGTTAAAACGAATAAATTTATTTTAATTATAATTCAAGCCTGAAATGGCGCGGTAGTTTGAGAATTCGATTTCAAATTTCAAATGAATATACATAATTCGTTATAAGTCGGAATTGGACGAAACAAGAAATATTTGAATCTGTTAAACAATATCTTTCTAACGAAGCTAAGAAACTAAGATTTTGTTTTATGAATTGTAAGTTACATCCAGTTTAAAATTTAGAAAAGTCACTGTGGAATTTATATATATTTTAATATATATAAAGGCCTTAAAAATAGCCATTTTGCAAACGACCTCCGTTTTTGACAAAACCACTTTTGTTGGATCCGGGATGTCAAATTATTGCTGGATTCCAATTTCCATAATTTTTGAAATCAATATGTGAGCGTGGCAAAGGAAAACGTGTTTTAACAGTTTCAGTCAATTTGAATCGACCAAAAAATGACCATTTTTAAAACGGTCTTCAAAGTTGATGAAATTAGTTTTGTTAGGATCGTATCGTCAATACGAAGCTAGAATAATTTTTCTGGAATTTTTAGAGTTAGTATGTGGCCCCGGTAAATTAAAATGTGCATTTGAATTTAAAATATATTGATTTATATTTTAAATTTAGCGAAAACTGAGCGTAACGGTCAAATTGGCTTACGAAACATACCCATTCTATCCGGAATGGGGTAATTGGCTAGGGGCGATGGTCGTTGAATGTGATTTGGAGTTCAAATGTAAATTCAACTTTTCTATGGAGAATCAAATAAAAAAATTAAAAAAATCCTTTTTGCATATACACCCCCCTACACAGTTTATTTTCTCAGAACAAAAACCCGAGCCCCATTTAAATTTCTCTAGATCGGAGAAAACCGATCTCCTCCCACCCCGTTCCGCTTAACCGCCGCCGCTCCCCGTGCCTGGTGCCACCGCCACTTCGCGCCAACCCCCTCTCTCCTCCATCGATCATGTCCCTCGATGCCCCCCAAACCCCAATTCGATTTCTCCAATCGGAGAAAATAAAAGCCCACGCCCTCCCTGCCGAGACCCCCACCGCCGTTAACGACCTCCCTCCGCCGCTTCCCCACCCCCCACTTCGCTGCAGATCCGACGAGCCTCATCCCTCCACCACTGAAGTACAGCACCGCGAAACTCCCTACGCCATCTCGAGACCGCCACCGCACCAGCCACCTAGTCCACCATGGCGCGAGCACCAGTCCCCCTCCGCCACCAACGACCACCGACTTCACTCCTTCGAAAAATAGTAAGTTTTGTATTTTATTTAATATAAAAAACTGATTTTTTTTATTATAGTAAAATTTTGATTTTTATTATAGCATAAATTGATTTTTTTTTTTCATTATATAAAGAATAGATTTTTCATTAGAAAAGAATAGATTTTTAATTAGAAAAGAATAGATTTTTCAATATATAAAGAATAGATTTTTCAATATATAAAGAATAGATTTTTCATTATATAAAGAACAGATTTTTAACATAGAAAATGTGAGATTTTTATATAGATTCGATTTTTAAAACATAAAAAGATTCGATTTTCGAAAATAAAAAGAAGAGATTTTATAGTAGAAAAGAACAGATTTTTATTATTGAAAAATTTAGAATTGTAAACAAGGAAGGTTTAGATCTTTAAACAAGGAAAGATTTGATTTTTATAAATGAAAAAATACGATTTATATATATATGAAAGTGAAATAAAAATTTGATTTTTACATCCATGGTTTTGAAATAAAAATTCGATCTTTATATAAGAAGTAGAGATATAAAAATATAATTTTTATATAGAAAGAAGCGTTGTAAAAATATATGATTTTTAAATATGAAGTGCCATCATAAAATGTGATTTTTAAAATAAACATCATATTAAAAATGCGATTTTTACTATGAACAACGGGAAAGATCGCATTGGAATTTTGGGCAAATGCGAACCGTTCAGAAATAGAGAATGACGGAGTGGAAACCAAAGGTGAGAACTCCTCACCATATTTTTCTTATACAGTTATTTATTTTATAACTGCCTATATGAACAGCTCTCCGTCGTCCACAAACCATGGACGACTTGTTTGGTTGTTTGTGTTGATTGATGTATTTGTTTGAATTTGGTTTGGTGATGTGAATTGAATTGATTAGATTTGGTTTGTGTAGGGTGCGAGCCATTATTAGGCGAGGGATAAGGCTAGACCTTATCCCGATTCTACTATCGCGCCGTTATGCCGCCGAAATTTTCTAAAATATGATATAACAATAAAAATATCATTTTATTGTATAAACAAAATGAACAAAATATTCATGTGTTGAAATAAATATTTTATCGTAAAAAAATATATATATAATTTTTAATGAGTATATGAAATGAAAATAAATATTCATTTACAAATTAGATGCTTTGTTTATGTACACCCATTTTACTGATATGGATTGGGATGATATATTTTACAGATCGCCCAACTGCACAAATAATATTCAGTATTTTTTGGTTGAAACCCCACACGGGTGTTCGGATGATATTTGACGTACACTAATCCCAATTGTATAGTTGTATGTCGATCGATTAGTCGACAGGCTGTCGTGAATGGTGTCTTCATTAACAGTGTACTTAAACCCAGTTGAGAAAAGATTAAATCTTTTTATTTAGATTTAATGAAGTATACCAATTAATTAATATTTGATTGAAATTGAAATTGATTTTTGGGTTTATCGTGAACGGTGTTTTAAATAACACTTGTTCTTTAACCCGATTAACAATGGAATGATATTTTGGGTTTGTCGTGAATGGTATCTTTAATAATACTGTTCTTAAACCCAATGGAGTTAAGAAAATTAGAAACTAACTGGAGATTAGCTAAGTTGAATGGTTTCCTGGGTATTGGTCTGATGTTGGTTTCGGCCTTCGGGGTTAATACTTAGGGAATTGTTCTCTTACTAGTTTATGGTTAGAGACTGATGGAATGGAATGTGATTTTGGGTTTATCGTGAACCGTGTTTTAAATGACATTGGTTCTTTAACCCGGTTAAAGGCAGGATATAATTTCCCAAGTTATATAATCATTAATATTGATTTTTGGGAAGATTAAAACTAAGTGGAGTTTTAATGAATCTTTAATTAGATTGAAATGATCGGGAATGGAGTAACACCAGTTTTGCTCCAAAGCAATAGTTAAATCTTTAATTAGATTTGAACGTGAAATGGTAATTAATATTTATCGATAACACAGTGGTGTTAGATATGGAGTATTACTAGTTTTTCTCCATGGGATGAATAGGTTGGGATTGGGAAATAAAATAAATGATTTGTCGTGTTCTCAATTCAATCCGGGCTTTCCTTCACGGGGAAGTTCGGGTCGCTTTCATGGGAAGTTGGAAAATTAATATAAATTAAAAGGGGCCAGTGATTGTGTGATGATTCATTGTACATTTGAATGGATATTTGTTTTACTTCGATGGTTAAATAACCGACTATCGAAGTGTTTTGACCATCGTGTCGATACAGAGAGACCGGTTGGATTTATTATTCGAAAACCACTCCGTATAGGCATAAGCGCTGCAAATTTGATTATGCTGAAGACAATTGAAGACGGAGTGAAATGCAAGGGTCGTTCTGTCCCTAAATGGTGCTTACTGTTTGTCCAGCCCTAGGACAACTTGTATGGACGAGTGTCTGACAGAGTATACCTAACAAATCATGTATGGTTGATCTCTTAAAGGTATTACGTCTGGTGGCGGAGGAATTCGTTCCTCTTAGCTTTTTATACCCGTGATATTTTTGGAAATCGATTAGTGAATTGACAGGTTTGACGATGTGGCATTCAAAGTGTATGGTGATCAGATGTTCTGAAAAAATAGACGTAGCCTCTAGCCTCACAACCGGGAAATGACAGAAATCGGGCGGGCAGCATTGCTAGTTGGGTCATACCCAAGCAGGGTGTATTATCACCGATCTAGAGAAAATTAGTATTTTGTTCTTTTTTTCAATTCTGTATCTTCGGGTTACGGCTGGATGGCCAACAACCGTGGGTGACAATATATTCGCCACACTCAAGCTAAATGAGTGGGCGGTCATGTGTGGTCGGGTTGCAAGACGTTCTTATTGAACCTAGGTGTATACCCTCTAGAGTACACTGATCGGAAGGTGATCCCATACCTTGTCTGTTGGAATCCAATCTCCGATAAGCGCCCTGCGGTTTCTGATTTTATATTATACATGTGGAGTGTGAGATGCAAGCGTTTTGCTACTTGGTTATTTATTTGAGTAGACATTATTATAATATCACTGGATTTTGATATCAAAATATTTTGTGTTATAGTAAGGTAAAAGCCATCCATGTTTTTGTGTGGACCGGTCTTACTATTACCAGTTTATTTCAAAGGGTTTTCCAAAGTTAAATGATATGGTTGGAGTTTACTCACACCAGTCCCATGACTGACCCAGAGTTTATTTTGTTTGTTTTTCCCTAAACTCTTGGGTGTCCAAATTTGTACGGGCAGTTAAGTGTTTCAGGATTTTACAGATTCACTAGGAGGAGCTCAAAGCAGGAGGCTTCACCGTTAGATATTTAGAGATTATTTCCGCTGTGATGTGTATGAGTTATACTCTGATATGGTATGTATATACAAATTCAGATTAGTATTTCAAAGTTATGTTATACAATACATTTTATTCGTTCCACTGTGAGATTCGTATTTACTCTGATTCTGATGTTCTTCTTATTCTTCTATTCTATTAGTTCTATCTTTCCTATCTCATCCTCTCATTTCTTTCTATTAAAGATCTATATTTTCGTGCATTTTGGGTTGAATGTGTAGAATATTAGTCAACTCAAATTGGTACGGATTTACGGGCCTCTACAAACAAACTACGAGTCAGTCATGGGACTAGTATGAGAAATCTTACCTAACCTATTTAATAATAAGGTCAATCACAGGACCACGCCGCTAACCCGGAACGGGTTTACTCCATTGGATTACCAGTGCATGAAATAAAATAAATCAAGAAAAACAACGCAATGTTTTTTTGAAAAATGAAGCCATTATAAGACTCAGGTCCCATCATACAATGCAACGCAAGCCGAAGGATAGAGTTTTACCTCATAATGGCCAAATATGCTTGATACAAATAAAACAAATCCATTTGGTATTATTATTAGTGTATATATGTTTCAAAAACAATTTCAATCATAATGTATCAATCATAGATGACATGAGCATCCCATTCCACTATGCCGCCAATATAGGTTTAAAATCAAAACCGTACAATGTTGTATTGGAAGTTGGATTTCCATCATGAACCAAGGTAAGGGATCGTCCTTACCGAATTTGAGGCACTCTAGCCCGTCCCTCAGGATACAGCCGCAACTGCACCTAGGAAAATGCAGGGTCGGCCCACCTAAGTGGATTAATAATCCCTGAACAATACGTTTCCCGCCCTATGGGACGTAATGGTCAGTATGTCAACCATATCATCCATCGGCCCCGTAGTGACCGATATATCTGAGGTACCTTGCTTTCCAACAACCACATAAGTAAAAATGTCTAGGCTCCATACCATGACACCGCTCCTAGCTAGAAAGAAACGCATGTCCTCCCTGCCGTCCTTCATTCCGTTTTTGATTCATACCAGGGTGTGAAGCTCGCGAATTAACGCTATACACAAGGCTATGCTATTTAAAGTCGTGCTTTGATCATCGACCACAAGACCCTGCTTTTCAACAGAAGCCTTGATCATTTGCATCTTTGCATGCCACATAGGCAATTCACGCCATGCGACTGATGTCTATCGATATATAACCTCTGAGCTCGTACATCTCAGAGAAGGGTGTTAAGCAAGAGAATAAATTCTCCGCCACCAAACAGATATATATTTAATAGAGATTAATCAACACAGAACAAAATCCAATGTCAGACACACATCCATTTACAAGTTCGTTCTGGGTTTGAACGAAACCGGAGGCACCTTATTCCTCGTTCCACATATCCAATACGGAAGAGAGGCCCTCGCACATCCGAACAATCAACAAATACGTCCGGATAACTACCACTGTAACCCTTTCAAGGCAGCAACTCCAATCAAAGGCATCAGTAGCCATCCATTCGATGTGAAGATTATCGGTCTTGCACCATCTTCATATCTTCGATTTCTAGTCGTCGATCAATCATTTGAAATGAGAATTAACTTGGCCTTTTCAAATAATTCAAGTATATATAGAATTCAAATCAATTCTTTCCATGGTTAAACTATTTGACATTCAAGTTTCAATTCAATATAATATTTTCATGTCAAATACATCCAACCATCAAAATATCTGACAAACCAAGTAAAATCGGTTTATTTCCATTACTGTAACGTCCTGGAAATTTTTGATCTTTGGTCATCGACATAAAACCCACGTCGATTATCTAAACATCGAAAATACTGGTAGTTAATGAAAGAAGTTAGAGGGTGAGAATAGATAAGATAGAAACTTAGAATAGAAGAAGAAGAAGAAGAACATACAACATCAGAGTAACACGAATCTCACAGCGGAACGAACAAATATATTTCATAACATAACTTTGAAATAAAACAGTATCTGTATACAATATCATTATTAGAGTATAACACTTACAACATAGCGGAAATAACAATAGCTATATAATTCTGAAATCTCGTGCTCCAGCTCTTCAAGTATCTGAAAATCTCGACTACTTGACTGTCTGTACAAAATTGGGCACCCAAGAGCTTAGGAAAATCAAAACAAAATAAACTCTGGGTTAGTCATGTGACTGGTGTGAGTAAACTCAAATCATTTGTTTAACTTTTAAAATCTCTTTAAAAGAAAGGGTAATCGTAAGACCGATCCACACATAAACACGGACGGTTTTTACCTTACGATAAACCAAATTATTCTTTATATCAAGTCTCTTCTGATATTACAATAATGTCTAAATACAAGTACTTAGGAATCTAGCAGAAAAGCTTGCATCTAACGTTATACATATATAATATACAATCAAAACCGCGGGATCTTATTTGGGGAATGGATTCCAACTATGACAAGGTATGGATCCACCTTCCGATCAGTGTACTCTAGAAGCGATACACTGGAGTTCAACAAGAACATCTTGCAACTCAGCCACACATGACCGACCATTCATTTCTCTTGAATGTATCGAATATATTGCGACCCCTCGGCTAGTATTCCAACATAACCGTTCCCGGGAGATACACTCTGTCAGACATTCGTCCATTCAAGTTGTCCTGGGACTGGACAACCGAAGGCACTATTCAGTACATCCATCTTAGGCAATCTCTACCTAATATTTATATAACAACCCTTGCATTTTACTCCGTCTTCAATGTATTCGTCATACTTGGTTTGCAACGCTTATGCCAATACGGAGTGGTTCTTGGGATAATAATCCAACCGGTCTCTCCATATTAACAACGTTAAAATGGCCAAAAAATTTGATAGTCGGTGATTTAACTATCAAAATGAAAAATGTCCGTGTACACACAACGTTCTTATTTCCACATGGAATTATCGATTCAATCATCAACCATATATATATATATATTCATTCATATTTCCTTATTTTCTAAATTTAGAAAATATCTCTGTTTCTATATTTGGGAAACGTTTCCAAAACTCATTTATATGGATTTCAAACTAACATTGTATAAAACATCGTTATGACCGCTCAATCCTTAAATCTCTTATTACTTAACTGTATTTCTAACTAACTCTCGCCATCGAACCTCAACTATTTCTTAGTTAAGTAAGGAAGTCAATCAAGTTGGGTATAATTACCTCTCAGACCTTAACTGAACAACGTTCTTAACTTGCAATAGATAAAGCTCACCGCTCCAATTTCTACAATCATTTGCTTACGCAAATTCTCGGATTCAGATTACGAATCCACTTCTTTTATGAAAAACATTTATTATAACGCTAACGTTATAAACCCTACTTCTGAAATATCTAACTTAACATCTAACTTTTAATTTCTTACTTTGAATAATTAACCTACACTTATTTATTTATAAATAAATAAATCTTGATTTAAAAACTGGAAAGTAAATAATACTTTCCTGAATTCGATATAATTGAATTTGACGTATAACTCCCTTTCGAGTAAATCTTTATTTGATTAACTCTTCTTCGAATAACTAATATTCGATTAACTCTCTTCGAATAGATCATATTCGATTATCTCTTTTCAAATGGATTGTATTCGATTATCTCCTTTCGAATAGATTATATTCGATTATCTCTTTTCGAATAGATTATATTCGACTATCTCTTTTCGAATAGATTATATTCGATTATCTCTTTTCGAATAGATTATATTCGACTATCTCTTTTCGAATATATTAGATTCGACTATCTCTTTTCAAATAGATTAAATTCGATTAACTCCTTTCAACTCTATTCAAATAAACTAAATTCGATTAACTAATACTCGACTAACTCTTAACTCGATTTACTCTACTTGAATAACTCTAGTTCGATTTAACTTTAATCGATTAACTCAAATTGGTTAACTCTAACTGATTAACTCTAACTGGTTAACTCTAATTGATTAACTCTAACTGGTTAACTCTAACTGGTTAACTCTAACTGGTTAACTCTAACTGGTTAACTCTAACTGATTAACTCTAAGTGGTTAACTCTAACTGGTTAACTCTAACTGATTAACTCTAACTGGTTAACCCTAACTGATTAACTCTAACTCGATTTACTCTAACTGATTAACTCGATTCAATTAACTCTAACTCGATTAACTCTATTCGAATAACTATATTCAGTTAACTCCATGCGAATAACTATATTCGATTAACTCCATTCGAATCACTATATTCGACTAATTCTTATCGAATAACTAATATTCAACTAATTCCTTTCGAATAAGCTATATTCGATTAATTCTTATCGAATAACAAATATTCGACTTATTCTTTTCGAATAATCAATGTTCGAATTAACTCTATAACTCTATTTCAAATAACTCTATTCGATTAACTTTATTTCCTTTTATAATCCTATTTACTTTCCAAATATTTCCTTTTTTGATATCGTATTTATTTTCTAAATAAATATTCCTTTATCTTTCTATTTATTTAACAAATAAATATTCCTTTATCTTATTCTATTTATTTAACAAATAAATATTCCTTTATCTTATTCTATTTGTAAATGTTTTACAAATATTTCCTTTTCAATTCTATTTGTAAATGTTTTACAAATACTTCTTTTTCTATTCCTTTTCACAAATATTTTCCTTTTATATTTGTTTCACAAATATTTTCCTTTTATATTTGTTTTACAAATATTTTCCTTTTTTTATCCTATTTCTTTTTATATATAAAATCCATTGATTTTATATAAATAATTCATTTTCAAAATACACTTTGAAAATCCCCTTTTCTACATCGCAGTATTTCTTACGGTATTTAAAATACCCAAATAACAATGATCAATATCATTCAACACACGTAATCAACACAGATTATATATCACATCATATATTACAATATATGAAAAACAGTAAAATAAATGTTGAGGAATCCAGTTGGATTCCTCCAACCTGTTTCCCTGCATCACAGATGTTAAACATATAAATAACATCAATTTCATTTCAACATGAAATATTCTGATAAACAGAATCAATATTTGATTAACGATTTATATATGGGTGCGTTTTTTAGAGGTCCCTATTAAGTTTCAAAATATAAAAAAAACCCGGTCATAAACTTATTGTAAATTAGGTCCCTATTTTCTGAAAAGTCATCAAAAAAATATGAAAAAAATATAAAAAAATCACGTAAATTCGTATTTAAATAAAACATGTACTCGCCCAAAAATTCAGATCATAATAAAATCAAAACATGCATCAAAATCAAAATAATACAGAAAATAGCGAAAAATGCAGTAATTTGCATCAAATCATGCACATATTTGGAATACTTGCATTCATCTGTGCAAGTATTTCTCTGTTATATTTTTACATGCAATACTTGCATACATGTGTGCAAGTATTTAAAATAGTTGCATACATGTATGCAAGTTTCTGCACACATTTTATTTTCACATGTAAATACTTGCATACATGTGTGCAAGTATTTCAAATAGTTGCACACATGTATGCAAGTTTCTGCATACATTTTCAACTAAAACAGCTTCAGAAATACTTGCATACATGTATGCAACTATTGGCAAAAGTTGCATACATGTATGCAACTATTTGCAAGTTTTAAATTCACAATACATCCCTGTAATTAATGTTTTCTCTGTAAACCCGCCC
The DNA here is from genome assembly GCA_030737875.1 of Allium sativum. Taxonomy (NCBI): domain Eukaryota; kingdom Viridiplantae; phylum Streptophyta; class Magnoliopsida; order Asparagales; family Amaryllidaceae; genus Allium; species Allium sativum. Next base: position 245,324,409 of record CM060912.1, on the reverse strand, counting down.
CCTATTTTAGCTGCCGCCTGGAATCTTCCGCCTGCCACTTTCCATACCTCCGCCTCTTTCGTTTTCTGTCCAAATTTTCAGGCGCTATCACTTAAAAAAAAAAAAAATTTCTAAAATCTATAAATATTCTCGAAAGTCCACAGAAATTTAAAAAAAAAAGTTGCATAAATGTATGCAACTTTTACGAATAGTTGCATACATTTATGCAACTATTCGAATACACATGCATATATTTATGCACGCCTGTTTGAAAAATTGCATACATGTATGCAGTTTTTCTATATAACTGCATACATGTGTGCATATATGTCAAAATACATGCAAACGTGAATAAGTTGCACGTAGGTATGCAGTTTTTAAATAAATGCATCGGCAGATGCATGTTTTAACAATATGTGCATACATGTATGCATTTATACTGCAGTTTTGACGCAGATTTGAAATAAATGCATACATGTATGCAACTAATCGATTTATATGCATGTTTTGATGCAATTTACTGCATTTCGTTGATTTTCTGTATTTCGTGATTTCGACGTTGTTTTTAATGTTTTTTTGATCTGATTTTTTTCACGATTAATTGTTTTAATTAAATACGAATTTACATGGTTTTTTAATATTTTTTTATTTTTTTTTATGAATTTTCGAAAAATAGGGACTAAATTTACAATAAGTTTATGACCGGGGGTGAGCCTAATTAAGTTTCGTTTTAGGGATGTGTGCCTAATATTCACTTTATATATATATATATATCGTTATCTATAATTTCAACCAACTGACTAGCAGTTCATCCCAACAATCAACACATAGAAATCAACCATCATTTAACAGTTCTAAAAATACGTTATATAAATATAAACTGTTTAGAGTTAGTGAGTTTTACTTACATTGGACGATCATCGTTAAATAACAATAATTGTCACTTGATTCAAACGGACAATTTATTTCGCTATAAAGTGTAACGAGCTTCAATTCACTCTCCGTCAGTTCCAGTGTATAGCGCTCGTCCATACGATCCTGTCGGATCTTGTTTTGCTGAAAATCGATATCGTATGAGATAGTTATACGATTTACAAGTTGTATGTACATTTATAATGGACTAACTAAATTCCTTTTTGATTTATGATTTGGGCCTTACTTTCAAACGACCCACATTACCTTGGAAATCCTCACCCAAATGAACAGTATCCATCCACTTCTTCTTACGGACGCGAGCTCCAGGAATGCTCTTCACCATTAACGCAACTTTGCTTCAACATTCCTCCTTTTCCTCTTCACACAAAATCATGAGACATTCATCACAAAGCTTCTCGCTATCTCCTCTACGAACCCATACTCCCAACCCTGGACTCGCACTCCTCTTCTTCCCGAAATGAAATTTCATGCTTCATGAAATTTATCTTCCCATTGCCGATTCTTTAAGCCTCCCTCCCCCTACCATTTCTTCACTAAATAAATCCAACTAAATTACCAAACATCATCTTGTTCGAACCACTTTCTTTCCATGCTATTCTCTTTAAACTCGAGCTCTTCAATTCGAACACAATTTCCAACTTCATCGGGCCAGTGCTGTGCAATCCACCGAACTACTTTTGCACCATAAATCACGAAAAATGCACACAAACTTATAAACTTCATAAGAAATCCAAAAATAAACTCCATTTCATGAGAAAGTACTTCAATTACCCAAAAATTGGAACCCTAGGTTCACTGGAAACACTCAGTACACCAAAAACGTGAATCGCACATACTAAAACCGGCATGGAATTAATGAGTAACTGATAAGGATTGTGAATATAAATATATAGGGATTTATAGAGATTTATTTGGTTTATTTTGGATTTTTGAAGGTCGAATATAATTCCTGGAAATGAAAAACTTACGGCGGATAAGTTTTTTGACCAGAGAATGATTTTTTCTAGCTTTAGAAAAATTTAAGGATTATTTGTAGGATTTTATAATATTATTTTATTCGAATATTATATTTATTTTTAAGCCATCGTTGTTTGTATTCGTCTTTAAAAATCCCTATGGTCACATACAATACCTAAAAATCACGAAACTGGACATGCACCTACAATTCGACATAGCGGACCCAACGAAACTGGTTTCGTCGAATTCCGACTTCGTTTGCTTACACATCGTATTTTTAAAGGACAAATTATCGATTGTATTTCACATTAAAATCCAGTACGGCCACATACTGACTTCAAAAATCACGAAACTTGACATCTAACAATATTTTAACATTGCGGATCCAACAAAATTAGTTTCGTCGAATTTCGACTTCATTTGCAAAACTGGCTATTAAAGCTCTAAATGAACCCTTTTAAATATTAAATATATTTAAAAATAATTAAATTAAATATTTATAAATAAATATTATTGTATATATTCTCATTAGAATATCATACCGACCCAAAATAAATACATCGGGATTTATAACAGGATATTTTAAAGTTCCCAGTTATATTGATATTCGATTTATATATTAAATTCCTTTTATAATATAAATAAACCGATATAAATTATAAAGAAATTCCACAATGACTTTTCTAAAATTTGATTTGGACATATCTCAAAATCTACAAGACGAAATCCTGATTTTTCTCTTCCATTAGAAAAATATACTTCACCAGCTCCCAATGTTTCTTGTTTCACAGAAATCCGATTTAAAACGGCTTCTGTATATTCGTTTGAAGTTTGAATCGCCAAATTGCGAACTGCCGCGCCATTTCGAGCTCGATTATAATTATAATTTAAATTATACGTTTAGCTGTCGTTTATATAATATATTCGTTATCGTAATTCAATTTTAAACCGAATTATATATTTTGAATTGCCTAATTCACACCATATTGCTATTTCAGCTAATTCTGATTATTTCAGAATTAAATATATTATTTAATTATTATATTAATTAAATATTCAAAGTTATTTAATTAAACCACCATTAAATCCTCTAAATCATTATTTATATAATTAAATTAGTTAATTATTATATCGCGAAAATACGGGACATTGCATTCTTCCCCCCTTAAAATAACTTTGTCCTCGAAATTGCTAAGGTAGAAAACAAACCCTACTAACTGGTTACAAATTTATTTGTTTAATTATTAAATTCCAGTTTCACTGTACCGATTAATTTTAATTAAAATATTAATCTATTCCTACTAACGAAAATTTCCATAAACTCTAAAAAAATTCTAACACCTGAAATTTCTGAAAATTTTGGCCAGCACCTCCTTTGTACTGGTCAATCGGTGCAACTACAACTCGCCTCTCTGGGCCTTCCCCATCCCAAAAGAAAATCAAACAGCCAAACGGCTTGCCAAACTAGCTCATAAAATCACCAAACTCATATGAAAATAAACTTGTACCTTTTTCTCGGGCATATCAACTTTATCACTTCCATCTGCTACTAATTTTAGCAGGTACTAATGTCATCCCAATAAAACTCCAATCAGTTTTATCTCCAACACAACCATTTGCTTATCCAAGCCAAATTTCATTTCAAACTCGGTTTCCATTCTCGATTCCAAAATCTTACGATATCAATCCAACTTACTTGATATCATTATATTCTAATTCAATTCAATTTTCACATAATTGACTTCAATTTAATTCCAATTTGCTTTTCCAAATTTTAATTCAATTTGGTTTTAATTCAAACAATCTTCCCTTGGGAATTTTAAACAGTTTAGTTTTCTTAAAACCATATATCCCTTTTCATGATACAAAACAACTTGCTTTCCACAAAACAACTCTTTAACAAAATCTTTGGTAGTAATCCGTCACTTAGAATTCGAAAATGAACACTGAGGATGTAGCCAGCATCATCAGGGCTATTTTCCAGCTTATCGAAGTGAGTTCAATACTATGACAATTTCAAAACCATATTTAAACACCTTCATTTTGAAATCACTTTCAAAATATCCTTCTCAATGTTTGTAAACAATTTAAAATCTCCTAGGATTTTAAAATTCTCATATACTTAATCCAATTTCAATTACCAACACTTTTCCAATTTCCAGAATTTTAAATTCCACTTCTGATCTAAATTTCAGATTTAACTCATCTGGTTTCATATACTATACTTATATGAATTTTGATTGGTTATTTACATAACTATTTCACTTTTTATAATCTTACTCGATTATAATAACAACCAATATATCCAATATATTATAATCATTCAATATCAAACTTTTATATCAAAATATACTTTGGGCAAAATTATTTCATTTACCCTCTTTTCAAAACATATCGTGTCGACCCATTGTATATGAGTGTTTAGAAACTCCTACCGATACAGTGGATCAAACTGATCGACCGAAATTCATAAATAACTCAACCAGTGAATTTCCACAATATAAAACAATTTTATATCAAATAACAAATACGTTCACTCATATATATACACTCAACTCAATCTAGGGTATTACTAACCCCATCTCTACTGAGTCACGCCACAGAGCCAAGGTAATTACTTAACCTTAAGCTCTGATACCAACTGTAACATTGCGAAAATTTTTGATCTTTGGTCATCGACATAAAACCCACATCGATTATCCAAACATCGAAAATACCGGTAGTTAATGAAAGAAGTTAGAGGGTGAGAATAGATAGGAAGGAAACTTAGAATAGAAGAAGAAGAAGAACATACAACATCAGAGTAACACGAATCTCACAGCGGAACGCACAAATATATTTTATAACATAACTTTGAAATAAAATAGTATCTGTATACAATATCATTATTAGAGTATAACACTTACAACACAGCAGAAATAACAATAGCTATATAATTCTGAAGCCTCCTGCTCCAGCTCTTCGAGTATCTGTAAATACCAACTACTTGACTACCTGTACAAAATTGGGCACCCAAGAATTTAGAGAAAACAAAACAAAATAAACTCTGGGTCAGTCATGTGACTGGTGTGAGTAAAATCAAATCATTTGTTTAACTTTTAAAATCTCTTTAAAAGAAAGGGTAATCGTAAGACCGATCCACACATAACACGGACGGTTTTTACCTTACAATAAACCAAATTATTCTTTATATCAAATCTCTTCTTGTAACAACCCGTATTTTTTGTGAACATAAGAGTAGCAAATCATAGAATAATTAAATTGTAACAGAATAATTAAGGAAAACGGGTTATACCATTGCGTTCATCTTGAAATTCTTCTTGGACTAGAGTCCAAGTTTGCGTAAATCGGACTCCGTATGAAGAAGATATAGCCTTCAGAAGTTTCAGTAAAAACCAGCCCGAAATTCAAATTTCGAAATTCAAACAGACACCCGGGCTGGGCGGGGAAATTCCCGCCTAAGACCCAGGTCGACCTGGGTAAATAGGTCGACACTAGGGTCGACCCTAGGGTCGACCTCCCCCCTTTTTCCAGATCTGCAGGAAGATCCATTTTTCTGCACCTGGACGCCTTTATGACCGGATTCATGAGCTCTAACCTATTTAAGCACCCCCAAACCTGGCTTTCTCTCCACACAATTTCATTCTTCCTATACTCTGCCTCTATTCTAATTAAAAATAAAAATGGCATCGCTACTCTGTTGGAATCAAAACTAGGATTAATGCATCTTCTTCCAAACTGAATAGAATTAAAAGAGAATCAAGTCAAAGCTTCGAGTTGGACCGTAGGCATTCTGCTTCAAGCAACGTCACACGAATCATAGCAAATCGCCACAACGCTATCTTATTATCCTCTTCCAAACCGATCACTGTAAGTTCGGTTATTCTTTAGATTTGAACGTGTAATTGGAATCGTGAATGTAATAAATTAAAATATAGAACTGTGCCTATTTGCAAGTTAATTATATTTGATTCATGCTTATGTCAAATCTAACGTTATCTATGCCTTTGGAGCTGATTCTCGATTGTGGCCTAGAACTTATTGTGGCTAATTGCCAATGACTATGATTATGGGACTTTTGCCTAAGACTATGACTATGAAACCTTTGCCCATGAAACTATCGCCTATGACTATGATTCATGACAAAGAGACTATTACATATGACTATGACTATAAGACTGTTGCCTATGACTATGACTATGATTCATAATTTTGAGACTAATGCATATGATTCATGACTATGAGACTATTACCAAGATTCATGACTATGAGACTATTGCCTATGACATTGATTAAGAAACTACTGTGATTAGTCGCCCATGACTATTGTGGTTAATTGCCTATACTATTGTAGTTAGTTGCTTATGCCTATTCCCATTGTTACAATTAACCAATCATGTTGTACCTTGAACTGGCATTATGTTGGACCAAATCACCTATGCCTATTCCCTTAATTATGTTGTATCTCATATTTAGTGTGTAACTTGGCAAGTTTGTTCCTATTCACTATTATGTACATCGAACCAGTTGGAGCCATTATTTTTGCATGCCTATTCTTTTATATCAATTTTGGTGCTTATCCCCTATTCCTTTTGTTAGTGCCGTTTCATGAGTACTTAGAAAACTTGTGAAATCATGTTAAACGTACGATTATGATGAGGGGGTTGGGCGTAGCTTAATTAAGATAATTTGGCATAATAAATATGTTGGCATAGTCTAAATTGGCTATAATAGTGAATGATTTACATGCATATTAGACTGGGGTATAAGTTGATAAATTTAATTGGCCGCAATTATGTAATTAGCGTGTAAACCAAGTTTTGGACATAAACGGTACTAGAATATTAAATCTAGTTTTGACATAAACCGTAAATTGGAATATTAACCTAGATTGGGAATGAATTGTAAAAGGGGAATATTAAATCTAAATTGGTATAAACTGCAAGTTGGGCTGATTAATAGGTAAATCAAGTTTTGGGCATAGAATATAAATATGCTAATTTGCATGACTAATGAATATGATCTAGGCTAAATTGATTTACGGAAAATTTACATAAATAGTAAATATGTAAATTTAGTAAAAGACGAATATGCCTAACCCGAGGTTAGACTGAGTTGTGGTGTAAAACTGCCTGGAACCGACCGGCACATCCAGTGACCACAACAATACCTGTCTAATGTGGGTGGTTAGTGCATCAAGCCCAGAAAGACCTAAGGTTAGGCTGAGTTGTGGTGTAAACCTGCCCGGAACCGACCGGCACATCTAGTAACCACAACAATATCTGTCTAATATGAGTGGTTGGTGCTTTAATTAATTAATTAATTAAGGGTCATGAATAAATCATGCTAGAAATGGTGAGGTTAAGTAATTAGGGGAACACTTAACCGTAATAACATGTTAACTAGACAAGTGAGTGAGGTTAGGTAAAATTAGAACACTTAACCGTTACAACATGATAATTAGACAAATGGATGAGGTTAAGTAAATTTACAACACTTAACCGTTGTAACATGTTAATTAAGCAGACGATAGGATTAAGTTAACTAAAGTAACACTTAACCAAAATATATAATGACTTGTGGTAGGGTTAAGTAACACAAGAGGATACACTTAAACCAATATATAACATATGGCGGGGTTAAGTAATACAAGAGGATAACACTTAAACAATGTATAGGAAGGGTTAAGTTAACACGAGAGGGAAATACTTAACCAATATAACATGATTTGAGGAAGGGTCAAGTCAACGCCAGAAGGAAACACTTAACCAACAAGACATAACGAGTGGGTAGGTTAAGTCAACTTGAATTGATTAATGACACTTGACCACTATAACTTGATGAGCGAATGGGGTTAAGTTAAATGAGAAATACTTAACCGATATAACCTGATGTATGAACAGGGTTAAGCTGAGTAAATCACACTTAACCAATCCAACATGATAAGTAAGAAAGGTTAAGTTAATAAGAACCACTTAACCAACATGACATGACGAGTAGGAGGGTTAAGTACAGTCGGGTTGGTGGGGAATATTAGTAAATATAGGCCCACAGAACTTAACCATTAAATAAACATGTTTGTATCAGTGGGAGGGTTAAGTACATATCGGGTTGGTGGGTAATATTAGTAAATATAGGCCCACAAACTTAACCAGTAGGAAACCCTAGTAACGGGGACCCATTTCAGCAGTAACCCACATAGATGTATCATGGTACCCTGAACTAGGCAGGGTGGGGAACGATTACGGGGCTGATTATAAGCGGTCAAAATAGCGGCGGGTGGTGCAGCAGTGTAGGTCTCGACGAAGTACGGGCGTGCACGTTCTCCGGAGTGGGAAAAGCAGGCACTGGGCATCAATAGTTATACACTGTGCATCTTGAATCGTGTCGGGTCGCTATCATAAGGCTTGATACACCTTATGGTGGGGCCAGCATAGAGTATCTACACACAAGAGAGGGCCGACTGACACAGACACATGGAAAATTAATACAAAGAAGGTAGCATTATCCCTAGTTGGACCTAGGTCGCGTAAACCCTGAATCTGAGAAGCGTTCAATAGGTAGCATAAACCCCAGTGGCCCTGGGTAGCGTAAACCCTTGTTGAATCTAGGAAGCGTTCGATAGTAAACCCTAGATTAGATCTAGGTAATAAATGGAATCCCCATAATATATGTACACCTGAAGGCAACCGCAAATACGGGGATTGGGATCACGTTATCGTTTTATATAGATTACTAGTTGGGACACTAGTTAGGTGGTGCAGAGATATAGAAATCAGTATAACCGGGTAGTCGCGAAGCAGAGAAGGAGTAGAGGCGCATTCAGTTTATCAGTATACTCAGTTTATCTTACCTTGTCATATCTCATATTTATCCCATGTTATCTTGTTACTATGGTTTAGTCTTATATTTAGTTTATTCATGTCATGACCCTTTTCCTCGTTTAAATGCTAAGAATCATTGAGCTTACCAGATTTTATGTCTGACCTAGTTTGCTTTCGCCTCTTTTCTTCCGTTCCCCCCCCCCCCAAGGTAGGCAGGGAGGGAATAGCTCAGCTCATTTTGGACCGTTACTCTTTCCAAGCATGAAGATCCTTTGACGCATTGCTTTGAACTCCATTTTCGGTTGCTATGGCTGACTCATGCTTTATTGGGGAATATCATTGTCAGTTTATGCTTCTTTATTTTAAACAAGACAGATGCTCAGTTGTAATAAGTATTGGTGTTGTAAAAACAATGTTTGTACAAGCTGTTTTTAATCAATAAAGGTTATTTATTTTCCGCTGCTTTATTTGTCTGTCTTGTAATTTTTCTGCATCTTGTACCAAAAATGCTCCACCGAAGTTAAGGCATTCCCTTTGTGAGTGACCTTAACGGTTGGTGGGGTGTTTCACTTCTGATATTACAATAATGTCTAAATATAAGTACTTAGCAATCTAGCAGAATCGCTTGCATCTAACGTTCTACATATATAATATACAATCAAAACCGCGGGATCTTATTTGGGGAATGGATTCCAACTATGACAAGGTATGGATCCACCTTCCGATCAGTGTACTCTAGAAGCGATACACTGGAGTTCAACAAGAACATCTTGCAACTCAGCCACACATGATCGACCATTCATTTCTCTTGAATGTATCGAATATATTGCCACCCCTCGGTTAGCATTCCAACATAACCGTTCCCGGGAGATACAGAATTGAAAGAAGTACAAGTATGAATATTCTCTAGATGGTGACAATATACCCTAATTGGTTGCGAACCACTTAGCCATGCTGCCTGCCTGATTTCCGTCATTTCCCAGTTGATGAGGCTTGAGGTCATAACGTATCTTTTAATAGATCACTCCTCCATTTACTTCGAATGCCACATCGTCATACCCGTCAAATCACAAATTGATTTCCCAAAAAATACCACGGGTATAAGCTAAGAGAAACGAATTCCTCCGCCACCAACGTAAATACGTTTGAAACGATCAACTTACGCGATCTACCAGATATACTCTGTCAGACATTCATCCATTCAAGTTGTCCTGGGACTGGACAACCGAAGGCACTATTCAGTACATCCATCTTAGGCAATCTCTACCTAAGATTTATACAATAGCCCTTGCACTTTATTCCGTCTTCAATATATTCAGCATACTTGGTTTGCAACGCTTATGCCAATATGGAGTGGTTCTTCGGATAATAATCCAACCTGTCTCTCCATATTAACAACGTTAAAATGGTCAAAAACTTTGATAGTCGGTGATTTAACTATCAAATGAAAAATGTCCGTGTACACACAACGATCTTATTTCCACATGGAATTGTCGATCCAATCATCAACCATATATATATATATATATATATATATATGTAACGACCCGTGTTTCTCTAATGGTTTAAATTAAATAACTTTGAATATTTAATTAAAATAATAATTAAATAATATATTTAATTATGGAATAATCAGAAATTTGCTGAATTGAAAATATAATGTGAACTGGGCAATTTAAAATATTTAATTCAGTTTAGAATTGAATTAGAATGACGAATATATTTAAATAGCGACAGTTTGAACGTATAATTATATTATAATTATAATCGAGCTCGAAATGGCGTGGCAGTTCGTAATTTGGCGATTCGAACTTTAAACGAATATACGGAAGCCGTTTTAAATCGGATTTCTGTGAAACAAGAAACGTTAGGAGCTGGTGAAGTATATTTTTCTAACGAAAGAGAAAAGTTGAGATTTCATCGTGTATATTTTGATTTATGTCCAAATCAAATTTTAGTAAAGTCGTTGTGGAATTCCTTTACAATTTATATCGATTTATTTATATTTATAAAAGGAATTTCATTATAAATCGAATATCGATTTATATCGGGATTTGAAATATGAAGTTAGAAATTTATATATGAATATTCTGAAGCTATACGGTATTCCATGTGAATATATACGATAATATTTATTTATAAATATTAAATTTAATTATTTTTAAATATATTTATATATTTAAAAGTGTTATTTAGAGCATTAAAAATAGCCAGTTTTTCAAACGACCTCCAAATTCGACGAAACCAATTTTGTTGGATTCGTAATGTCAAAGTATTGTTAGATTCCAATTTCCGTGATTTTTGAAGTCAGTATGTGGCCGTACGGGATTTTAATATGAAATACAGTCGATAAATTGACCTTTAAAAATACGCTGTGTGAGCAAATGAAGTCGGAATTCGACGAAACCAGTTTCGCTGGGTCAGCAATGTCAAACTGTAGTTGCATGTACATTTTCGTGATTTTTGGGTATTGTATGTGATCACAGGGATTTTTAAACACGAATGGAAACAGCGATAACATAAATATTAATTTAAAAATCGAATATAAAATTAGTAAAATCATCCTATAAATATCATCTTTTCCCCTAACCCTAAGTCCTTCATTTCCACTTGGTCAAAATATCCGCCGCCATCAGTTTCTCAAATACATGGAAGTCGTGCTCTTCAAAAATCAAGAACAATTAAAATTAAATCCCTAAAATGCTAAAACCAGTTTCATTCGCCTCCTTTGGTAAAGAGCATCGCACTGCTGTGGTTTTTATTGAGTTCGACGCTCTCGCATTCACTGGAAATGAACACAGCGATACCTAGGGTTGGGATTTAAAGTGGATTCAAGCTTCAAATTGGATTTTTGCAGTGCTATTCGGGTTTACGAAGTTGTGTAGCACCTAGATGTGGATTTTTGTGGAGTTGCGAGTATAAAACTGTCGCACGGTTTTACTATAGTAACAGTCATGCGTTTCGAACGCTTTTGGGAAGAAGGTATTGGGTGTTATGAGTTGGGTATTGGGTGAAAGAGGATTGGAAGAGGGAATCAATGGAGATTTTTTTGTGAATTTATATGAAGTGGAGAAGGAGGGGTGGAGTGTGGAAGATCGGAAATGGCGTGGGATTGTGATGAGCGGGTTTCCAGTATTGATCGGGAAGAAGGGTTACTGTTTAATCATGGTTAGTTAGGATATAAAGGTAATTAGGGTAAATATAATTAATTAGTTTATATGTTAGTGATCAAATGATTATATTCAAACTTTAAAAATGAATAACTATTTCGTATGTTAACGGAATTCAGAAAAACAAGATCCGTTGGGATCGTATGGAGGAGAGCTACACGATGGAACTGACTGGAAGTGAATTGGGGATCGTTACAATTTATAGCAAAATAAATTGTCTGTCTGAATCAAGCGATGGTTATCGTTATTAACGATGATCGTCCAATGTGAGTAAAACTCACCAACTCTGAACAGTTATATTTTTATAATGTATTCTTAGAACTGATAATTGGTCTGTTGATTGTTGTGTGTTAACTGTTTGGTTGAATTGCTTAAGTATTGGTTGAAATTATAGATAACGATATATATATATATATATATATAAATCGTTAATCAAATATTGATTATGTTTATCAGAATATTTCATATCGAAATGAAACCGATATTATTTATATTGTGTAACATCTGTGGATGCAGGGAAACAGGTCGGAGGGATCCAACTGGATTCCTCAACATTTATTTTACTGTTTTTCATATATATTGTGATATACAATCTTTGTTGATTGTGTGTGTTTGGGTGATACTGAGCAGTGATATATGGTATTTGAAACACCATGAGAAATACTGAAATATACAAAGGGATTTTTCAAAGTGTATATTGAAATATAAATTATATTTGTGTAAACAATTATAATAGAATTGGAAATATTTGTGAAAAAAAATAATAGAATTGGAAATATTTGTGAAAACAAATATAATAGAATTGGAAATATTTGTGAAAACAAATATAATTGAATTGGAAATATTTGTGAAAACAAATATAATAGAAAAGGGATATTTGTGGAAACAAATAGAAAAGGAATATTTATTTGTTAAATAAATAGATAAAGATAAAAGAAATATTTATTTGTTAAATAAATAGAAAAGATAAAAGAAATATTTATTTGTTAAATAAATAGAAAAGATAAAAGAAATATTTATTTGTTAAAGAAATAGAATTGAAAAGGGAATAGTTATTTGATAAGTAAACAAATAGAAAAGGAATTAATCAAAGGAGATAATTCAAAGGAATTAATCAAAGGAGATAATTCAAAGGAATAAATCAAAGGAGTTAGTCGAAAAGAGTTAATCGAAATGAGTTAATCGAATATTAGTTATTCGATTAGAGTTAATCGATTAGCGTTAGAGTTAACCAGTTAGAGTTAACCAGTTAGAGTTAATCGATTAGAGTTAGAGTTAACCAGTTAGAGTTAATCAGTTAGAGTTGACCAGTTAGAGTTAACTAGTTAGAGTTAATCGATTAGAGTTAGAGTTAACCAGTTAGAGTTAATCAGTTAGAGATAATCAGTTAGAGTTGACCAGTTAGAGTTATTCAATTGGAGTTAATCAAGTCGAGTTAATTAAGATGAGTTAATCAAACCGAGTTAATCCAAATGAGTTAATCCAAAGGAGTTAGTCGAATATTAGTTATTTGAATAGAGTTAAAGGAGTATCGAATATAGTTTATTCGAATAGAGTTAAAGGAGTATCGAATATAGTTTATTCGAATAGAGTTAAAGGAAAGGGTATCGATTATAGTTTAATCGAAAGGAGTTATCGATTATAGTTTAATCGAAAGGAGTTATCGATTATAGTTTAATCGAAAGGAGTTATCGATTAGTTTAATCGAAAGGAGTTATCGATTATAGTTTAATCGAAAGGAGTTATCGATTAGTTTAATCGAAAGGAGTTATCGATTATAGTTTAATCGAAAGGAGTTATCGATTAGTTTAATCGAAAGGAGTTATCGATTTTAGTTATTCAAAAGGGGTTAATCGAATTTAGTTATTCAAAAAGGAGTTAATCGAATTTAGTTATTCGAAAGAAAGAGTTAACGAATATAGATTATTTGAAGAGAGATTGATCAAATATAGTTTATTCGAAAAGAGAGATTATCGAATATCGTATATTCGAAAGAAAGAGTTATCGAATATAAGTTATTCGAAGTGAGTTAATCGAATCTTAGTTATTCGAAGAGAGTAAATCGTCGAATTCGATAATATCGAATTCGGGAAAGTATTATTTACTTTTCTGTTTTTAAATCAAGATTTATTAATTTATAAATAAATTAGAGTAGGTGAATTATTCAAAGTAAGAAGTAAAAAGTTAGATGTTAAGTTAATATTTCCGAAGTAGGGTTTATAACATTAGCTTTATAATCAACGTTTTCAATAAAGAAGCGGATTCGTAAATAGAATCCAAGAGAGTCGTAAGGATGTTTGTTAAAGATTTAAAAGATAAACTTTGACTATTTCGAAGTTAAAACATTGTTCAGTTAAGGTCTGAGAGGTAATTATACCCCAACTTGATTGACTCCCTTCTTAACTAAGGAATGGTAAGGTTTGATAGTGAATGATGGTTAAGTGAATTTAGTAATTGAGTGAAATGGTTTGAGTTGGCATGGCGATGTTTGATTTAAACATCAGTTTAAATCCAGCAAAGGAGTTTTGGAAATGTTTTCCAAAAGAGAATCAGAAATGTTTTCTGATAATAGAAAATATGAATTTAGAATATAAGGAAACAAGAGATAAGCAAATTAATGAATTAAAGAGATAAATTTTAAATGATGATTGATCGATATAATTTCCATCTGGAAATAATATCGTTGTGCACGTGTTTTTCTTTGATAGTTAAATCACAGACTATCAAAGTTTTGACCATTTTAATGTTGTTAATATGGAGAGACCGGTTGGATTATTATCCGAAGAACCACTCCGTATTGGCATAAGCGTTGCGAATCATATATGCCAAAGATAATTGAAGACGGAGTAAAGTGCAAGGGCTGTTGTATAAATCTTAGGTAAAAATTGCCTAAGATGGTTGTACTGAATAGTGCCTTCGGTTTGTCCAGTCCCAGGACAACTTGTATGGAAGAAGGTATGATAGAGTATATCTAATAGATCGCGTAAGTTGATCTCTTCAAACGTATTTACGTTTAGTGGAGGAGGAATTCGTTTCTCTTAGCTGTATACCCATGGTATTTTTGGGGAAATCAATTTGTGATTTGGCGGGTATGACGATGTGACATTCAAAGTGAATAAACATGTGATCTTTCAGAGATAAGCGTGACCTCTAGCCTCACAACCGGGAAATGACAAAAATCGGGCAGGCAGCATGGCTATGTAGGTCGCACCTATTAGGGTGTATAATCACCTGATCTAGAGTTTCATTTACTTCTAAAAATATGTTGTCGATGCTGTCTCATTCGGGAAACGGATGCTGATCCCAACCATTGGTGATATACATTCGATACACTCAAGCGAAATGAGTGGTCGGTCATGTGTGGCCGGGTTGCAAGATGTTCTTGTTGAACCTAGTGTATTCCTCTCTAGAGGTACACTAGCGAAAGGTGGTTCCATACCTTGTCATAGTTGGAAACCCATTACCCAATACGTGCTTGTGGTTTTGATTGTATACTATATATGTAGAACGTGAGATGAAAGCGTTTCTGCTAGATGATTATTATATTGTGGTTGATAGACACTATTATAATATCAATGAGTTTTGATATAAAGATTATTTTGGATTCTCATAAGGGAAAAACCCGTTCCATTATACGACGTGGTCTTATGAGATATCGTTTAATGGCTCAAACTATTTTACTCATACCAGTCCCATGACTGACCCGGAGTTTATTTTGTTTTGTTTTCCCTAAACTATTGGGTGCCCAATTTTGTATGGCCAGTCAAGTAGTCAGGATTTTACAGATATACCTGGAGAGCTTGGAGCAGGAGGCTTCAGGATTTTATAGCTATAATTATTTCCACTGTGTTGTAAGTGTTGTACTCTGATAATGTTACTGTATACATATACTGATTTATTTCAAGGATTTATTATCTATTATATGTTGTTCGTTCCGCTGTGAGATTCGTGTTACTCTGATGATGCATGGTCTTCTTTTCTTCTTCTATTCTAAGTTTCTATCTTACCTTCCCTCACCCTCTGATTTCTTTCATTAACTACCGGTATGTTCGATCCTCGGATGTTCGATATGTGTTGTATATCGGATAACCAAGATCGACAAATTTTCGGGACGTTACAATATATATATTCATTCATATTTCCTTATTTTCTAAATTTAGAAAATATCTCTGATTCTATATTTGGGAAACGTTTCCAAAACTCATTTATATGGATTTCAAACTGACGTTGTATAAAACATCATTATGACCGCTCAATCCATAAATCGCTTATTACTTAACTGTATTTCTAACTAACTCTCGCCATCGAACCTCAACTATTTCTTAGTTAAGTAAGGAAGTCAATCAAGTTGGGGTATAATTACCTCTGAGACCTTAACTGAACAACTTTCTTAACCTTGCAATAGATAAAGCTCACCGCTCCAATTTCTACAATCATTTGCTTACGCAAATTCTCGGATTCAGATTACGAATCCACTTCTTTTATGAAATTTTTTTATTATAACGCTAACGTTATAAACCCTACTTCTGAAATATCTAGCTTTTTATTTCTTACTTTGAATAATTAACCTACTCTAATTTATTTATAAATAAATAAATCTTGATTTAAAAACCGGAAAGTAAATAATACTTTCCCGAATTCGATATAATTGAATTCGACGTATAACTCCCTTTCGAGTAAATCTTTATTTGATTAACTCTCCTTCGAATAACTAATATTCGATTAACTCTCTTCGAATAGATTATATTCGATTATCTCTTTTCGAACAGATTATATTCGATTATCTCTTTTCGAATAGATTATATTCGACTATCTCTTTTCGAATAGATTATATTCGATTATCTCTTTTCGAATAGATTATATTCGACTATCTCTTTTCGAATAGATTATATTCGACTATCTCTTTTTGAATAGATTAAATTTGATTAACTCCTTTCAACTATATTCGAATAAACTAAATTCGATTAACTAATACTCGACTAACTCTTAACTCGATTTACTCTATTTGAATAACTCTAGTTCGATTTAACTCTAATCGATTAACTCAAATTGGTTAACTCTATCTGGTTAACTCTAACTGATTAACTCTAACTGGTTAACTCTAACTGATTAACTCTAACTGATTAACTCTAACTGATTAACTCTATCTGTTTAACTCTAACTGATTAACTCTAACTGGTTAACTCTAACTGGTTAACTCTAACTAGTTAACTCTAACTGGTTAACTCTAACTGGTTAACCCTAACTGATTAACTCTAACTGGTTAACTCTAACTAGTTAACTCTAACTGATTAACCCTAACTGGTTAACCCTAACTGATTAACTCTAACTCGATTTACTCTAACTGATTAACTCTATTCAATTAACTCTAACTCGGTTAACTCTATTCGAATAACTATATTCGATTAACTCCATTCGAATAACTTTATTCGATTAACTCCATTCGAATAACTATATTCGATTAATTCTTATCGAATAACTAATATTCGACTAATTCCTTTCGAATAAACTATATTTGATTAATTCTTATCGAATAACAAATATTCGACTTATTCTTTTTGAATAATTAATATTCGACTTAACTCTATTACTCTATTTCAAATAACTCTATTCGATTAACTTTATTTCCTTTTATAATCCTATTTACTTTCCAAATATTTCGTTTTTTGATATCGTATTTATTTTCAAAATAAATATTCCTTTATCTTTCTATTTATTTAACAAATAAATATTCCTTTATCTTATTCTATTTATTTAACAAATAAATATTCCTTTATCTTATTCTATTTGTAAATGTTTTACAAATATTTTCTTTTCAATTCTATTTGTAAATGTTTTATAAATACTTCTTTTTCTAATCCTTTTCACAAATATTTTCCTTTTATATTTGTTTTACAAATATTTTCCTTTTTTATCCTATTTCTTTTTATATATAAAATCCATTGATTTTATATAAATAATTCATTTTCAAAATACACTTTGAAAATCCCCTTTTCTACATCCCAGTATTTCTTACGGTATTTAAAATACCCAAATAACACTGATCGATATCATTCAACACACGTAATCAACACAGATTATATATCACATCATATATTACAATATATGAAAAACAGTAAAATAAATGTTGAGGAATCCAGTTGGATTCCTCCAACCTGTTTCCCTGCATCACAGATGTTAAACATATAAATAACATCAATTTCATTTCAACATGAAATATTCTGATAAACAGAATCAATATTTGATTAACGATTTATATATATATCGTTATCTATAATTTCAACCAACTAACTAGCAGTTCATCCCAACAATCAACAGACAACAATCAACCATCATTTAACAGTTCTAAAAATACGTTATAAAAATATAAACTGTTCAGAGTTAGTGAGATTTACTCACATTGGACGATCATCGTTAAATAACAATAAATGTCACTTGATTCAGACGGACAATTTATTTCGCTATAAATTGTAATGAGCTTCGATTCACTCTCAATCAGTTCCAGTTTATAGCACTCGTCCATACGATCCTGTCGGATCTTGTTTTGCTGAAAACCGAAATCATATGAGATAGTTATACAATTTACAAGTTGTATGTACATTTATAATGGACTAACTAAATTCCTTTTTGATTTATGATTTGAGCCTTACTTTTAAACAGCCCACATTACCTTGGAAATCCTCACCCAAATGAACAGTATCCATCCTCTTCTTCTTACGGCCGCGAGCTCGAGGAATGCTCTTCACCATTAACGCAACTTTGCTTCAACATTCCTCATTTTCCTCTTCACACAAAATCACGAGACATTCATCACAAAGCTTCTCGCGATCTCCTCTACGAACCCATACTCCCAACCCTGGACTCGCACTCCTCTTCTTCCCAAAATGAAATTTCATGCTTCAGAAAATTTATCTTCCCATTGTCGATTCTTTAAGCCTCCCTCCCCGTACCATTTCTTCACTAAATAAATCCAACTAAATTACCAAACATCATCTTATTCGAACCACTTTCTTTCCATGTTATTCTCTTTAAACTCGAGCTCTTCAATTCGAACACAATTTCCTGCTTCATCGCGCCAGTGTTGTGCAATCCATAGAACTACTTTTGCACCATAACTCACGAAAAATGCACACAAACTTCTAAACTTCATAAGAAATCCAAAAATAAACTCCATTTCATGAGAAAGTACTTCAATTACCCAAATATTGGAACCCTAGGTTCACTGGAAACACTCATTACACCAAAAATGTGAATCGCACATACTAAAACCGACATGGAATTGATGAGTAACTGATAAGGATTGTGAATATAAATGTATAAGGATTTATAGAGATTTATTTGGTTTGTTTTGGATTTTTGAATGTCAAATAAAATTCCTGGAAATGAAAAACTTATGGCGGATAAGTTGTTTGACCAGAGAATGATTTTTTCTAGGTTTAGAAAATTTTAAGGATTATTTATAGGATTTTATAATATTATTTTATTCGAATATTATATTTATTTTTAAGCCATCGCTGTTTGTATTCGTCTTTAAAATTCCCTATGGTCACATACAATACCCAAAAATCACGAAACTGGACATGCACCTACAGTTCGACATTGCGAACCCAACGAAACTGGTTTCGTCGAATTCCGACTTCGTTTGCTCATACAGCGTATTTTTAAAGGTCAAATTATCGACCGTATTTCACTTTAAAATCCCGTACGGCCACATACTGACTTCAAAAATCACGAAACTTGACATCTAACAATAATTTAACATTGCGGATCCAACAAAATTAGTTTTGTCGAATTTCGACTTCGCTTGCAAAACTAGCTATTTTTAAAGCTCTAAATAAACCCTTTTAAATATTAAATATATTTAAAAATAATTAAATTAATTATTTATAAATAATTATATCGTATATATTCTCACTAGAATATCATACAACCCCAAAATAAATACATCGGGATTTATAACTGGATATTTCAAAGTTCCCAGTTATATCGATATTCGATTTATATATTAAATTCCTTTTACAATATAAATAAATCGATATAAATTATAAAAGGAATTCCATAGCGACTTTTCTAAAATTTGATTTGGACATATCTCAAAATCTACACGACGAAATCCTGATTTTTCTCTTCCATTAGAAAAATATACTTCACCAGCTCCCAACGTTTCTTTTTTCACAGAAATCCGATTTAAAACGGCTTCTGTATATTCGTTTGAAGTTTGACTCGCCACATTGCGAACTGCCACGCCATTTCGAGCTTGATTATAATTATAATTTAAATTATACGTCCAACTGTCATTTATATAATATATTCTTTATCGTAATTCAATTTTAAACCGAATTATATATTTTGATTTGCCCAATTCACACCATATTGCCATTTCAGCTAATTCTGATTATTTCAGAATTAAATATATTATTTAATTATTATATTAATTAAATATTCAAAGTTATTTAATTAAACCACCATTAAATCCTCTAAATCATTATTTATATAATTAAATTAGTTAATTATTATATCGCTAAAATACGGGACATTATAATTCCACATCGTTTATAATATTTTATAATGATTTATTACTATTTTTATTTATTATAAATTATTTCATTTCCATCGAACGACATTTCAGGTCATTCGATGGCACTGGCGCTGCTTTCATTCAAATTTGAATTAAACATTACACAAAATATAACCGTTGGATCTTAACAAATTTTATATCGTTGGAAAGATCTTTTCGAAGCGGACCCAACAGTTCCAGTTTCGGGAAAATTCGATAGTCAGATTTCTCGGTATAATCGTTTAAAATTACGATTTCAAAATGCGAACTGCAGCGTCGTTATTCGTTTTATTTTAATATATATATGTGTGTATATATATAATTCATTCGACGATTTCTAAACCATTTTCACTTCATTAGCGCATCAAAAAAAATATTTTTAACTAACAAATATTTATTTCAACACTTGACTATTTTTAACACTTCATATACATGTCAAAAATAATATTTTCAATGTACGAACATTTATTTTCACACATGGTTATTTTTAACACTTCATATACATGTCAAAAATAATATTTACAATGTACGAACATTTATTTTCACACATCGTTATTTTTAACACTTCATATACTTTAACAATATTCTCACTAATCCAATATTTATTCAACACATGAATATTTTTAGCATTTCATACATACAATAAAAATGTTAATTCTATTGTTCAAACAATTTATTCAACACATGAATATTTTTAGTGGTTCATACATACAATAAAAATGTTAATTTTATTGTTTAAAGAATTTATTCGACACATGAATATTTTTTACGGTTCATACATACCATAGAAATGTTAATTTTATTGTTTAAAGAATTTATTCAACACATGAATATTTTTAATTGTTCATATACACAATAAAAATGTAAATTTTATTGTTGAAAGAATTTATTCAACACATGAATATTTTTAGTGGTTCATACATACAATAAAAATGTTAATTTTATAGTTTAAAGAATTTATTCAACACATGAATATTTTTAATGTTTATACACAATAAAAATGTAAATTTTATTGTTCAAAGAATTTATTCAACACATGAATATTTTTAGTGGTTCATACATACTATAAAAATGTTAATTTTATTGTTTAAAGTATTTATTCAACACATGAATATTTTTAATGGTTCATATACCCAATAAAAATGTAAATTTTATTGTTTAAAGAATTTACTCAACACATGAATATTTTTACATGATATTTCAGAAAATTTTGGCATTACAACGGTAGGGTGGGTAGCACCGACACCGTGTCCAGCACGGCTCCTCTACTAACCTAGGCCTTGGCTTGCGCTATACATAGTCATTCCATTCGAATAATTTCCACAATACAATGAATTTACCACAAGCACAATCAATTTTGTTGCAACCACAATCAACCATTCACAACCACAACCAATTTCACACAACAATACAATCAAGTCGTTCATGGTCTGTGGACGATGGTGTCAGGAGCTACTAAACCCCATCTACAACCTAATATATTTTTCTCTATTTTATTTGAATTTAGAAATCTCACTTTGGGTTCCACTCCTTCTAAAATTGTAGAAAGCTCCAAATACGTTCCACTCCCTTCTAGAATGTATAAGACGTTGCCACGGGTCCAATGTCTCTTGTTTCACCGGATTTCGACAACATATGAAAAAGATATGATTTTTATTCCATAATCTAACTTCGCAATGCTTTTAAGTGCTATAAACAGTTTAAAATAAACAGGTCGATACCTTCAACACTTGGTTCGAAATTAGGTTTGCAAATTCAACTCAAACCGTGTAGTTTGAAGACGATCGACCACTGCCACGTCGTAGTGCTCCGAGAGGCGCGCCTGGGGGTGTCGACGGAGTTGAACTTGGTAGTGGCGGCGAGGAGAAAAGGAAGCGCGAACGGCAGCACTTCAGGAAGGTGATTCGCACCAAATACTCAACGATAATATTCCAAACTTGTATGGATTTGAAGATCTCAAGATTCTCAACAAAATTCTCTAAAGAATCACTCGATTTTGTTGAGTGGTTTGGGAGAAATCGAAGAGAGAAGGTTGGAAGCTTTTCCGTCGATCGTTTATGAGAGTGTCGGGTTTTCTGGAAAAGTAACGATGAATTCTGATTGGCCCAGGATATTTATAATTAATTTATTCTATTCTTTTAATTCCGAAAATACCCTTTAATCCATACGAACTCCAAATCAAACCCAACGACTTTCGTCCCTAGCTAAATACCCCCATTCCGGACACAATGGAATATGCTTCGTAAGCCCATTTGACTGTTTTAGTTGGTTATTCTCCAAATTAAAATATATAACATTCAATATTAGATTTGAACGTACATTTTAATTTACCGGGGCCACATAATGACTCCAAAATTCCCGAAAAATAAACTAGCTATGTTTTGACGATACAGTCATAACAAAACTAATTTCGTCAGATTTGGAGACCGTTTGAAAAATGGCCTTTTTCTGGTCAATCCAATTTGCACTATATTTACAAAACATGTTTTCCTTTGCTACGCTCACATATTAATTCCAAAAATTATGGAATTTTAAACCTAGCAATAAATTGACATTCTGGATCCAACAAAAGCGGTTTCGTCCAAAACTGAGGTCGTTTGCGAAATGGCTATTTTTAAGGGCTTTGTTGTTATTTAAAAATCCTATTTTTAAATTCTGACGTATTTTCTGCCAAAATTACTCGAAATAATTTTTTAAATTGGTTCTGATTTTCTGGGTTGTTATACTAAGAGTTCGGCATTGAGAACAATTTGAGTTCCTTTGACATTACTCCAAATTTGGTATTCGTTGCCTTTGTAAAATCCACGATTGAGATTTGCATAAAACATCTTCACGAGTTTGGGATAACATACTTCGTCATTATCATGAGAGTCAATTAGACTCAACTTTTCATTGTGTTCGAAAAGAAAGGCGAGATCATAAGAGGGAAAGTCGCTAAAGACGGCGAAAGCACCCGTGTTAACTTTAGAATTTGCTAAATAGTTACCATAGGTTTTTGATGGCCTTTTTGTCATTGTAAAGATAACCTTTAATGGTTTTGGTTATCTTCAATTTCTGAGATGAACTTAAGGAAGCCATTGAAATGACAATTTTGAAGAGGATAAATATGAAGAATATTGTTTTGAGTTGTGAATGAAAGGTAGAAATGATAGAATATATAGAAATTGAATAGATATGAATTGAATGAATATGAATTGAATAGGCACAACTTTTCAGATTGAAATGACACCTTTTCAGACCTTAGGAGTTGGTGAAAAGACTGGAGGGAAGTTTGAAAGTTTAAACTTTTGAAATTCAAAATTTAAATTTCAAAACTGGTTAGATATGTCAACGTGTATTTTTCTGTATGTCGACATACTAGGCTTATTCATAAGGGAAATTGATTTTCAAGTTTTTGAAATATATTAACGATTATATTTCAGATTTAACGAATTCCTAAAATAATTCTAATCCTAATAAACACACAAACAATTTATTTTATTAATTTATTGGTTATTTAATATTATATTATTATTTTGAATTTCAAAATTTGAATTTGAATTAAAAAAATTCTATTTTTTAAAGTTTTAAATTCAAACCAAAGAAAACAAACAAAGCAACCTATTCAACCAAATAAAATTAAAATTTAATTAATGCGTACCCGGTTTTTTGATCCTTTTCTTCATGATTTTCTGAAATTTGAATTGCAGTAAAGCATATATTTGTATTTCCGGTTTCTGGTTCTTCATCACTTGATGACGAATCTGAATCATCTAACGTTGCTGCGTATGCTTTCTTTCTTTTCTGTAATTGAACTTAGGGAATGCAGAATGCATCGTTAAGGCAAAGCAAACACTAGAGGGGGGTGAATAGTATTTGTAAGAATTTAAACAGAATCTAAAACTAATGTGAACTACGGGATGAATCAAACACCACAAACACAATCACAGACACAGATTCAAACACAAATGCAAAATAAACAGAAATAAAAATGCAGAAAAGGAAAGAACACACCGGATTTCATGCTGGTTCAGATTGCTTCTACGTCCAGTCCTGCACAATGCTGGATTGTGCCGAGTTTTATTACTATTTCCAATAGTCAAGTACAACTTCCCTGATTTCACGGCTACAAGGACACACCGATTCCTACTTCCCTGATTTCACGACTACAAGGACGCACCGATTCCTACTTCCCTGATTTCACGGCTACAAGGACACATCGATTCCTACTTCCCTGATTTCATGGCTAAAAGGACACACCGATTCCTACTTACCTAATTTCACGACTATAAGGAAACACCGATTCCTACTTTACTCAATTCAAACAATTACAAACAGCCCTATAACTCTTCAATAGCACTTAATTCAGAGAGTAGAGAGTGTAGAGAGAAGAAGTTTGATCAAAACGGAATTAAATTCGGTAGAGTATAAGTGTAAAAACCATAAAAATGATTAAGAATAATGGTGTAGATAAAGAGGATGAAGTTAGAGAAGAAGAGATGATAAAAAAAATTCGGTTTTAACCTCTTTTTATAGAGTATGAAAGGTTGCAACGGTTCTGAATCGTTTCAAATAGTGAAACGACACTTCCTTTCAAAATTGGAAAAAGTGATGGTTATATGTCGACATAGAGTTTTTGGTATGTCGACATACCCTTGTGTATTTTTTATTTTCAAAGCATTTTCCAAGTGTTTTGATATGAAAATAATTGTGGAAATTCTTGAGTAAATATCTAGTGTTGTAACTTAATATTATATGATAGAAAAACATATGAATACATAAATTTAAACTATATATATATATATATTTATAAAATTATAAGATTTTAACTATATAAATATAAAGTATAAGAATATATAAAACTTAAGTTCGAAAAACAAAGAAAAATAAAAAAATAAAAATAGAAACAAATAGAAAAATAAAATCGAGAGGATTGAGGATAGAATTGAAAATCAGAATTTGAAAATTAGAATTTGAACCTAGAGTGTTATTTAGAGTTACAAAATCGAGACTCTATAAGTATATTAATCTTGAACTCTTGAAATCTTGATTACTCATGAGTCTTGAAGTTTCTCCGATCTTTGAATCTCTATCATCTTTAAAACAATATAGTCTTCAGTAATATTTCCTGTATATAATTCCTGCATATATATATATATATATATTATACAAAAAGTGTTAGTATATATTTTATAATCAATGATAATTGAAATAAGGTTGTTGTCATCAAAAATCCATTCTCCAACAATCTCCCCTTTTTGATGATGACAACCTTAGTTTATAAAATATCATACATGTATATACCTGTTTGATGATGTTCCTTCTATACTCCCCTGTCTATAAGAATCCTATAAACCATGCCTATAAGAATCCTATAAACTATGCCTATATTTTGTAATTTATCCCCTTTTGGCATTATCAAAAAAGAAATTCAAAATATACTCCCCCTAAATTGTATGACTTCCCAAATAGAACTTAAGTAACCATCCCAATAAAAATACTCCCCCTTAATCAGATATTCATATATTTATGTTTAGAAGGTTATAACTATTTAAACCATAAACATAAATGATAATTTTATTAAACAATTACTTGTACATATACATGAATTTATACATATACGACTTATCGTAGGAATGTAATAAAACGAAAGAACAAGAAAATCCTTAAACACTTAATTATTTGAAAATGGGAGATTTGTGAATTGGACAATTTGGATAATGGAGACAAAATTCTCCATTCTTTTCAATCACATTCCCATTTTCGTCAAATAGAACCTCTCCTACGCACTCAACGTTATCATCTTCGTCCGTAACCGTTGGTTGAGTCTCTTGTTGTTCTTCCTCCTCCATCATTTATTCTTCATGTTCTGGTTCTTCTTCTGGTTCTTCCTCTTCTTCCATGGGCTGATTATCATCATTGATGATAATCAAATTAGCCTCGTTATCCATTATAAACTTTAAGAGACTTCTCATTACTTTTCCTTGCCTGTTTTTCTCTTGACTCATTCTAATTTGGAGTACTTGCATCTCAGCCACCGTTTGCAGTAGATACTCCATTTTTTCTTTGATTTTGATCACTCTAGAAAACGTAGATCGTTGAAATGGACGCTCGGATGGTCCAACGTATGAATCAGAGTTGTTTTGAGTATTTGGATTAGTGGAAGCCATTGTAATTTTTAATTTATAGTTTTTATAGAGAAGAAGAATGAAAATGAAGAAGAAAAGTCGAATTAAAAGGTTTAAATAGTTGAAATAACTAACTTTTGGTGGGAATTTAAATTTAAATTTTTGGCAGTTAAATGTCGACATACCAAAAACTTTATGTCGACATAGTCTTGTTTTAAATTTCATTATTTTGGTTCCTTATTTTATTTTATATATACTATTATTTAATTATTCTAACTCATTTAATGAACATATACCTAATTCACTCCTAAATTTAGTGAATGTTGCTTCATTTAATGGTTTAGTTAATATATCTGCTATTTGTTTATCTATTTCTATAAATTCAAGTGAAATCTTTTCTTTACTTACATTATCTCTTAGAAAATGACGTCGCACATCAATATGTTTATTTCTTGAATGATGAGTAGGATTTTTAGAAATATTTATAGCACTTGTATTATCGTAGCATATAGGTGATTTATTTATACTTAAACCAAAATCAATTAAAGTTTGTTGCATATATATTACTTGTGAACATGCTAAAGCAGCAGATATATATTTTGCTTCAGTTGTTGACAAAGATACGGTATTTTATTTTTTTACTAAACCATGATACAAGGGAATGTCCTAGAAAGTGACATGTTCCACTAGAACTTTTACGATTGGATTTACATCCTGCATAGTTAGCGTCACAGTACGAAACTAAATCGAATGAATCATTCTTAGGATAAAATAATCCAAAATCTGATGTATACTTTACGTATCTCAGAATACGTTTTACGGGTGTTAAATGAGTTTCCTTAGGTTGTGATTGATATCTTGCATAGAGACATACACTATGCATTATATCGGGTCTACTAGCGGTGATATATAATAAAGATCCTATCATTCCTCTATATAGTTTTTGATCAACGTCTTTTGATGTATCATCTTTACTTAAAGCTATATTAGTTGCCATAGGTCTTGGTCTACCATTTGTTGTTGTTAAATTATATTTATTAATTAAATCTCTTGCGTATTTATCTTGATTAATAAATATTCCATTCTTTAATTGTCGAATTTGTAAACCTAAAAAGAATGATAATTCTCCCATATGACTCATTTCAAATTCTTTGGTCATAATTTCTGAAAATTCTTTGTTTATTTTATCATTTGTTGACCCAAAAATTACATCATCAACATATGTGAGACGACCCGAAATCCCGTACAGACGGAGACAAGGGTTATCTTTGGAATATAACACAGAAACAGATAATAGCAGAACAAAATTAAATAAATACACCAGATAATGAACAATAGAATATACTGGATAAAAGTAATCATCAGAGTTACATAGTATACAGGATCTTACTTAGTAAAAATACAGTTCAGCTATACATAAATGTCTACGGCGGAAAACAAACAAAATATGTACAATAGGAGCTGAACAACATAAAAAGAGATAAATGATAGAATCCATCTTCAGCTCCAGCTATCCAGATAAAGCCTGCTAAACCTGAATACAAGGTTGCCCGTGTAGAAAAAGGGGCACCCGAGTTTGAAAGTGAAACAAACTAAGAGTCAGTCATGGGACTGGTATGAGAAATCTATTCAACACATATATAATATGGCTAATCACAGGACCACGCCACTTTCTTGGAACGGGTTTACTCCATTGGATTGCCAGTGCTTTAAAACAAATCTTTCTTTTAAACATCGTAATGCTTTTTATAAAAATGAAGCCATTATAAGACTCGGTTCCCATCACACAATGCAAAGCAAACCGGAGGATAGAGTTTTTACCTTATAACGGCCAAAATATGCTTGATACGAATAAAACAAAGGCATTTGATATTATTGCTAGTGTTTATATGTTTTGAAAACAAGTTCAAATCATAACTATCAATCATAGACGGCATTAATGCCCCATACCACTATGTCGACATATATATAGGTATACAATCAAAACCGCACAGTCACATATTTGGATATTGGATTTCCGTCATGAACCAAGGCAAAAGATAGTCCTTACCGAATTCGAGACGCTCTAGCCCGTGTCTCAGGAACAGCTGCAACTGCCCCTTGGATCGTCAGGGCCGGTCCACCGATGTGGATTATTATGCCTGAACACTGCGTCTCCCCGCCCTTTGGGGTGTAAACGAGCCAACGAATGACTCCATCGGACCCGGATCGTCCGATCAAACCGAGGCGCCTCGCAACAGCAACAACCACATAGGTGAAAAGTATATAAATGTCAGGGCTGGTAGGTCACTGACACCACCCTAGCTAGAAAGAAACGCAGGCCCTCCCTGATGTCCTTCTCCCGTTTCTGGTTCATACCGGGGTGTGAGGCTCGCGATTTCACGTTATACACAAAGCTACGCCACACAGGCGGTGCTTTGATCATCACCACAAGACTTTGCTTTTCAACAGAAGCCCTGATCACTGCATCTTAGCATGCCACACAGGCAATTCATGCCATGCGGCTGATGCCCATCGATATACAACCTCTGAGCTCGTGCGTTTCAGAGAAGGGCGTTAAGCAAAAGAATAAATTCTCCGCCGCCAAACAAATGTGTATTTAATAAAGATCAATCAACACAGAATAAAATCCAATGTCAGACACACAGTCCATCTACAAGTCCGTTCTGGGTCTG
The DNA here is from genome assembly GCA_030737875.1 of Allium sativum. Lineage (NCBI taxonomy): Eukaryota > Viridiplantae > Streptophyta > Magnoliopsida > Asparagales > Amaryllidaceae > Allium > Allium sativum. The sequence continues at coordinate 245,295,204 of CM060912.1, read as the reverse complement.
AACGAAACCGGAGGCACTAAATACCTCGCAAACCCATCGATCACCACGTACGTCTGGACGATCACCACTCATTATCCATATTTCGGGATGCCTCCCAATCAGGACCTCGGTTACCATCCAAACGAGGTGAAGATCTCCGGTCTTCGACCATCGTCTTCATCTTCGACTTTCAATCGTCGGTCAATTATTTGAAATGAGAATTAACTCGGCCTTTTCAAATAATTCACGTATATTTAGAATTTCAAATCAATTTATTTCGATGGTTAAATCATTCGACAACACCAATTTTGTTCTTTAATGTAATTTTCACACCAAACACATTCAACCATCAAATACCACACAAATCAAGCAAATTTAGTTTATTTTCATTCCATATTGTTTATGGTACTTTATAATGATTTATCGCTATTTTAATTTATTTTAAAATAGCCAATTTATTCAAAACGACGCTTCGGGCCATAACGCGGCCGTGGCGCTGTTTTTCTTCAGATTTGATTTACACATATTTGAAAATCTAACCGTTGGATCTTCACAAAATTTACATCATTAGAATGGTCTTTTCAAAACGAATCCAACGGTTCCAGTTTCAGGAAAATCCGACGGTCGGATCTCCCGGTACAATCGTTTGAATTTTCAATTTCAAAATACGAACTGCAGCGTCGTTATTCGATTAAATATATTTATATTTATATATATATAAATATAATCGCTTCTGGCGCTGTTTTTCTTCAGATTTGAATTAAACATTCCAGAAAATCCAACCGTTGGATTTTTACAAAGTTGGTGCCGTTGGAAAGATATTTCCAAGGCGAACCCGACGGTTGCGGTTTCGAGAAAATCCAATGGTCGGATTTCCCGCACTAGTTATTTTTTTTTTAGAGCAAACGGATATGTAGCGCGAGGCTACACAGCCGGTTAAATAGTAGATAATAGTGTATATCCAACTGACATACCCAGTTGGTGGTCCAAAATACAAACAACATCATACACCACAGATAGAGAGGAGTGAGGATATAAGTACAAAAACGAACATAGAAAGCTGAAAACCATCATAATTATACAAGTATTAAGCCAAAAGGTAAGGCTCCCTTCGTCAGACATCACACGAGATCCATGCTAGTCTCAGTATCATTGCTGTCGACCGAAGAAGCTGGCGAAGAGGCCGCCGGCAGAGCAAACCGGAATGTATCTGCATGATTGGCACCAGAACCTGAAGCAGATGAATAAATATGAATGATGCGGTGACAGATAGAAATGATTGAATTAGCCTTGTTGTTAAAAATTCGTGTGTTTCTTTCATTCCAAATACACCAACTATAGGCAGCCAGCAAAGTATCAAGAGTAGGACTGGAGTCGGATTCCCAATAGGCAAAGAAAGAAGAAATAGTGGGGATGCAACCAATTAAATATGAGTTCACTGCTGCCCAGATTGGGAAGGAAAAATCACAGGAGAAGAAGAGATGGTGGATGGATTCAGGATGAGTATTACAGAAAGGGCAATTGGGATCAGGGACGACGTTGTATTTGAAGAGTTTTTCTTTTGTATTGACCTTTTCATGAATCAAACACCATTGGAAGAAGAGAATTCTCGGAGCCAGCTTGCATTTCCATAGTCTTGAGAATTTAAACCTTCTACCCGAAAAGTTCAGGTACTTGTAACATGATGAAACAGAAAAACCCTTAGAAGGAGAGAGCACCCAGACATAATGATCATCTGCATTATTTAACTGAGTATTGCTAATGAGAGTAAAGATCTTGAGCAACTGCGAAAGGATGTTCCTATCAAAAAGTGAACCTGGAATTAAGCTTACATGATCATTACTAACTGCATCAGCAACAGACAGTGAAGGATTAGTTTGAAGAGAGAAGAGTGAAGAAAATGAAAGAGAGAGAGGTAACTGACCAGACCAAATATCATGCCAAAATAAACAGGAAGAGCCACCCCCCAAAGAGACATGAAACAAGAATTTAATACGAGGAAGACAGGATAGAATCCCATGCAAGAAGGGAGAGATTAAAGAGGAAGGACGATGATGCAAAACGAGGTGAGGGTTAGAAGAAAAGTAGCGAGCTAAAATCCAATCTTTCCAAATGAAGTTACCAGTGTTTAGGAGTCTCCAGACCCATTTAGCCAATAATGCAGTATTGAAGTGGTTTAGGTCAAGAACACCAAGTCCCCCCTGCTCAGGGTGGAGACATACAGTCCTCCAGTTAATTAATTTCTTGATTTTTTGACCATTCCAAAGAAAAGAACTACGAATTGAATCAATCTTGCAGATTACCCACTTGGGGAGTTTGTGAAAAGACATCCAATGCGTAGGGATAGTCGAAAGCACAGATTTAACTAGAGTTAAACGGCCCATGGATGATAATGAGCTTGCCTTCCAAGATGCTAATCTAGATTCAATCTTATTAATAAGGGGGAGCCAATCGTTTTTATGGAGCTTAGAAGGTCTGAGAGGTAAACCGAGGTATAACAATGGGAATTTTGCTACTTTGCAGTTAAGAGTGGAAGAGATTAAGTCCCCAAGATGATCAGATTTACCAAGCATGTAGATAACACTTTTGTTAAAATTAATGGAAAGACCTGATATCGACTCGAATACATATAACAGGATTTTGAGACACTGGATGTGGAAGGGATTAGGAGAGGAGAAAATAATTGTGTCATCTGCAAATTGCAAATTGTTGATGCAAAGTGGAGAATTCGGGAGGGAAATACCATCCAAGTATCCGTGAGAGGAAGCTTGTTTAACCATTTGGTTGAACACATCAGCGACAAGCACAAAAATCAGAGGGGAAAGAGGATCGCCTTGTCTAAGCCCACATTTAGATTTGAAAAGGTTTCCAGTGGCACCATTTACTGAAACCTTTGAGCAGCTAGAGATAAGAATATTATCAATCCAAGAACACCATTTATCTGAAAAACCCCTGTGTCTAAAAACATCCATGACAAATGACCAGCTTACTGAATCAAATGCTTTGGAAAAGTCAAGCTTAAGTAGAACACCAGGGGTAGATGAATGATGACAGAAGGAGATTATTTCTTGAGTTGCGGCGATACAGTCATGAATATTCCTTCCCAGAATGAAGGCAGACTGTTCTGGTCCAACAAGAGTGGCAATAACAGACTGAAGACGATTTGCTAATACCTTTGTAATGATTTTAAAAGTAGTGTTTAGCAGGCTGATAGGGCGGAAGGAAGATAGAGTATTGGCCCCCGAGTGTTTAGGGATGAGGATAATGTTGGCATAGTTTAGCCTGGCAATTGAGGTAGGATCACTGTAAAATTCGTTGCACATATCAATAACGTCATGTTTGACTAAGGCCCAAAAATGCTTAAAAAAAACTGGGCCAAACCCATCAGGTCCAGGGGCCTTGTCATCCGACATGTCCTTCAATGCAGCCCAAATTTCTGATTCAGAGAAGGGATGATCGATATGGATAGACTCGGGGTTCGGGTAAAGACGATGCCAATCTACTTCGGGTGCATTTGAGTGAGAGCGACCAAGCTGGGATCGGAAGTGATCGGAAAAGAGGGAGAGGATGACATTATGGTCGGAAAAAGAGCGGCCATCAATAATTAATTCCGATATGAATGTTGATCTCCGCCTGCCATTAGCCATTCGATGAAAGTATGAAGTATTTCTGTCACCTTCCTCCAACCATTTGGCTTTGGATCTTTGCTTCCAACCAATTTCTTCTTGTTTCATCAATCTATCCAACTCAACTTCTAAAGAATTTAATTTTGCACGTTCAGCTACAAGAAGAGGGCGTTGTTCTTCTAAAATATTGAAGTCAATAATGTCATTTTGAATAGAGGAGATGCGGGAGTGAATGGAACCCCATATGTTTTTAGCCCATGGTTTAATAAGTTTTCTCAGGGTTTTCAGTTTTAGGACTAACCTTTGAGATGCGGAAGATACATTAAAGTTTTGGGACCAAATTGAATGGATAAAGTCTTCAAACGAGGGTTCGAGAAGCCACAACCTTTCAAATCTGAAGGGACGATTAGTGCATACAGAAATGTTAGAATTTAGTAGAATGGGGCAATGGTCTGATATAACTGAAGCCAATCCATACACCACAGTCAAAGGGAAAAGCTCATCCCAAGCACCATTATAAAGAAAGCGATCTAGTTTAGCCAATGTTGGTATTGATCTATGGTTCGACCAGGTGAAGGAACGGTTACTAACCGGTGGATCAATCAATGAGCAGTCAAAAATGAAAGAATTGAAGTCATCAGAGTCTTGGGATAGATTACCTGAATTTCTATCGTAAACAAATCTAGTAGTATTAAAATCTCCACCAATCACCCAAGGACCCGAGAATTGGGTTGCAAAAGAGCAACAATCCGACCAAAGAAGGGATCTATCAGCTGCATCCTGAGGACCGTAAACATTAGAGAAGAAGTAAATTTGGTTTGAGGGGATATGACGCAGTGCAACATGAAGTACTGATTTACTTTGAGTAGACCAATTTAAGGACCAAATTGATTCATTCCATGCTGTAATTAAGCCACCTCGTGTACCATTTGACTTAACGAAAGTCCAGCCAGAAAGGAAGGAACCCCCCACTGATCTAAAGAAATTTGGAGAAGGGTCATCAAGCTTAGTTTCTTGGAGGAAGAGAATATCGATTTTTAGAGGAAGCAAAACCAGACTAATTGCATGGCATTTTGAGGGGTTGCCCAAGCCCCTAACATTCCATGAAACGATTTTCATTTGGCACCATTGATGCGCTCAAGTTCCAAATCATGCATGGAAATATAGTGTGATTCACGTAAATTAACACCCATGCAACGTGACATTTTCCTACATAGACTTTTATTTGCAGAAGAAAAAACAACAGGAGTAAAAAAACTACCCGATCCTTCAGGATGGTCTTCTTTGTTATTGATCCTTGCACTGCGTCTGACAATGACCGGTGAAAGAAACTGAGTCCAGTTTTCATCTTCAGCATTATGGGTAGAGCCAGCGGGGAGGATTTGTTGCAGGGGGAGAAAAGTTTGAGGTGGCGATTGATTGTCAAGAGGGGGCGGGATGGGAGGGGCAGTTGATGTAGGGTCATCAATTTGGAGTGGGGTAATTGGGAGGGGGATAGAGAACGGGAAGGACATAGGGATGTTTTGGAAGAGCAGGTCAGAGTTGAAAAGGTGGTTCATGTTCTGGTGGGGTGCTTGGGCTACTTCAGGGTCCACATCGGGTATGGCCATTGCATTCATGTCGTTTGGTGCAATATCCATGGAATCATCGAAGTTGTCATGCATGCAAGGGATTGTGAGCTCGTCAATATTACCAATAAGTAAGGATTCAGGTTTAACACCAGGGTGTTCGTGGATGCAGCGTTGGACTTTTATGAGGTGTTTCTTCATATTAATGTTAACCACAAGAAAAGTGTTTAGGTCAATCCCCTCAAAAAATTGAATTTTGATAAATAAGTTTCTGTGGTCGAAGTGAGACCATTCACAGTCATCTAAAGCTACAACAATACCCAAAGGACTAAGAATATTTTTGACTGCAGCCGAATTGAACCTTAGAAATTCTGGAAAACCTACCACCTTTGCCCATGATTCGCACTCTAACACCGCTTCCGGTTCCCATTCAGCCTCAGACCAAGGCTCAAAATATAAAGCTCCACCCGGCTTCGCGAAGATTTTCCAGAGCAAGACTTGGTCTTTGATCCATGCATTTGGGCAAGAGACGATGAAAGAGTTTTTTCTATATATCCACATAGGCCATTCGCGGTAGTTAAAAGCATTAGATAGGATGAAGTGAAGCGATGTTATACTCCAACCGCCAGAAATCACGGTGCCAACAATGTAGTTTGATGAGTCTGCCATTACAAACTGATTCATATTTTCAGAGTTTAATGTGGGAGAGATGTGAGAGGGGGGAATAGGAGTTGGAGAGGGCGTGGATCTTTGACAGCTGGAATGATGCGGACTCTTCTGGTTTCGATCAGATTGAGTTGATGCACGAGGGACCCACGCTGCAGAAGGTGCATCATTCCAATGGACACCTTTACGCACATGTTTTGAGATGCCTCTTTGCATTCTTTTTTTAGGGCAACGTGTACATAAGTGGCCGTAGCCAGAGCAAAAAAAACAAATTTTTGAATTCCTACAGGCACTTGCCACGTGTCCTCTATCTGCACATTGGATACAGCGACGATCATTCTTCAGGAAATTGACCATATTCTGAATTGAAGAGAAAGCAGGTAATTTTGATGTTTTACTCACAGACGTGCGATCAGATGGAACCAACGGAGGAGATGAAGCTACTTCCGCATAGGATTTTTTTGGCATATCGTCTGGAATATTTTTCAGAGCATCAAAGCGGTTTTTACAAGTAATCCCTTGAGTGTGAGGATGACTTGAATTTTGACGAAAGAAACTTTTTGAAGCGGGAGGAAAAGACGATTTACCAATTTGAGATGGTCGGGCGAGGGGACGGTGAGAGGGGAAAAAGGTGGGTTTATGAAAAGCTGAGCGAGGAAGGTGCTGATATGAAGGAAGAGAGTGAAAAGGGGGGCGGTGGCGGAAGGAAGAAGGAGGGTGATCGAAAGAAGATGAGCGGGGACGAGGGCGTGGATCAGGACGAGAGCGGTTGAAAGAAGGAGGATGACGGATCGAGGGAGAGGAAGAACGAAGATGCGGAGGAGGAGAAGGAAGGATAGGAGGACGGGGGCGGAACGCAGCACGATATTTGTCTGGAAAGGGGAAAGAGAAGCGGAGGGATTCCGCCATTAGTGCTAATATCACGCTAATATAACATCGTTCCCCAATCAATTACCATATCCCGCACTAGTTATTTGAAATCACGGTTTCAAAATACGAACTGCACGGCCTCGTTCCGTTTTAATTTTAAATATTTATATATTTATATAAATATAGTTCATTCAACAATTTCAATATCGTTTTCACTTCAAATATTTCACTAACGCCTTGAAATTTTGGAAAAATTCGCCATAACCTCCTTTGTACGGGAGGGCTGGGAAAATTCCCAAATAGCCACACGGGCGTCTCATATCAAAAAAGAAAAAGAAAAAGCCAAGCGGCTAGCCAACAGGCTCATAAAATCATCACCCAAACAAAACAGTAAATGTGTACCTATTTGTCGGGCACAAAATTTTATTCCTCTTCTCTAGCCCCTTTGCTATAACCTGTTCAATAAATATGCATGTACATATATACTGTTCTTATCATTAATCATTTTCTATTCAACTTCATATTTGATTCCATTTGGTTTAAAAACACCATTCATTCTAGTGTTGCATGTATAGGCAAAAATCATGTCATTAGCTAATTAATGAATATTTCAACTCATATATATTTATTTGAACGAGTGGCTATTTTTAATACTTCACATTTCAAACAATTTATGTATCTAATAAAAATGTGATTTTTATTGTAAAACAATTCATTTCAAAACACTATTATTTTATATAGTGTATATATAGGTGATAAAATAGGATTTTTCTTATAAAACAATTTCTTTCAAAACGAGATTATTTTACATAGTTCATATAGTCGATAAAAGGTGATTTTTATTATCAAACGATTTATTTCAAAATATGAATACCATTCAACACATGAATTTCAAATCAACGAATGAATATCGATTCAACACATGAAGGTTTTCTATAGTTTCTATATATAGATAAAAATGTGATTTTTATATTTAAAACGCGAATACCATTCAACACATGAATTTCTAATCAACGAATGAATATCGATTCAACACATGAAGTTTTTTTTATAGTTTCTATATATAGATAAAAATGTGATTTTTATATTTAAAACGTGAATACCATTCAACACATGAATTTCTAATCAACGAATGAATATCGATTCAACACATGAAGGTTTTCTATTCAATGAATAAATATAGTTTAAGCAAATGAAAATAATTCAAACACACGAATATTATTCAAAATTTCGACAGCATAACGGCAGGGTAGTTAAAACCGGGACCGTCCCTAGTACGGCTCCTCGCTCTACCTTAAAACCTCGCGGTTTTTGACAATGGGAATCATGCATCTAGTTCGCACGCAGGCGGCATGTATATATTTATTTCATTTCCACAAACTAATCCTATGTGGTTTCAACCAAATATTCCTCAACCACAAATGGGTATTTTTCAACCACAATCAATCAATATCAACTACAAACAATCCCAAACAACCATTCGCTATCAATCAATTTTCACAACAATCACAATCAATAAATATCGTCCATGGTTTGTGGACGAGGGGCATATATATATATATATATATATATATATATATAATATAGCAATTCACTTCTATTTCAACACATATATAATTTTTACAACGCATATACAACTTATACATCGAACGTACAACTTATACAACGCTTATACATGAGGTGTACAACGCTTATATAACTCATACATTGACTATATAATTTATACATCGTCGTTTTCCATATTGTTTTTAAATTAGAAATCTCACATTGGGTTCCACTCCACCAAAAATAGCAGAAGGCTCAGAAAAATATGTGGTCTCTTCTAAAATGTAGAAGACGTCCACACGATCACGATGTTTCCTGTTTCATCGAATTTCGTTAACGAACGAAAAAGATATGATTTTTCAAAGATTTGCAACGGTTTAAAGGTGTTAAAATAAAATTAAATAAAATCAACCGTATAATTTCAAACCTGCTCAATAACTAGGGTTTCATTTTTCGATCGAACGATGTAGTATGAGGCCGATCCACTAGCGCTACGCTGTCGAGCTTCGAAATCCGCATCCAGGGGTGGTGGTGGGGTCCAGTCCGGTGCCACGGCGGAGGAGATATTCGCCACGAGGTGGGCGGACTTCGTGGAGCTCGTGCTCGCCGATGGAGCAACGATGAAGGACGAGGTCTGTCTTGATTTGAAGAGGGGAGGGAGGCGGTTCGATTTTGGGTGGTGGCGCCGGTCAACGATGAACGGAGGCATCGAATTTGAGGGGAGAAGGCGCGAAGGGGTTCCGCCGTTAATCGGTCCAGCGGGGAGAGAGAAATGATGAGTTGGCCCAATAGATTTTTATTTATTTATAGATTTTAAAATCTCTAAAATACCCCTTATACAGACGAACACCAATTCAAACCCAACGACTATCGTCCCTAGCGTTTTACCCCCATTCCGAACATTATGGGATATGTTTCGCAGGCCCATTCGACTGTTTCAGTCAGTTTCCATTCAAATTAAAATATAAAACATTCAATATTCAATTTGAACGTGCATTTCAATTTGCCAGGGTCACAAACTGATTCGAAAAATTCCATAAAAATAAATCTAGCTATGTTTTGACGATACGGTCCCAACAAAACTAGTTTCGTCGAATTCTGAGACCGTTTGCAAAAAGGCCCATTTTTGGTCGATCCAATTCAACTGTAATTGACCAAAACACGTTTTCCTTTGCCACGCTCACATATTAGCTTCAAAAATTATGAAATTTGAAACCTAGCAATAACTTCTCATACCGGATCCAACAAAAGTGGTTTCGTCGAATTCCGAGTTCATATGCAAAATGGCCATTTTCACGGGCTATATATATTCCATAGCGACCTTTCTGAAAATTCATTTGGCCATAACTTTTGCTTTCCGCTATGAAAATTCGATTTTTCAGATTCGCTAGAAAGGTATTCACTAACAGATTTAAATATTTTTGGTTTCACTAAAATCCGTTTTGTTTTGCACCCGGTACAGTCCAACAAAGTTTGAATTCAATTTTTGAAACTGCAGCGCCTTTTCAAGCCTTGTTTATAATTATAATTAATTATATTCGTTTTCAATTATCGGTTCAAACTCAGTTTCCATCGCCATTATTTAAAATATTTATTTTAAATATTTAAAATCCATTATTTTAGCCAATTTAAAAATTTTAAATTGGTTCAGATTTTCTGGGTCGTTACAATATGTTTGTACTAGTTGTATATCTAAAACAGTATTTCCGCAATGGCTCCTCATAGTCTCAAAGAGTTCGCCGTTGATTCGCAAAACTAGAGCGCTTTGATGGTGTCAATTTCCTACGCTGGCAGAAGAAGATGAATTTCTTATTGGCTGGTATGAAAGTTGTTTACGTTTTGACTGCGGCAAAACCAGCGGAGATGGAAGATGAAACCATAGCACAGACACGAGATCGAATCAAATGGGTACATGATGATTACATTTGCAAAGGCCGTATCTGTAATGCGATGACAGACACACTTTTTAATATGTACTACAACAAGGCAACTGCAAAGGATGTTTGGGATGCATTGGAGGCGAAGTATCTGATGGAAGATGCAACAACTAAGAAATTTCAAGCCACCAAATTTTTTAATTACAAAATGACTGATGATCGTTCAGTAATAGAGCAATTCAATGATATCATACACATACTTAACCAATTCAGTCAACATAAGTTAAATATGGATGAGGAAATTAAAGTTTCCTCGATAATAGACAAATTACCCCCTACTTGGAAAGATCAGAGGAAACTACTGAATCACAAGAAGGAGGATATTAGTCTAGACGGACTTGCACAATATTTGCAAGTTGAACAACAACTGAGGCAAAAAGATGCCCAAGATGAAAAAGTTGTTGATACATCAAAGGTCCATATGGTGCAAGAAAAGCAAGCAAATAATGTTTCAAATAACTCTTTTAATAAAAAGAGGAAAGGGCAGAACAACAACAATTCCCAAAATTAGAACAAGAAAGGCAAAAATGGTGGCTGCTACTTTTGTGGTAAAATGGGACATCTCAAAAGGGATTGTCGCTTCTGGAAAAAGAAGCAGCAATCTGAAAAAGAAAAGTTTGCCGTAGTCATATCAGAAGTGAATATGATTGAACAAGACAATTCTTGGTGGATCGATTCTGGCACTAGTAAGCATGTCTGCATTGACAAGAATCAATTCAAGAAACTAGAACCGATTGAAGATGAAGATTATCTTTATGTGGGATATTCAGCAAAAGCAACGGTCAAAGGGAAGGGGATTGTAGATTTGGAGTTCACATCCGGAAATGTTCTAACATTAAATGATGTATATTATGTACCTGAAATTAGGAAGAACCTTGTATCGGGAAGTCTTCTTAATAAATTTGATTTCAAACAAGTTTTTGAGTTAGACAAATATGTGTTGACCAAAGGCGGTGTATTTGTGGGAAAAGGGTACATGTGTGATGGTATGCTTAAACTGAATGTTTATATTAATAAAAGTATGAATTCTGCTTATATTGTTGATTCATTTTCATTATGGCACAATAGATTAGGACATGTTAATCATAAACGCATGCTTGATATTATATCTTTGAATCTAATTCCCAAACACCGAAATGATATGCTAGATAAGTGTAGGATATGTTCATTAACTAAGATCACTAGAAAACCATTCCCTTATGAACCAAAAAGTACAACAAAATTGTTACAACTTATTCATAGTGATGTATGTGACATACATAGTGCTCCTACTAGAGGAGGAAAGAGATATTTTGTCACATTTATAAATGATTACTCTTAATATTGTTATGTTTATCTTATGCATGCTAAAAATGAAGTATTAAATTCTTTCATTACTTATAAAACTGAAGTAGAAAACCAATGTGATGCTAAAATAAAAACACTTAGGTCTGATAGGGGTGGCGAGTATCAATTTCCTAAATATTGTGAATCAGCAGGAATTATACATGAAACATCTATTGCTTATACTCCATAACAAAACGGAGTGGCGGAAAGGAAAAATAGAACTCTTACCAAAATGGTAAATGCAATGTTGTGTAATTCCGGACTTAATACTAGTTTTTGAGGAGAAGCCTTACTTACTGCATGTTATATTCTAAATAGAATACCTCATAAGAAAAGTAAAGTTACTCCTTATGAATTTTGGAAGAAACGGAAACCAAATCTTGATTATTATCGAGTCTGGGGTTGTAGAGCGATTGTCCGATTACCTGAAAAAAATCAGGAAATTAGGACAAAAGGCTATCGAGTGCATATTCTTAGGATATGCTCAACATAGCAAAGGATATAGGTTTCTAGTAATAGAACCTAATAGCTCTATTGATGTAAATACAGTAATAGAATTACGGGATGTAGTGTTTTATGTGAATAGATTTACGTCTATTCAAAATATACCGATTCATGAAACGGTGGAGGTTAATGCACCTATTGGTGAAATGGTGGAGGTTAATGAACCAACTATTGAACTTGTAGAAAACACTGATGGAAATATCGATGAAAATGGTGATTCTCTTAGGAGAAGTAAACGTAGAAGGATAGAAAAATCTTTTGGACTAGATTTCGTCGTATATTTGGTTGAAGGATCCAGAAATAACATAGAGCATCAATTAATGATATCTACAAATATAGAATCTGACCCTTTAACATATGTTGAGGCAATGAAATCTCAAGATTCAACATTTTGGCAAGAAGCCATAAACGATGAAATGGATTCTATTATGGGAAATAAAACATGGAAACTAGTAGATTTACCTCCAGGTTCCAAACCAATAGGATGTAAATAGATATTTAAGAAAAAGTTAAAAGTAGATGGCAAAACGAAAAATTTGAAGCAAGATTACTTGCCAAAGGATTCACACAGAAAGAAGGAATAGATTATTTTGATACATATGCCCCAGTAGCTAGAATTTCAACTATTAGGACTTTAATTGCATTAGCTTCTATCCATAATTTTGAAATTCATCAAATGGACGTCAAGACAGCATTTTTAAATGTTGAACTTGACGAAGAGATATATATGTCTCAACCATAAGGTTTTGTGATGACTGGACAAGAACGTAAAGTACGTAAACTTATCAAATCACTTTACGGTCTTAAACAAGCACCAAAGCAATGGCATGAAAAGTTTGATAATACTATTATCTCTAATGGCTTTAGGATTTTTGAATCTGACAAATGTGTCTATAGAAAGTTTCATTCAGGTAAAGGTGTAATTATATGCTTTTACGTGGATGATATGCTTATATTTGGAACGGATACTTCGAGTATTGAAGAAACTAAAAGATATCTATCTTCACGTTTTGACATGAAAGATAGGGGAGTAGCTGAAATGATTCTTGGAATAAGAATCATGAAAACAAAAGATAGGTTATCAATTACCCAGTTTCATTACATTGAGAATATTTTGAAAAGTTTCAATCTATTCGATTGTAAACCTATGTCTACTCTGTTTGATCCAAATATGCAGTTATACACTAATACTGGAAGAGCTATAGAAAAATTGGAATATGCTAGAGTTATTGAAAGTTTGATGTATGAAAACCACAATTTTTTTATCTTTACTATTCTTTCAATCTCTTTCATAAGTATCATTAACCTAATCTAGAAATTAATTATCCTTGTTTAATTCAAATGATTTGTAATATATATGTATATGCATACTAATAAGATAGTACTTTGAATATATTTTACCTAAATAGATATAAATACCAAATCATTCTGCATACTATCATTACACATCTTATTTCATATCATACATCATTATTATAAATTACAGTACATCTCAAATTAGAATCATTCACATCACAAGTTGCATTTCATTCAATATATCACTTCATATAGTTTTACATATGACATACTGCATTATAACCAACACACTACATTACACATTAACCTTTAACTCCATATATAATGAGTATACTATATGGGGAATTATTATCTTAGAAATACATAGGTTCATTAAACACATAACATATTTACTTTGTCTTGATTAACTTGATTAAATTGATTGACTTATTTGGTTTGTTTGATTTGTTTAACTTAAATAACTTAATTGACTTACTTGACATGGTAAAATTTCATTAATGGTTGATATGTTTGTTAGAAATATACTTATTTATTTATAGTTAATAGGAGCTTTATAGGTTTTAGGATAAATAGAAGTCACAAGAAACGTTTGGTTTCATGTTTGAATTGATGTTTTGTAATAACAAAACTTTAATTGGTTGATTGATTGGATTGAATTGCTTTACTTATATCATAATTTTATGAATACCTTACCAGAGTTATTTCTTAAGTCTAGATTAAAGTCTTATTATAGCTTTAAGGAAATTAGAGTTTATGATAGTCTTGTATTAGATTAAGGGGGAGTTTTACAGTTTCTAAGGATTAGTTAAAGGTTCTAGAATACTTTGGTTAATTGTTCGTTTGAATTGCTTGTTTTCTTGAATTGTTTGTTTAAATTACTTGTTTGGATTGATTTGCTTGTTTGAACTGATTGGTTTGCTTAGTTTATTATCCTTCTATTAAGGTTATTAGACTAGTGTAGTCATAAATTAAGGGGGATTTATAGAAATTTATAGAGAATTTTAGATTAAGGGAAAGTGGTAGATTTAAGGGAAATTATATATAGAATTAGGATATTGTATAGGCATAAATTTAGAGGGAGTATTTTATAAGGTATAGATAGATTTAGGATTCAGGGGGAGTATTTTACTTTAGTATAGGAATTAGTTCGATTATAGGATTTAGGGGGAGTAGTTTTAGAATTTCTTTTTGATAATGACAAATGGGGAGAAATTATAAAATATAGACATAGTTATTAGGATCCATATAGACAGGGAAGTATTAGAAGGATCAACATCAACAGGTATGATATTTTATAAACTAAGGTTGTCATCATCAAAAAGGGGGAGATAGTTGGAGAATGGAGTTTTGATGACAACAACCTTAGTTCAATTATCGTTGATTATAAAATATATACTAACATCTCTATCTAGAATATATTAACATATATATGCAGGATTTGTATACATGACTTAAGAACTGAAGACTGTACAGTTATAAAGTTTCAAGAGATTCAGAATTCAAGATAGATTCAAGATTCAAGAGTTATCAAGCTTTCAAGATTTCAAGAGTTCAAGATAAATATATTAATAGAGTCTAGTTTATGTAAGACTACGAATAGCACTCCAGGTTCAGATTCTGTTTTTCAAATTATCTGTTTTCAAATTCAAAACTATTTTCAAATTGATTTCAAACTTATCTCTAAATAATTTTTAATCTTCCAAGAATTTCAAACTTATGATTTCAAATATATTTCCTAATTTATAAGTATTCTTATTTTTATAGTTTTATTAAATATGTTTTACTAAGTTTATATTTGATTATTTAAAACTCTAAGTTTTCATATAATCTTTTGTTTATATACAGTTTATAAATATTTCTTTATAAATTCCTATATATATGTTTATAATTATATTATATATGTTTATAATTATATTAAGTTTTTATATCATATATATATATTAAGTTTTTACTCTTATGTTTAATTAATATTTTCTTATGTTTTTATACTTGAAAAATAATGTTTTAGCAACTAGTTTTGTTTCAGGAATTTCCAGAATTTAAATATTGATTTAAATACTTTAAAAATCATAAAAATGATAAGTATTTTGACATGTTAAAAAGTGTATGTTGACAAATAACTGTCAGAAATTTAAATTTGAAAGGAAGTGTCTTTTCACCATTTGTAACGCTCCAGAAACGTTGCATCCTTTCAAACTCTATAAAAAGGGCTTAAATTCGATTTTTTAATTATCACTTCTTCTCTAACTTTATCCTCTTTCTCTACAACATTATTCTTAATCGTTTTAATGGTTTCTACACTTATACTCTACCAAACGCAATTCCGTTTTGATCAAACTTATTATCTCTACACTCTCTACTCTCTGAATCAAGTGTTATTGAAGAGTTATAGGGCAGTTTGTAATTGTTTGAATTGAGTAAAGTAGGAATCAGTGTTTCCTTGTAGCCGTGAAATCAGGGAAGTAGGGATCGATGTGTCCTTGTAGCCGTGAAATCAGTTAAGTAGGAATCAATGTGTCCTTGTAGCCGTGAAATCAGGGAAGTAGGAATCGGTGTGTCCTTGTAGCCGTGAAATCAGGGAAGTAGGAATCGGTGTTTCCTTGTAGCCGTGAAATCAAGGAGGTTGTACTTGACTATTGGAAATAGTAATAAAACTCTGTGCAATACAGCGTTGTGCGAGACTGGACGTAGGAGCAATCTGAACCAGTATAAAATCCGACGTGTTCTTTTCTTTTATACATTTTTATTATTTTGCATTTATGTTTGAATCTGTGTCTGTGATTGTGTTTGTGGTGTTTGATTCATCCTGTAGTTTACATTAGTTTTAGATTTTGTTTAAATTCTTACAATCACTATTCACCCCCCCTCTAGTGTTTGCTTTGCCTTAACGATCCATTACACATTTCCTAACACACGTCTCAACACAGAGTAATGCTCTACTGTCTACATACACCACCCATTGCGTGTACCTAGACCCTCACACGAACGTACTGTCTACTGCAACCCAAGTCCCGTAATAAGGCAGCATCCAATGCACGAAACTCGATCGAGAGCTTTCAATATCTATAAAGGACCGCCTCATTTGGCCTACAATACATATATTCACATATGGTATGTCTTTTCATGGTGGTTGTGGCCCCACCCTGGCTCCTCTCTTGACTAATGAAAGACTTCTTCAAGAGCCAACTGATGTGCCTCTATCAACCAATCTAACATCCAATTTGGCGTCTGTAGGTTTAGCTCTGGTCTTTCCGCATCTCGCCGACTGCCGTTGACAGGTATCCGATAATTACTACCCTTAATTTGGTCCTGACCAACCTCTCCTACTGGCGAGAAAAACTGCTAAATCACACAACACCATCTGCCACAGCCTTCTGACTGCCACACCACGGTTGCAGTCAAGGTATACTCACGAGATGGTACCGTATAGACCAAACCTCTACGGGTACATCCAAAGCACGTATCACATAGAGGACCACCACGGGGTACGCTACTATGTCCCGTAAAAGCCTAGTCCAGTCCAATAAAATGATCAGTTGGATGTGTTCCTCTCGTGTCTCCAGACACAACGATGATCTAACCCATTGGGTTCTTCACCTACATACATCCGGATTGGTCCAAGCGCATTACGCCATCGTGTTATTAGGTCTTGCATCTAATATTTTAATCACATGCTTACTTTACCTTATCACATAGATAATTAACTTGATGTCACGGCAAGGAATTTCGCTCGGTCCGAACCAGTCGCTAAACCGATCCAGGCCGTTCGAAACGCCCTATCGTTTGAGAACACGACAAAACAGAACGCATACAGAAGAACATTTCATTGCTTATTATAACAACGCATCAGATTACAAGGATATACAGAGTATAAAAGAATATTACACAGAAATATCAGAGATTTAAATTACATTTAAATACATCGCAGCGGAAAATAATAAGATACACAACTAGAAGAGATATACGGATACAAAGCTTTCCGGATACCGTTCCAGCTGTAAACCAGGATCCTGTGAATATAAATCTGCAAAACCAAAACTACTAGCTGCCCGTGTCAAAATAAGGGCACCCAGAGTTTAGGTTAAAACAATAAACTCCAGGTCAGTCATGGGACTGGTGTGAGAACTAAAACAGTTAATCTTTATTTTTAAAGTTTGGTAAATCAAGGGACCACGCCGTATAACACGGAACGGGTTTCCTCCCATGAATACCAGTGCATAAAACAAACAGCGCAATGCTAAATAAAGAAAAATGAAGCTGTTATAAGACCCAGGTCCTATCACACAATGCAACGTAAGCCGGGGGATAGGGTTTTCCCTTATAACAGCCAAAGAATGCTTGATACGTTTAAAACAAATCATTTGATACTATTATAAGTGCATAGTGTATAAAACAACTTCAAATCATAAGTATCAATCATAGGTGGCATGGGTACCATATATCATGTCGCCATATATAGGTTTACAAATAAAACCGCAAATGTCACGTATTTGGAAATTGGATTTCCATCTATGAACCGAGGCAAAAGATAGTCCTCAACCGATTCGAGACTGCCTAGCCCGAGTCTCAGGATCAGAGCTCGAGTGACCCTTGGATCGTCAGGGCCGGTCCACCGATGTGGATTAAACTTAAACCCTGAACATGCGTTTCCCCGCCCTATGGGGCGTAGGTGAGCCAACTAAATGACTCCATCGGTTCGAGAACGACCGATCAATCCGAGGCGCCTCGCAACAGCAACAACCACATAAGTCAAACTCGTCAGGGCGTGTAAAACCACTGACGCTACTTCTAACTAGGAAGAAACGCATGCCCTCCCTGAGGTCCATCTCCTGTTTTTGGTTCATACCGGGTGTGAAACTCGCGAAGTAAACGTTACACAAAGCTACGCCACAAAGGCCGTGCTTTGATCATCACCACAAGACTTTGCTTTTCAACAGAAGCCTCGATCAATTGCCACTTAGGCATGCCACACAGGCAATTCACTCCATGCGTTTGATATCCATCAATATATAACCCCTGAGCTCGTACATCTCAGAGAAGGGCGTTAAGCAAGAGAATAAATTCTCCGCCGCCAAACAGATATATATATTTAATAGAAATCAATCACACAGACTAAAATCCAATGTCAGACACACAGTCCATTTACAAGTCCGTTCTGGGTCTGAACGAAACCGGAGGCACCTAGTACCCCGCATATCCATCGATCTCCAAGTACGTCTGGACGATCACCAACTGTTTCCATCTTCTTGGGTGTACAGCCCAATCAAGATCATCAGTTATCACCCAAACGACGT
Source organism: Allium sativum (assembly GCA_030737875.1). Lineage (NCBI taxonomy): Eukaryota > Viridiplantae > Streptophyta > Magnoliopsida > Asparagales > Amaryllidaceae > Allium > Allium sativum. The sequence continues at coordinate 245,276,593 of CM060912.1, read as the reverse complement.
GAAGACTTCCGGTCTTCGACCATCGTCTTCATCTTCGACACCACGTCGAATCAGTTATTCAGAATGGGATAAACCCGGTCTTTCTGAATAACTCGCGTATATATTATAAAAGTGTTACACAAACACAACATACGCCTCATTCCAATTCAGAATATTCTTTTATTCAAATATTCCTATACTTTGGGAAAAGTTCCCATTAATTTTATCCAAGATAAATTCTTTAAATTTATTCTTTAATCTCCTTTGAATATCAATTCAAACTAGTCGGGATTAGCGAACCACACCGAAGTAATCATTTATTTTATTTCCCAATCCCAACCTATTCATCCCATGAAGTAAAACTGGTAATACTTCATATCTAACACCACAGTGTTATCGGTAAATTCAATTACCATTTCACGTTCAAATCTAATTAAAGATTTAACCATCGCCTAGAGCAAAAACTGGTGATACTCCATTTTCGATCATTTCAATCTAATTAAAGATTCATTAAAACTCCACTTAGTTTTAATCTTTAACTGGGTTAAAGAATCAGTGTCATTTAAAACACGGTTCACGATAAACCCAAAACCACCTTCATTAATTATCGGGTTAAAGAACAAGTGTTATTTAAAACACTGTTCATGATAAACCCAAAAATCAATACCAATTCAATTCCAATTAAATATCGTTTAATTGGTACACTTCATTAAATCTAAATAAAAAGATTTAATTTTTTTCTCAACTGGGTTCAAGAACAGTGTTAGTGAAGACACCATTCACGACAAACCCCAAATCACATTTGATATTCAATACAAGGCTCTGAATAGAAAATATATCGGCTTATATTCAATATCAAATTCTACGACTAACAAATGTCGTATTGGAAATAACGATATAAATATATATCTTTCAAATTTCCATAACAACATCTGTATAATCACGAATTCCAACATCGAAATATTCCGAAGACAATTTCGATTCAAATCCGCTCCAATGCAATCATTGGAACTTTTGGTTATTTTCAAAACCCTTTTCAAATTCAATTTATTTATTTAAAAATAAATAGAATTATAATTCTAGTTCAAAACTAGTTCATTTCGATAAAAATCTATTTTTATCTTTTCAAATATGGAGTTTTTCATCCCAAATCTTCACAAATCATTTCTTATGATTTTACACAAATTATTACTATTTTTAATAATTTTATCAAGGCCCGTACAGTCGATTTCCATCAATGGCCATCGAACTGCACTTATAGCGACCTTTTTCAAATTTGATTTGGACAAAATTCCAAATCCAACCGTTAGATTTCTAATTTCTAATATTCGTTAGAAAGCTCTTTTCGATACGAACCCAACGGTTCCGGTTTTAGGAGAATCCGATGGTCGGATCTCCCATAATGTCCGTTTGAAATAAATGGTCGAAATTCACGAACTGCCGCGGCGCGGCGCGTTCTATCAGGCCATTATATTATATATATAATATATATAATATATATAATATATATTTCGTCGATTTTCTATTCAAAACGAATTATATAAATAGTTTTAAAATTCGTTTCAAAATCTATTTCAACTTCCATTTCAATTCCAAGCAAAATTGAATTCTTCTTTATAAATTCATTTCAAAATCCCTTTCTATTCAATTCAAATTTCAATTCAATTTGAATTCATTTCAATTCGCTTTCAATTTAATTTGAATTCGTTTTCAATTCAATTCATTTCGAAATCGTTTTCAATTCAGTTCATTTCGAAATCGTTTTCAATTCAATTCATTTCGAAATCGTTTTCAATTCAATTCATTTCGAAATCGTTTTCAATTCAATTCATTTCGAAATCGTTTTCAATTCAATTCATTTCGAAATCGTTTTCAATTCAATTCATTTCGAAATCGTTTTCAATTCAATTCATTTCGAAATCGTTTTCAATTCAATTCATTTCGAAATCGTTTTCAATTCAATTCATTTCGAAATCGTTTTCAATTCAATTCATTTCGAAATCGATATAAATATCGTTTACGTCAAAATGGCGTCAATCTAATCAACACGGCTTCATAAATTTCTATTTTCAAATTTTCTTTATTTTTCAAATTGGAATGAGGCCCAATCAATTACCATATAAAATTAATTATATGGATTTCCATACAACACATGTATATAATAGCATTGAAAAATAATCAACCATCAACCAAAGTGCACTACACTGTATAAGCATCAAATATAGATATCTAACGCTTATAACAGCATGTCAATCAATCGATCGACATATTCAATCAATCAGGATGAGTGAACTTCAAATTTCATCCCAACACCCGTGTGGGGTTTCAAACAATCAAACACAGATTTTATTTGTGCAGTTGGGCGATGTGTAAAATTTATCGTCCCAATCAATGTCATTCAAATAGGTGTACATCAACAAATCGTTTTGATTTGTAAATGAATATGTTATTTTATTCATTTCCAATAAAAATGATATTTTTATTTTTCTAACATATTTTAGAAAATTTCGGCGGCATAACGGCGCTATGCTAGAAACGGGATAAGGCCTAGCCTTGTCCCCGGTCTAATAATGGCCACCGCCATACCCATATCAATCAAATCACTTTCGTTATGCAAACCACAAAATTTGGAGTAAGAGTCTAACCTAGCCTTACTCCTTCGCCTTATAACGGCGCACGTCTAATCCTAACCAATTTATCGATTCGATTTTTCACACCACAAACCACATTCAAACCAATATCGCAATCAATAACCAAACAGCCAAACAAACAAGTCCATGGTCTGTGGACGATTGTGTCGGGTGCTACTAAACACCGTCTGCATCCTAGTATATATATATATAACTAGAAAAGAAATTGAAAGGTGAGAAATCCTCACCGAAAGCTATCCAATCATCTTGACTCTGCTTTGGTATAAATCTTCTTCGATCTCGTCTTTTTGTTACCTTCGTTGCCCATAGCCACTACATACATAAAAATCGATTTTTTTTTTACCCCGCTATTCAATATATAAAAATCGAATTTTTACTTCGCTATTCAATATATAAAAATCGAATTTTTACTTCGCTATTCAATATATAAAAATCGAATTTTTACTTCGCTATTCAATATATAAAAATCGAATTTTTACTTCGCTATTCAATATATAAAAATCGAATTTTTACTTCGAAGTTCAATATATAAAAATCATATTTTTATTTCGAAGTTCAATATATAAAAATCATATTTTTATTTCGAAGTTCAATATATAAAAATCATATTTTTATATGAATAAAAATCTCGTCTTTATAGAAATAACAATCTAATCTTTTCTAAATCAAAAATCTAATTTTTTCCTAAATCAAAACTACGATCTTTTTCTAAACAAAATACGATCTTTTCTAAACAAAAATATGAACTTTTTCTTAGATAAAAATCCTATCTTTATTCTCTAATCATTTAAAAAAAAATCAAATCTTTAGATTTATAAAAACGAATCTTTAGATTCATAAAAATCTATGGTGTATTCATATAAAAACCTATGGTTTATATTTATAAAAAATCTATCATTCTTGTTCATAAATAAAATAAAAACCAAACTACCTAAAAAAATAATAATAATAATAGAAAACTTACAGCGAGAGGGGGTTCAGCGCGGTTTGAAGAAGGAGGGGGGGGGGAAGAGAAGGCGGCTCCGACGATGGCAGGTGGCGGCTTGGGGGTTTCGGTACTGGGTTGAAGCGGGGTTCGGTTTTGGGTTGGGCTGAGCGAATCGGGCGCGCGCGTGGTCTCGAGATGGTGAAGGATAGACGGAGAAGCAGAGGAAGGGGATGGTGGCGGTTGCGACGGAGGAGGGTGGGCCCGGCGGCGTCGGGGCTGTGGTGGGCGCGATTCGTCATCGAGTTTTTTTTTCTTTTTATTTTTGATTTCTGAAGTCAACGGGAGGGAAAGAGGGGGTTAAGGAGAAAAAGGGGGTAATTATTTAATTATTTTATTTTATTTTCAATCCAAAAAGTTACTTTAAATTTCGATCTCCAAACGAGACCCACCGACTGTCGCCCATAGCGTTTTACCCCCATTCCGAACACAATGGGATATGCACTGCAAGCTGATTCGATCGTTACAATCAGTTTCTGCTGAATTTACATTTAAATCATTATATTGGATTTTAAATGTACATTTCAAATTACCGGGGTCACATACTAACTCTAAAAATCCTCGAAAAATATTTTCTAGCTTCGTATTGACGATACGGTCCTAACAAAACTAGTTTCATCGAATTCTGAGACCGTTGGAAAAATGGCCATTTACCAGTCGATTAAAATCAACTGAAACTGGTCAAACGCGTTTTCATTTGCCACGCTCACATATTGATTCGAAAAATTATGAAATTTGAAACCTAGCAATAACTTTACCTCACGGACCCAACAAAAATGGTTTCGTCGAAATCCGAGGTCGTTTGCAAAATGTCCATTTTTAAGGGCCTGAATTCCATAGCGACTATTCAAAATTTTCAACTGGACATATCTTTTGATTCCCACTATGAAATCTCGATTTTTCTGATTCGTTGGAAAGATATCATCAATTAGATCCTAATGTTTTTGGTTTCACTAAAATCCGGATTGTTTTGCACCCGGTACACTCAATTGAAGTTTGAAATCGAATTATCGAACTACCGCGCCATTTTCAATTCTATTTCTAATTATATATAAATATTTATATTCTAACGACGACGCGTATAAATATATACGTTCGAATTATATTCAAAATAAATTTCTCGTCGATATTATTTAAAATAATCCATTTTAAATATTCAAAATTCGCTAAAATTGCCAAAATAAAAATTTTAAACTGGCCCAGATTTTGCGGGTTATTACAATCTCCCCCACTTAAAACTTTTCGTCCCCGAAAAGGAACAAAGTCGAAAGTGGTTTGATTAATCAACTCTACGTTCGATCTGGCTTCCATTCTCCAACTCTTTAGTTTCTGAGAATTTTCAAAATTTCAAAAATTTGGCTAACACCCTAAATTTTCGAAAAATTTCGCCATAATCTCCCCTGCAATGGGAGCATCAGGGAATTTCAAATAGCTTCCCCGGTCCTTCAGATCTTAAAAAGAAAAAGAAAAAGCCAAGCGGCTAGCCAATAGGCTCATAAAATCATCATCACCCAAACAAAACAGTAAATTATGTAGTAAACATGTACCTATTTGTCGGGCAAACAAATTTTATTCTCTGCTCTAGCCTCCTTGCTATGACCTGTTCAATGATATACACGTATATGCAAGAAAATGCGACCAATTTTCAATATAGTTCAATATTTGATTCAGTTAGGCATAATGGTTCAGAATTAGCAAACAAATAACCAAACAACACAAACATCAATCAATTAGTGAATTAGAGTTTCAAATTCATAATTTTGATATCTATGAAGAAAATCACGTTTTGATGCCAAATCACAACAATGTATTCTAGCGATATTAGTTTTGGTTCTCACACCAGTATAATGGAAATATATAGAAAATCACACCTTCGAAACTCGAACATAAATGTTGATGATGCGATCGCTATCATCAATATCATCTTCGGGCGACTAGAGTGTGATGCTATATCTATCCAATATATTAAAACTTTGAATATACGTTTGCAAGGCGTATATGCAAATTCTTTATATACCGAATTGTCCAAAATCAATATAAACAAATAATCAAATACGAATAGTTGATTTAGATTTTCAAAACAAAATTTGTTTTCATTTGAAAAATATACTCTTCACACTCGTTCTAGGATACCACTGATCCCATCTCTAACGAGTCATTCTAATTGGATATTACTAACCCAATATCTGATGAATTCTTTCATATGGTTCTAATGTGCCTTGTTCTCTGCTTTGTAAACCAAAGCTCTGATACCAAAATGTCACGGCAAGGAATTTCGCTCGGTCCGAACCAGTCGCTAAACCGATCCAGGCCGTTCGAAACGCCCTATCGTTTGAGAACACGACAAAACAGAACGCATACAGAAGAACATTTCATTGCTTATTATAACAACGCATCAGATTACAAGGATATACAGAGTATAAATGAATATTACACAGAAATACCAGAGATTTAAATTACATTTAAATACATCGCAGCGGAAAATAATAAGATACACAACTAGAAGAGATATACGGATACAAAGCTTTCCGGATACCGTTCCAGCTGTAAACCAGGATCCTGTGAATATAAATCTGCAAAACCAAAACTACTAGCTGCCCGTGTCAAAATAAGGGCACCCAGAGTTTAGGTTAAAACAATAAACTCCAGGTCAGTCATGGGACTGGTGTGAGAACTAAAACTGTTAATCTTTATTTTTAAAGTTTGGTAAATCAAGGGACCAAGCCGTATAACACGGAACGGGTTTCCTCCCAAGAATACCAGTGCATAAAACAAACAGCGCAATGCTAAATAAAGAAAAATGAAGCTGTTATAAGACCCAGGTCCTATCACACAATGCAACGCAAGCCGGGGGATAGGGTTTTCCCTTATAACAGCCAAAGAATGCTTGATACGTTTAAAACAAATCATTTGATACTATTATAAGTGCATAGTGTATAAAACAACTTCAAATCATAAGTATCAATCATAGGTGGCATGGGTACCATATATCATGTCGCCATATATAGGTTTACAAATAAAACCGCAAATGTCACGTATTTGGAAATTGGATTTCCATCTATGAACCGAGGCAAAAGATAGTCCTCAACCGATTCGAGACTGCCTAGCCCGAGTCTCAGGATCAGAGCTCGAGTGACCCTTGGATCGTCAGGGCCGGTCCACCGATGTGGATTAAACTTAAACCCTGAACATGCGTTTCCCCGCCCTATGGGGCGTAGGTGAGCCAACTAAATGACTCCATCGGTTCGAGAACGACCGATCAATCCGAGGCGCCTCACAACAGCAACAACCACATAAGTCAAACTCGTCAGGGCGTGTAAAACCACTGACGCCACTTCTAACTAGGAAGAAACGCATGCCCTCCCTGAGGTCCGTCTCCCGTTTTTGGTTCATACCGGGTGTGAAACTCGCGAAGTAAACGTTACACAAAGCTACGCCATAAAGGTCGTGCTTTGATCATCACCACAAGACTTTGCTTTTCAACAGAAGCCTCGATCAATTGCCACTTAGGCATGCCACACAGGCAATTCACTCCATGCGTTTGATATCCATCAATATATAACCCCTGAGCTCGTACGTCTCAGAGAAGGGCGTTAAGCAAGAGAATAAATTCTCCGCCGCCAAACAGATATATATTTAATAGAAATCAATCACACAGACTAAAATCCAATGTCAGACACACAGTCCATTTACAAGTCCGTTCTGGGTCTGAACGAAACCGGAGGCACCTAGTACCCCGCATATCCATCGATCTCCAAGTACGTCTGGACGATCACCAACTGTTTCCATCTTCTTGGGTGTACAGCCCAATCAAGATCATCAGTTATCACCCAAACGACGTGAAGACTTCCGGTCTTCGACCATCGTCTTCATCTTCGACACCACGTCGAATCAGTTATTCAGAATGGGATAAACCCGGTCTTTCTGAATAACTCGCGTATATATTATAAAAGTGTTACACAAACACAACATACGCCTCATTCCAATTCAGAATATTCTTTTATTCAAATATTCCTATACTTTGGGAAAAGTTCCCATTAATTTTATCCAAGATAAATTCTTTAAATTTATTCTTTAATCTCCTTTGAATATCAATTCAAACTAGTCGGGATTAGCGAACCACACCGAAGTAATCATTTATTTTATTTCCCAATCCCAACCTATTCATCCCATGAAGTAAAACTGGTAATACTTCATATCTAACACCACAGTGTTATCGGTAAATTCAATTACCATTTCACGTTCAAATCTAATTAAAGATTTAACCATCGCCTAGAGCAAAAACTGGTGATACTCCATTTTCGATCATTTCAATCTAATTAAAGATTCATTAAAACTCCACTTAGTTTTAATCTTTAACTGGGTTAAAGAATCAGTGTCATTTAAAACACGGTTCACGATAAACCCAAAACCACCTTCATTAATTATCGGGTTAAAGAACAAGTGTTATTTAAAACACTGTTCACGATAAACCCAAAAATCAATACCAATTCAATTCCAATTAAATATCGTTTAATTGGTACACTTCATTAAATCTAAATAAAAAGATTTAATTTTTTTCTCAACTGGGTTCAAGAACAGTGTTAGTGAAGACACCATTCACGACAAACCCCAAATCACATTTGATATTCAATACAAGGCTCTGAATAGAAAATATATCGGCTTATATTCAATATCAAATTCTACGACTAACAAATGTCGTATTGGAAATAACGATATAAATATATATCTTTCAAATTTCCATAACAACATCTGTATAATCACGAATTCCAACATCGAAATATTCCGAAGACAATTTCGATTCAAATCCACTCCAATGCAATCATTGGAACTTTTGGTTATTTTCAAAACCCTTTTCAAATTCAATTTATTTATTTAAAAATAAATAGAATTATAATTCTAGTTCAAAACTAGTTCATTTCGATAAAAATCTATTTTTATCTTTTCAAATATGGAGTTTTTCATCCCAAATCTTCACAAATCATTTCTTATGATTTTACACAAATTATTACTATTTTTAATAATTTTATCAAGGCCCGTATAGTCGATTTCCATCAATGGCCATCGAACTGCACTTATAGCGACCTTTTTCAAATTTGATTTGGACATAATTCCAAATCCAACCGTTAGATTTCTAATTTCTAATATTCGTTAGAAAGCTCTTTTCGATACAAACCCAACGGTTCCGGTTTTAGGAGAATCCGACGGTCGGATCTCCCGTAATGTCCGTTTGAAATAAATGGTCGAAATTCACGAACTGCCGCGGCGCGGCGCGTTCTATTCAGGCCATTATATTATATATATAATATATATAATATATATTTCGTCGATTTTCTATTCAAAACGAATTATATAAATAGTTTTAAAATTCGTTTCAAAATCTATTTCAACTTCCATTTCAATTCCAAGCAAAATTGAATTCTTCTTTATAAATTCATTTCAAAATCCCTTTCTATTCAATTCAAATTTCAATTCAATTTGAATTCATTTCAATTCGCTTTCAATTTAATTTGAATTCGTTTTCAATTCAATTCATTTCGAAATCGTTTTCAATTCAGTTCATTTCGAAATCGTTTTCAATTCAATTCATTTCGAAATCGTTTTCAATTCAGTTCATTTCGAAATCGTTTTCAATTCAATTCATTTCGAAATCGTTTTCAATTCAATTCATTTCGAAATCGTTTTCAATTCAATTCATTTCGAAATCGTTTTCAATTCAATTCATTTCGAAATCGTTTTCAATTCAATTCATTTCGAAATCGTTTTCAATTCAATTCATTTCGAAATCGTTTTCAATTCAATTCATTTCGAAATCGATATAAATATCGTTTACGTCAAAATGGCGTCAATCTAATCAACACGGCTTCATAAATTTCTATTTTCAAATTTTCTTTATTTTACAAATTGGAATGAGGCCCAATCAATTACCATATAAAATTAATTATATGGATTTCCATACAACACATGTATATAATAGCATTGAAAAATAATCAACCATCAACCAAAGTGCACTACACTGTATAAGCATCAAATATAGATATCTAACGCTTATAACAGCATGTCAGTCAATCGATCGACATATTCAATCAATCAGGATGAGTGAACTTCAAATTTCATCCCAACACCCGTGTGGGGTTTCAAACAATCAAACACAGATTTTATTTGTGCAGTTGGGCGATGTGTAAAATTTATCGTCCCAATCAATGTCATTCAAATAGGTGTACATCAACAAATCGTTTTGATTTGTAAATGAATATGTTATTTTATTCATTTCCAATAAAAATGATATTTTTATTTTTCTAACATATTTTAGAAAATTTCGGCGGCATAACGGCGCTATGCTAGAAACGGGATAAGGCCTAGCCTTGTCCCCGGTCTAATAATGGCCACCGCCATACCCATATCAATCAAATCACTTTCGTTATGCAAACCACAAAATTTGGAGTAAGAGTCTAACCTAGCCTTACTCCTTCGCCTTATAACGGCGCACGTCTAATCCTAACCAATTTATCGATTCGATTTTTCACACCACAAACCACATTCAAACCAATATCGCAATCAATAACCAAACAGCCAAACAAACAAGTCCATGGTCTGTGGACGATTATGTCGGGTGCTACTAAACACCGTCTGCATCCTAGTATATATATATATATATAACTAGAAAAGAAATTGAAAGGTGAGAAATTCTCACCGAAAGCTATCCAATCATCTTGACTCTGCTTTGGTATAAATCTTCTTCGATCTCGTCTTTTTGTTACCTTCGTTGCCTGTAGCGACCCGCAAATCCGTGCTATCTGAGTTGACTAAATACACCACACGTCTAACCCAAATAACACAGAAATACGACTCATTATTAGAAAGAAGTTAGAGGATGAGAAATAGGAAGAAAGAAATATTAGAATAGGAGAAAAAACGAAGATCACAACTCACAGCGGAACGAATAAAATATATTATATAACATAAGCTTTGAAATACAATCTGTTTTGTACATATATACATACCATCATCAGAGTACACATAACATTTGATCCAGCGGAAGTAACTCTAAATAACTAACGTTGAAGCCTCCTGCTTCAAGCTCCTCCAAGTGTATCTGTAAAAGCCTGAAACACTTGACTGCCCGTACAAATTTGGGCACCCAAGAGTTTAGGAAAAACAAAACAAAATAAACTCTGGGTCAGTCATGGGACTGGTGTGAGTAAACTCCAACCACTTGCTTAACTTTCAAAATCCTTTCCGAAAGAAAAGATAATAGTAAGACCAGCCCACACATAAACATGGACGGTTTTTACCTTACTATAACCCAAAACACTTTGATACGAAAATCCAGTGATATTATATTAATGTCTACATCAAGTAAATAACCAAATAGCAGAACGCTTGCATCTCACGTTCCACATATATCGTATAAAATCAAAAACCGCATGGCGCTTATTGGAGATTGGATTTCCAACAGGACAAGGTATGGAACCACCTCCCGATGATGTATCTCTAGAGGCGAATACACCTGGGTTCAACAAGAACATCTTGTAACCCGGCCCACACATGACCGACCACTCATTTCGCTTGAGTGTATCGAATGTATATCACCAACGGTTGGACTCAAACCACCGTTTCCCGAATGGCAGAATCGATAGATTTAGAAACAAAAGGAATTTCTCTAGATAGGTGATTATACACCCTAATGGGTGCGACCCACATAGCCATGCTGCCTGCCCGATTTTTGTCCTTTCCCGGTTGTTGAGGCCTGAGGCTACGCATACTTACCATTCATTGATAACACAGTCACTTTGAATGCCACATTGTCAGATCCATTAATCACTAGTTGAGTTTGCACAAATATTCTGGATATTATGCTAAGGGATAAATCCGTTGCAACCATATATATTTACACAGACCAACCCATTTGATCATTGGAAATACTCTGTCAGACATTCGTCCATTTACGTTCGTTCTGGGATTGAACGAAACCGAAGGCACCATTTCTATAAATAGAAAAGCCCTTGCACTTCACTCCGTCTTCAATATATTCAGCATACTTGGTTCGCAACGCTTATGCCGATACGGAGTGGTTCTTCGGATAATAATCCAACCGGTCTCTCCATATTGACAACGATGGTCAAAAACTTCGATAGTCTGTGATTTAACTATCGAATAAAAACAAGTGTTCATCCAAAAATATCAACAAAGTCACTGGGCCCTTTAATTAATATTTCATTAATTAAATCTCTTCTCCATTTCCTTATCGAATTCTACATTTATCGATACATTGATTTAACTATCAAATTATCTGAAAAATATTCTATCTCCTTAAATTCCCGGAAAAATTCGCCATAACCTCCCCTGTATCGGGAGCATCGGGAAATTTCAAATAGCTTCCCGGTATCTTCCTCAATCAAAAAAGAAAAAGGAAAAGCCAAGCGGCTTGCCGATACGGCGCATAAATCTCATATATGAATTAAACATGTACCTTTTGTCGAGCACATTATTTATATACCTGCATTATCCTTGTCCCATACCTGTCTCCTGAATGTCTATACCTGTCCAATGTATTTCAATTTCATACACTCGTTTGACTCAATTCGTTAAAGTAATTCTTTAACTAACTATCTGCCTATCTCGCTTGTATATTTGAATATAACACGTTTTCAAATATATTTCCACTTACTTATCAATCAATTTAATTAAAATTCCAATTTAAGTTCTATATTCGATTTCGAATATATATTTACAACCCCAAATTTCACTTTTCAAAGTTCGACTTTAGTTCAAACTCAATTAACTAATTCTCCTTTGATTTAGTTAATTCTATTCAATAATCAAAAATAGGATTACTGTTTTAAAAAATCATCTTCTTCACTTCACTTGAGTTCACATTTATTTTCTAACTCAAGTCTAGATTTTTAAGTGGCAATCCGGATTTTTATTTGCTTAAAAATCCCAATATTTATATATAAAATCCATTATGGTTTATAATGGTTTATGGCGCTGCTTTTCTAAAAATTTGATTTTGACATAACTCAAAATCTATACGACGAAATTCAGATTTTTCTCTTCTATCAGAAAACTATTATCAAATCGGTCCTGACGTTTCTTGTTTCAAAGAATTTCGACTTCAATTTCGTTCTGTATACTCAATTGAAGTTCGAATTGCCAATTTACGAACTGCAGCGCTGCGGCGAGTTCGTTTTAATTATATTTATATATATAAACTTTTAAACTTCTAAACTTCTTTGAAATGACTTCAACTCCATTCTGATTTTATTTTTAATATATATCAAACATATTTTTCCGACTCCACAAATATTTCTGATCTTCTATTTCATTTATATTTGAAGTCTATATTCAAATTCCAATTCGATTCTAATTCAAATTCTATATTCAAATTCTATTTCAACTATTTGAATTCAAATTCCATTTTTAATCTATTTGAACTTCAAATATTCAAACTCATTTTTACTTTGAACTTCAAGTACCACATTTACTTCCTTTGAATTCAAATACCCTGTTTCAAATTCCTCTTATTCAAATTCCTTCTATTTAAACTCCATTTGAGTTTTGTTTGAATTTATATTTAACACCATTTGAATTCTATTTAAATTCTTATATTTAAATCCTCTTTATTAAAACACATTATTTAAAACCCATTTGAATTTTCCTTATTTCAAATCCATTTGAACTCCTTTAAAATCCAAATTCCATTTCAAAATTTATTTGGATTTCCTATTTTGAAATCCTATTCCACTTCTTACTTTGAAGTCCTATTTTCAAAGTTTATTTCAAATTCTAATTTGAAATTCCATATTCAAATTCCTACTTGAATTTCTATATTCAATTTCATGTTCAAATTCAACACTTGAATTTCTATTTCAAATCTCTATTCAAATTTCATATTTGAATTCCAATTCAAATCTTTATTCAAATTTCATATTTGAATTCCAATTCCAATCTCTATTTAATTCTTCTTTGAAATTCTATTTTCAAAGTCTATTTCAAATTCTCTTTTGAAAATTCTATTTTGAAATTCTATTTCAAATTCTATTTGGAAAATTTTATTTCAAATTCTCTATATTCAACACCATTGCACGTTCTATATTCAAATCCACCTTGGGTTTTCTATTTGAATTCTAAATTCAAATTTTTCCATTTCCTTTTCTTTTTGAATTCAAATTTCCATTTCCTTTTCTATTTGAATTCAAATTTCCATTTCCTTTTCTATTTGAATTCAAATTCTATATTTAAATTTCCTTTTGAATTATATTTTCAAAACACTTGGATTTCTATTTCTGAATTATCAAATGATAATTTTTTTCACTTCATTTATAACTTCGTTATAAAAGAACTATTTATAAACTTCGTTTATAAAGGAACTACTTGTTTTATTTTTCAAAAACAAGTTTATATTTTTATTTCCATTTAAAATTCAAATTCTATTTAAAAATAGAATTTTCCCTTTTAAATCTCCACGATCCTTTCATGATATTTATATAAATTTACACTTCGGCCCAGTGATAGTTTAAACAACCAAATCAATCAATTTCCAATCATTTGATTTTAACACATCATATATGAATATATATGAAATCAAACAGAACAAACAAACAAATAGATAATATATTTTTGAGGAATCCAGTTGGATTCCCCCAACCTGTTTTCCTGCATCCACAGATGTTAGCACATAAATAATACCCATTCTGCTTCGTGGCAGAATATCGTGGTATAGAAGGTCATCCACTAATCATAGCGTGGGGCGTATAGGGTAATCATCCGCTATGGTACCGCGGGCATCCGCTAATGAGACTGCGGGAATCCAACCAATCAATCAACCCAATATATATATATAGCCTAAATAACTAATATATATAAAACAACCAGAAAGCATTCGCACAAGCAACAACAATTATTTTTAATGAAATAAAAATAATTCTAAAGGTGAGTGAGATTTACTCACAAGGGTTTTTAATTTGCCGAGCACCCCATTTAAGCCTATCATATAGATTTCACAGTGATTCTCCTCCACCCGTCTGTTTTCCTTACTGTAAAACAATATAAATAAATTTTAGTTACCTAACTATATTAAATTTAATAAATTACCTAAGGGTACTAACTTCAAATTTAACCTAAACTTTACTTAACCAATTTGTTTAGAATTTTACTTACTAACTAATTTCTTTTACATAAACAAATTTCTCTTTTTAAATAAATAACCAATTTTATAACTAACCTCTATATTTTTCTTTGGTTACCTGTTTATCTAAATCAAATTTTGCTTTTAAATTTAAAAATTAAAAAAAATCAAAGATTACCTTAATCACTAATTTAATATTCGACCAGTCTACCAATTTTATTTACTTCAGTAGCTAAATATTTTGGTTTATACAACTTAATTAAATCTGCCTGTGCAAATAAATTGTGTAAGCTTTAATTTTATAATAAAACTGACCTTGCTACAACTCTCCCTTCGCACCCCTTCTCACTTGAATGTCGGACCTTCACATTCGATGTTGAGTACTGTTTTTCCCCCAAACCGACAGCTTTAACTTCACCAAATCCGACCCTAGCTACATATACACAGTATCGTCAAGTCTGTGGACTGTCAGACCCTTTACGTTTATCCATCGAATTCCCCCAACTCCTCAGCAAAACCCAAGACCAGCTCATCTCCTTCCTAGGTCCGTGCGCCTTCCAGTGGCTTCCAGGAATTCGCGATACCCTCATCGCTTTGAAACCTCAACCAACAGTCGCGTCGAACTGGCCTCCGACATCCTGTACGGCCTCCAAGCCTTAACCCTAACCGTGCCCATTGCGAGTGCTTCGAACGAGCCCCAGATGTCTTCGAGGGTTTTCTTTTATTTATGAGTATCGGTGGAGGTCTGACTGGAAGAATAAGGGAGTTGAATTGTTTCGTTTTTTTTTTTTTTTTTTTTAAAACGGAAAAATGAAGGCAAATGCTTCAATTTAAAGATGCGACGAGGAGACAGAGGGTACCAAGGCCATTAATTTACTGCTTCCTAGATATGAAAAACGAGAGACAAATTTATCAGCTCGAAGGGGAATTGTCTGCGTGATTTCCTTAGGTCTGCGAAATGTAAGTATAGGATGGTGCGAGTATGTACTTAGGTCGGCTAAATTATTGTGTATTGAATTTGATTTGATTTTTGTTTTAATTAAATTGTCTGGCGGTCCTTTAATTTAAAACCCCGGACCGCTATTTTAACGTGACAACCGACATCTCTAATATTACAACGTTATTTTGAACTCTGTGATTTGATATTGAAATTTAAATTCGAATGTAAATATAAACGGTCATATTAAATTGATAATTCAATATAAAATATCATTTATATTATCAACTAAATATTTAAAACAAATATTAAATATTTAAAATAAATTATTCAAAAATCTGGGTCGTTACATTCTTCCCCCCTTAAAATAATTTCGTCCTCGAAATTGCTAAGGTAGGAAAAAGGGTACAAATCCATTTCTTTTCAACATCTCACTCATGTTGAAACTCAACTCCTCATATTTCAACAAATTTACTCCAACCAAAACTTTTGGTCTTCACACATTTGATTCGAATGATCTACGATCAATCCATTTATATTCAATCTATATTTCAATAAACCTATTCAAATTGATTCTAATCAATTCATTCACTTCGACCCATTTAACTTGTTTAAGTTAAATTTAAATTCCAAAATTTAAATCCCTGGGTTTTCATTTCAAATTCTTTGAAATACTATAAATATATACATATATTCATCTCAATTCAAAACATTTGAATTTTCAAACCACTTGTTTTCTTCCAAACAAATTTCCATCAAAACTTTTCTAAGGTAGCAATTCATCACTTAGAAACTCGGAAATGAACACTGATGATGTTGCAATCATTATCAGAATCATTTCCCAGTCACTGAAGTGAGTTCAGTGCTTTATCATTTTAAAAATCAATTCAAAATGATTTTCATTCAAAAACCCTTTCAAAATAAAACCATGTCATTTTAATATACTTTGAAAAATATTTTTCAACTACCCAGGATTTTTGAATTCTTAATTCTGGTTTGAATTTAATTCTAATTCATCTTATTTGTATATATTTCATTCATATACAAATTCAGTTTGGTTATAAATAACCATTTCAATTTTATAATCTTGTTTGATTATAACGATAACAATCAACACATCCAATAATATAATAATTTCAGAAAATTATTCTTTCTATATCAAAATAGAATTTTGGGTAAAATTATTTCATTCACCCATTTAAAAACAATATTGTGTTCAATTTCTCTGTTCAAGTGTTTAGAAATTCCTATCGACTTCGTGGCGTCCCACGATTCGACCAGAATTCATAAACCACTCAACAGACTAGCCAACACAATATAAAACAACTTTTTATATCAAATAACAAATACGCTCTCTCATATATACGCTCAACTCATTCTAGGGTACTACTGACCCTATCTCTAATGAGCACATGCCACACAAGCCTAGGTATTCGCTTAACCTAAGCTCTGATACCACTGTAGCGACCCGCAAATCCGTGCTATCTGAGTTGACTAAATACACCACACGTCTAACCCAAATAACACAGAAATACGACTCATTATTAGAAAGAAGTTAGAGGATGAGAAATAGGAAGAAAGAAATATTAGAATAGGAGAAAAAACGAAGATCACAACTCACAGCGGAACGAATAAAATATATTATATAACATAAGCTTTGAAATACAATCTGTTTTGTACATATATACATACCATCATCAGAGTACACATAACATTTGATCCAGCGGAAGTAACTCTAAATAACTAACGTTGAAGCCTCCTGCTTCAAGCTCCTCCAAGTGTATCTGTAAAAGCCTGAAACACTTGACTGCCCGTACAAATTTGGGCACCCAAGAGTTTAGGAAAAACAAAACAAAATAAACTCTGGGTCAGTCATGGGACTGGTGTGAGTAAACTCCAACCACTTGCTTAACTTTCAAAATCCTTTCCGAAAGAAAAGATAATAGTAAGACCAGCCCACACATAAACATGGACGGTTTTTACCTTACTATAACCCAAAACACTTTGATACGAAAATCCAGTGATATTATATTAATGTCTACATCAAGTAAATAACCAAATAGCAGAACGCTTGCATCTCACGTTCCACATATATCGTATAAAATCAAAAACCGCATGGCGCTTATTGGAGATTGGATTTCCAACAGGACAAGGTATGGAACCACCTCCCGATGATGTATCTCTAGAGGCGAATACACCTGGGTTCAACAAGAACATCTTGTAACCCGGCCCACACATGACCGACCACTCATTTCGCTTGAGTGTATCGAATGTATATCACCAACGGTTGGACTCAAACCACCGTTTCCCGAATGGCAGAATCGATAGATTTAGAAACAAAAGGAATTTCTCTAGATAGGTGATTATACACCCTAATGGGTGCGACCCACATAGCCATGCTGCCTGCCCGATTTTTGTCCTTTCCCGGTTGTTGAGGCCTGAGGCTACGCATACTTACCATTCATTGATAACACAGTCACTTTGAATGCCACATTGTCAGATCCATTAATCACTAGTTGAGTTTGCACAAATATTCTGGATATTATGCTAAGGGATAAATCCGTTGCAACCATATATATTTACACAGACCAACCCATTTGATCATTGGAAATACTCTGTCAGACATTCGTCCATTTACGTTCGTTCTGGGATTGAACGAAACCGAAGGCACCATTTCTATAAATAGAAAAGCCCTTGCACTTCACTCCGTCTTCAATATATTCAGCATACTTGGTTCGCAACGCTTATGCCGATACGGAGTGGTTCTTCGGATAATAATCCAACCGGTCTCTCCATATTGACAACGATGGTCAAAAACTTCGATAGTCTGTGATTTAACTATCGAATAAAAACAAGTGTTCATCCAAAAATATCAACAAAGTCACTGGGCCCTTTAATTAATATTTCATTAATTAAATCTCTTCTCCATTTCCTTATCGAATTCTACATTTATCGATACATTGATTTAACTATCAAATTATCTGAAAAATATTCTATCTCCTTAAATTCCCGGAAAAATTCGCCATAACCTCCCCTGTATCGGGAGCATCGGGAAATTTCAAATAGCTTCCCGGTATCTTCCTCAATCAAAAAAGAAAAAGGAAAAGCCAAGCGGCTTGCCGATACGGCGCATAAATCTCATATATGAATTAAACATGTACCTTTTGTCGAGCACATTATTTATATACCTGCATTATCCTTGTCCCATACCTGTCTCCTGAATGTCTATACCTGTCCAATGTATTTCAATTTCATACACTCGTTTGACTCAATTCGTTAAAGTAATTCTTTAACTAACTATCTGCCTATCTCGCTTGTATATTTGAATATAACACGTTTTCAAATATATTTCCACTTACTTATCAATCAATTTAATTAAAATTCCAATTTAAGTTCTATATTCGATTTCGAATATATATTTACAACCCCAAATTTCACTTTTCAAAGTTCGACTTTAGTTCAAACTCAATTAACTAATTCTCCTTTGATTTAGTTAATTCTATTCAATAATCAAAAATAGGATTACTGTTTTAAAAAATCATCTTCTTCACTTCACTTGAGTTCACATTTATTTTCTAACTCAAGTCTAGATTTTTAAGTGGCAATCCGGATTTTTATTTGCTTAAAAATCCCAATATTTATATATAAAATCCATTATGGTTTATAATGGTTTATGGCGCTGCTTTTCTAAAAATTTGATTTTGACATAACTCAAAATCTATACGACGAAATTCAGATTTTTCTCTTCTATCAGAAAACTATTATCAAATCGGTCCTGACGTTTCTTGTTTCAAAGAATTTCGACTTCAATTTCGTTCTGTATACTCAATTGAAGTTCGAATTGCCAATTTACGAACTGCAGCGCTGCGGCGAGTTCGTTTTAATTATATTTATATATATAAACTTTTAAACTTCTAAACTTCTTTGAAATGACTTCAACTCCATTCTGATTTTATTTTTAATATATATCAAACATATTTTTCCGACTCCACAAATATTTCTGATCTTCTATTTCATTTATATTTGAAGTCTATATTCAAATTCCAATTCGATTCTAATTCAAATTCTATATTCAAATTCTATTTCAACTATTTGAATTCAAATTCCATTTTTAATCTATTTGAACTTCAAATATTCAAACTCATTTTTACTTTGAACTTCAAGTACCACATTTACTTCCTTTGAATTCAAATACCCTGTTTCAAATTCCTCTTATTCAAATTCCTTCTATTTAAACTCCATTTGAGTTTTGTTTGAATTTATATTTAACACCATTTGAATTCTATTTAAATTCTTATATTTAAATCCTCTTTATTAAAACACATTATTTAAAACCCATTTGAATTTTCCTTATTTCAAATCCATTTGAACTCCTTTAAAATCCAAATTCCATTTCAAAATTTATTTGGATTTCCTATTTTGAAATCCTATTCCACTTCTTACTTTGAAGTCCTATTTTCAAAGTTTATTTCAAATTCTAATTTGAAATTCCATATTCAAATTCCTACTTGAATTTCTATATTCAATTTCATGTTCAAATTCAACACTTGAATTTCTATTTCAAATCTCTATTCAAATTTCATATTTGAATTCCAATTCAAATCTTTATTCAAATTTCATATTTGAATTCCAATTCCAATCTCTATTTAATTCTTCTTTGAAATTCTATTTTCAAAGTCTATTTCAAATTCTCTTTTGAAAATTCTATTTTGAAATTCTATTTCAAATTCTATTTGGAAAATTTTATTTCAAATTCTCTATATTCAACACCATTGCACGTTCTATATTCAAATCCACCTTGGGTTTTCTATTTGAATTCTAAATTCAAATTTTTCCATTTCCTTTTCTTTTTGAATTCAAATTTCCATTTCCTTTTCTATTTGAATTCAAATTTCCATTTCCTTTTCTATTTGAATTCAAATTCTATATTTAAATTTCCTTTTGAATTATATTTTCAAAACACTTGGATTTCTATTTCTGAATTATCAAATGATAATTTTTTTCACTTCATTTATAACTTCGTTATAAAAGAACTATTTATAAACTTCGTTTATAAAGGAACTACTTGTTTTATTTTTCAAAAACAAGTTTATATTTTTATTTCCATTTAAAATTCAAATTCTATTTAAAAATAGAATTTTCCCTTTTAAATCTCCACGATCCTTTCATGATATTTATATAAATTTACACTTCGGCCCAGTGATAGTTTAAACAACCAAATCAATCAATTTCCAATCATTTGATTTTAACACATCATATATGAATATATATGAAATCAAACAGAACAAACAAACAAATAGATAATATATTTTTGAGGAATCCAGTTGGATTCCCCCAACCTGTTTTCCTGCATCCACAGATGTTAGCACATAAATAATACCCATTCTGCTTCGTGGCAGAATATCATGGTATAGAAGGTCATCCACTAATCATAGCGTGGGGCGTATAGGGTAATCATCCGCTATGGTACCGCGGGCATCCGCTAATGAGACTGCGGGAATCCAACCAATCAATCAACCCAATATATATATATAGCCTAAATAACTAATATATATAAAACAACCAGAAAGCATTCGCACAAGCAACAACAATTATTTTTAATGAAATAAAAATAATTCTAAAGGTGAGTGAGATTTACTCACAAGGGTTTTTAATTTGCCGAGCACCCCATTTAAGCCTATCATATAGATTTCACAGTGATTCTCCTCCACCCGTCTGTTTTCCTTACTGTAAAACAATATAAATAAATTTTAGTTACCTAACTATATTAAATTTAATAAATTACCTAAGGGTACTAACTTCAAATTTAACCTAAACTTTACTTAACCAATTTGTTTAGAATTTTACTTACTAACTAATTTCTTTTACATAAACAAATTTCTCTTTTTAAATAAATAACCAATTTTATAACTAACCTCTATATTTTTCTTTGGTTACCTGTTTATCTAAATCAAATTTTGCTTTTAAATTTAAAAATTAAAAAAAATCAAAGATTACCTTAATCACTAATTTAATATTCGACCAGTCTACCAATTTTATTTACTTCAGTAGCTAAATATTTTGGTTTATACAACTTAATTAAATCTGCCTGTGCAAATAAATTGTGTAAGCTTTAATTTTATAATAAAACTGACCTTGCTACAACTCTCCCTTCGCACCCCTTCTCACTTGAATGTCGGACCTTCACATTCGATGTTGAGTACTGTTTTTCCCCCAAACCGACAGCTTTAACTTCACCAAATCCGACCCTAGCTACATATACACAGTATCGTCAAGTCTGTGGACTGTCAGACCCTTTACGTTTATCCATCGAATTCCCCCAACTCCTCAGCAAAACCCAAGACCAGCTCATCTCCTTCCTAGGTCCGTGCGCCTTCCAGTGGCTTCCAGGAATTCGCGATACCCTCATCGCTTTGAAACCTCAACCAACAGTCGCGTCGAACTGGCCTCCGACATCCTGTACGGCCTCCAAGCCTTAACCCTAACCGTGCCCATTGCGAGTGCTTCGAACGAGCCCCAGATGTCTTCGAGGGTTTTCTTTTATTTATGAGTATCGGTGGAGGTCTGACTGGAAGAATAAGGGAGTTGAATTGTTTCGTTTTTTTTTTTTTTTTTTTTTAAAACGGAAAAATGAAGGCAAATGCTTCAATTTAAAGATGCGACGAGGAGACAGAGGGTACCAAGGCCATTAATTTACTGCTTCCTAGATATGAAAAACGAGAGACAAATTTATCAGCTCGAAGGGGAATTGTCTGCGTGATTTCCTTAGGTCTGCGAAATGTAAGTATAGGATGGTGCGAGTATGTACTTAGGTCGGCTAAATTATTGTGTATTGAATTTGATTTGATTTTTGTTTTAATTAAATTGTCTGGCGGTCCTTTAATTTAAAACCCCGGACCGCTATTTTAACGTGACAACCGACATCTCTAATATTACAACGTTATTTTGAACTCTGTGATTTGATATTGAAATTTAAATTCGAATGTAAATATAAACGGTCATATTAAATTGATAATTCAATATAAAATATCATTTATATTATCAACTAAATATTTAAAACAAATATTAAATATTTAAAATAAATTATTCAAAAATCTGGGTCGTTACATTGCCCATAACCACTACATACATAAAAATCGATTTTTTTTTACCCCGCTATTCAATATATAAAAATCGAATTTTTACTTCGCTATTCAATATATAAAAATCGAATTTTTACTTCGCTATTCAATATATAAAAATCGAATTTTTACTTCGCTATTCAATATATAAAAATCGAATTTTTACTTCGCTATTCAATATATAAAAATCGAATTTTTACTTCGAAGTTCAATATATAAAAATCATATTTTTATTTCGAAGTTCAATATATAAAAATCATATTTTTATTTCGAAGTTCAATATATAAAAATCATATTTTTATATGAATAAAAATCTCGCCTTTATAGAAATAACAATCTAATCTTTTCTAAATCAAAAATCTAATTTTTTCCTAAATCAAAACTACGATCTTTTTCTAAAAAAAATACGATCTTTTCTAAACAAAAATATGAACTTTTTCTTAGATAAAAATCCTATCTTTATTCTCTAATCATTTAAAAAAAAAATCAAATCTTTAGATTTATAAAAACGAATCTTTAGATTCATAAAAATCTATGGTGTATTCATATAAAAACCTATGGTTTATATTTATAAAAAATCTATCATTCTTGTTCATAAATAAAATAAAAACCAAACTACCTAAAAAAAAAAAATAGAAAACTTACAGCGAGAGGGGGTTCAGCGTGGTTTGAAGAAGGAGGGGGGGGAAAGAGAAGGCGGCTCCGACGATGGCAGGTGGCGGCTTGGGGGTTT
This sequence comes from Allium sativum, assembly GCA_030737875.1. Taxonomy (NCBI): domain Eukaryota; kingdom Viridiplantae; phylum Streptophyta; class Magnoliopsida; order Asparagales; family Amaryllidaceae; genus Allium; species Allium sativum. The sequence goes on along the minus strand of CM060912.1, from coordinate 245,253,056 downwards.
CGGTACTGGGTTGAAGCGGGGTTCGGTTTTGGGTTGGGCTGAGCGAATCGGGCGCGCGCGTGGTCTCGAGATGGTGAAGGAGAGACGGAGAAGCAGAGGAAGGGGATGGTGGCGTTTGCGACGGAAGAGGGTGGGCCCGGCGGCGTCGGGGCTGTGGTGGGCGCGATTCGTCATCGAGTTTTTTTCTTTTCTTTTTATTTTTGATTTCTGAAGTCAACGGGAGGGAAAGAGGGGGTTAAGGAGAAAAAGGGGGTAATTATTTAATTATTTTATTTTATTTTCAATCCAAAAAGTTACTTTAAATTTCGATCTCCAAACGAGACCCACCGACTGTCGCCCATAGCGTTTTACCCCCATTCCGAACATAATGGGATATGCACTGCAAGCTGATTCGATCGTTACAATCAGTTTCTGCTGAATTTACATTTAAATCATTATATTGGATTTTAAACGTACATTTCAAATTACCGGGGTCACATACTAACTCTAAAAATCCTCGAAAAATATTTTCTAGCTTCGTATTGACGATACGGTCCTAACAAAACTAGTTTCGTCGAATTCTGAGACCGTTGGAAAAATGGCCATTTACCAGTCGATTAAAATCAACTGAAACTGGTCAAACGCGTTTTCATTTACCACGCTCACATATTGATTCGAAAAATTATGAAATTTGAAACCTAGCAATAACTTTACCTCACGGACCCAACAAAACTGGTTTCGTCGAAATCTGAGGTCGTTTGCAAAATGTCCATTTTTAAGGGCCTGAATTCCATAGCGACTATTCAGAATTTTCAACTGGACATATCTTTTGATTCCCACTATGAAATCTCGATTTTTCTGATTCGTTGGAAAGATATCATCAATTAGATCCTAATGTTTTTGGTTTCACTAAAATACGGATTGTTTTGCACCCGGTACACTCAATTGAAGTTTGAAATCGAATTATCGAACTACCGCGCCATTTTCAATTCTATTTCTAATTATATATAAATATTTATATTCTAACGACGACGCGTATAAATATATACGTTCGAATTATATTCAAAATAAATTTCTCGTCGATATTATTTAAAATAATACATTTTAAATATTCAAAATTCGCTAAAATTGCCAAAATAAAAATTTTAAACTGGCCCAGATTTTGCGGGTTATTACACTTGAGTATCCACGTATTCACTTTTTATTAAGGTTACTTGGTTTATTAGCTCACAATTGGCTGCTTACTTTCTTTATTCAGCTCTATGCTGTCGGAGTGGACTTCCGCTTATTATTTACTACAATTATTAGACTTAATACTTTCAATTATAAGTCTACTAATAATAAGCCTACATTATTCTTTTTAATTTAATCATAACTTTGTCTTACACTATTATCACAACTTGTTGTTGTTTACTTATTAACTTTGTTCTCTTAACTAAGGTTTATTAATAAGTTCTCTTTTGTAAATTATAACTTATCTTATAATTTCTCTTGTTCTTAAGACAAACCTACCTATTATATTTCATTCTCATTCATATAATAAATAATAATAATAGGTAATATTCCCCATTCATCACAATTCTTCTTAGGTTCCTTAATATTAACCAACTTTTACTGTTATAATCTTTCTTTAGTTACCGTCATGTACCTTTTTATTATTTCAGGAAAATATTTCACACACCTCATTAGATTGGTTAGCGGAAATATATAATGATTTATTTTTGTAACGTACATCGATTAAGATCTGTAGTTGCAAGCTACTTCTTTTATTTTCAATATGGACATACATAAATATTTTATTTGATTAGTGGGAAAAACGGTCAAAGAATCCCTATTTCACGCTAATCATTTTTTTCTTTCTTTTCTTGCAACTATGTTCTCAGTAATTTTGTCATTATAGAAATGTATCCATTTTTTCCTAAATCTAATTAACTCGGTCCACTACAAATTTCCCCCTTTTATTTTCTAGTTAGATGTTAATTCCCGTTTTCATTTACCATTTCCAATCACTGTAATTCCATTTACAACATATCCAATTTATCATTAAATAACAATCTTAAGAACATATTCATGTTTATTATAAATTCCACATTTCAGTATTAAATAATTCTTAATCTAAACAGAAAATTAATGGAATAAATTTGTACAACAGTAAACCTACTTAAAAATAGATTATATTGCAATTACCGTGTAATAGCCCGCATCTCTGTTCGTGCAAGATATTGTCCCCAACTTAGCCACCGTATATTTGTGGGGCTTTGTTCCTCAAAAGGCGTCGGCGTTAGTAAGAGATGGGCTTTACTATATAAGTACCCACTTCACGCACAGGCTTCCACAATGTGGGACTTAGGGGTCTTACATTCTCCCCTTCTATAGAGTCCAACGTCCCCGTTGGCTCACAAACACCTCACCCAGGCGTTGTGGTCCACATAGGAGCCACAATTCCGGCTGGGTATTGGCTCTGATGCCATTGTAATAGCCCGCATGTGACGACAAGGAATTTCGCTCAATCCGAATCAGTCGTTAAACAGATCTAGACCGTTCGAAATCCCTGATCGTTTTGAGAACACGACAAATAGAACGCAGACGGAAGAACATTTCATTGTTATTACAACAATTCCATCAGAATACAAGAATATACAGAGTATAAATGAATAAATTACGTAGCAGCGGAAAATAATACAAAGCACATCTGAAGGTGATATACGGATACAGAGCTTTCCGGATATCATTCCAGCTGTAAACCAGGATCCTGTGAATATAAATCTGCAAAACCAAAACTACTAGCTGCCCATGTCGAAAATAGGGGCACCCAGAGTTTAGGTTAAAACAATAAACTCCAGGTCAGTCATGTGACTGGTGTGAAAACTAAAACAGTTATTTAAAACTTTACTTTAAAAGAGAGTAATTCAAGGGACCACGCCGTATAACACGGAACGGGTTTCCTCCCAAGAATACCAGTGCATAGAATAAACAACGCAATGCTTTTTGAAAAATGAAGCTATTATAAGACCCAGGTCCCATCACACAATGCAACGCAAACCGGAGGATAGGGTTTTCCCTTATAATAGCCAAACATGCTTGGTACGTTTAAAACAAATCATTTGATACTATAATAAGTGTATAGTGTCAAAACAATTTCAATCATAAATATAAATCATAGACAACATAGCATCCCATGCTACTATGTCGCCATACTAGGCTCTACAAATAAAGCCGAAATATCTCGTATTGGAAATTGGATTTCCATCATGAGTCGAGGCAAGGGGCAAGCTCCTCTCCGCTTCGAGACACTCTAGCAAATGCCTCAGGACTACACACTCTGGGTAACCCTGGATCGGCTGGGCCAGTCCTCTCTTACGTTTGAGGATTGGCAATTCCTGAACACACGTTTCTCGGTCCTTACAGACCTATAATCGAGGCGCCTCATTCCAACAACCACAAAGGTGAAAAGTATATAAATGTCAGGGCTGGTAAGTCACTGACACCACCAAAGCTAGAAAGAAACGTCGTGTCCTCCCAGCGGTCCGTATCCTGTTTTTAACTCATACCGAGGTGTGAGGCTCGCGAATTCACATTATACCCAAAGCTACGCCACAAAGGCCGTGCTTTGATCATCAACCACAAGACTTTGCTTTTCAACAGAAGCCTTGATCCATGCCACTCAGCATGCCACACAGGCAATTCATGCCATGCGATTGATATCTATCGATATATAACCTCTAAGCTCGTACGTCTCAGAGAAGAGCGTTAAGCAAGAGAATAAATTCTCCGCCGCCAAACAGATATATATTTAACATAAATCAATCAACACTGAATAAAATCCAATGTCAGACACACAATCCACTTACAAGTTCGTTCTGGGTCTGAACGAAACCGGAGGAACTTTCCTCGCATATCCATCCATCTCCAAGTACGTCTGGACGACCACCGACTATTTCCATCCTCTTGGGTGTACAGCCCAATCAGGATCATCAGTATTATCCAAACGATGTGAAGACTTCCGGTCTTCGACCACCGTCATCATCTTCGACTTATCGTCGAATCGGTTATTCAGAATGGGTATAAACCCGGACTTTCCGAACAACCCGCATATATTAAAAACAAATGCTACACAAACACAACATACGCCTCATTCCAATTCATTAGTCACTAACCGCAAATTAGCAAGAGAACAATTTCCCAAATATTAACCCTGAAGGCCGAAACCAACATCAGATCAATACCCAGGAAACCATTCTTCTTAAATAACCTACATCTAGTTTCTAGATTTCATATTCTTAGGGAAAGGTTCCCATTAATTTTATCCAAGATAAATTCTTTGAAATTTATCCTTTAATCTTCCTTTGGATCCCAATTCAAACCAAATTATGGTTTTTCCAAACTAGTCGAGACTAGCGAACCATACCGAAGTAATTATTTATTTTATTTCCCAATCCCAACCTATGCATCCCATGAAGCAAAACTGGTAATACTCCATATCTAATACCACAGTGTTATCGGTAAAATTAATTACCATTTCACATTCAAATCTAATTAAAGATTTAACTATCGCTTTGGAGAAAAACTGGTGATACTCCATTCTCGCTCATTTTTTCAAATTTGATAATTTAGATTATCAATCCCCATTTCAATCTAATTGCAGATTCATTAAAACTCCTTTTTCTGGGTTAAAGAACTAATGTCATTTAAAACACAGTTCACGACAAACCCAAATCACATTCTATTTATTATCGGGTTAAAGAACAAATGTTATTTAAAACACCGTTCACGATAAACCCACAAATCAATTCTGTTTAAAACCCATTTCAAATCCAGTTTATTTATTTAAAAATAAACGGGTTTAATTTTAGTTCAAAACCAGTTCATTTTGATAAAATTTTATTTTTATCTTTTCAAATATGGAGTTTTTCATCCCAATTTTCCCCAAATCATTTCTTATGATTTTACACAAATTATTACTATTTTTAATAATTTTATCAAGGCCCGTACAGTCGATTTCCATCAACGGCCATCGAACTGCACTTACAACGACCTTTCCCAAAATTGTTTTGGACGTATCTCCAAATCCAACCATTAGATTTCTAATTTCTAATATTCGTTAGAAAGCTCTTTTCGATACGAACCCAACGGTTCCGGTTTTAGGAGAATCCGACGGTCGGATCTCCCGTAATGTCCGTTCGAAATAAATGGTCGAAATTCACGAACTGCCGCGGCGCGGCGCGTTCTATTCAAGCCATTTTATTATATATATTATATATAATATATATTTCGTCGATTCCTATTTAAAACGAATTTTATAAATAGTTTTGAATTCGTTTCAAAACCAATTTCAACCTTTATTTCAAATTCAAATCAAAATTGAATTTTCTATTATAAACCCTTTTTATTTTCATTTCTATTTGATTTCAATTCAAATCGATTTTGATTCGATTCGAATTCATTTTCTTTTCAATTTGATTCGAATTCGTTTTCTTTTCAATTCAATTCCAATCCATTTTCTAGTCAGTTCAGATCAAATTCGTTTTCTATTCAATTCAGTTCAAATTCGTTTTCTATTCAATTCAGTTCAAATTCGTTTCGTTTTCTAATTAAATCAAATTCGTTTTCTATTCAAATCAAATTCAATTCATTTTCTAATCAAATCAAATTCGTTTTCTATTCAAATCAAATTCAATTCGTTTTCTAATCAAATCAAATTCGTTTTCTATTCAAATCAAATTCAATTCGTTTTCTAATCAAATCAAATTCAATTCGTTTTCTATTCAACTCAGTTCAAATTTGTTTTCTTTTCAATTCAATTCAAATTGGTTTTCTATTCGATTTAATTCAATTTAATCCAAATTTCATTTCAAAATATTCGATTTCGAAATCACTTTTCAATATTCAATATAAAATGAATAAAATTGATATAAATATCGTTCACGTCATAATGGCGTCAATTTAATCAACACGGCTTCATATATTTCTATTTTCACATATTCTATTTCAAATATTTCTTATTATCAAAATATTTCTATTTCAAATATTTCCATTTCAAATGTTCTATTTCAAATATTTCTATTTCAAATATTTCGTTCAACACATGACTAATCTCAACGGATGAGTATTGTCAACACATGAACCTTTATTTTATATTGATAAAGATGTAAATTTTATTATTAAAATATTTCGTTCAACACATGACTAATCTCAACGGATGATTACAGTCAACACATGAACCTTTATATTATATTGATAAAGATGTAAATTTTATTATTAAAATATTTCGTTCAACACATGACTAATCTCAATGGATGAGTACAGTCAACACATGAACCTTTATATTATAATATTCTTTATTTTCTAAATTGGAATGAGGCCCAATCAATTACCATATAACGTTAATTATATGGATTCCATACACATATGTATAAAATAGCAGCGATAAATAATCAACCATCATCCAAAGTGCACTACACTGTATAAGCATCAAATATAAATATCTAACGCTTATAACAGCCTGTCGATCCATCGATCGACATACAACTGATTATTGGGATTAGTGTATGTCGTATTGCATCCCAATACCCGTGTGGGGTTTCAAACAATCAAACATAGATTTTATTTGTGCAGTTGGGCGATGTGTAAAATTTATCGACCCAACAATATCCTTCAAATAGGTGTACATAAACAAACCGTCCGGTTTGTAAATGAATATTTTATTTTATTCACTTCCACGTTAAAAATTATATTTTTAACGATAAAATATTTTATTTCAACTCATGAATTTCCATTCAGTTCATTTACACAATAAAAATGATATTTTTATTTTTCTAACATATTTTAGGAAATTTCGGCAGCATAACGGCACGATACTAGAAACGGGACGAGGCCTAGCCTTATCCCCGGTCTAGTGAAGGCCCACGCCATTCACACATCAATCGAATCCATTCCATTTCACCAAACAATCAAATTTCAATCAAATAATCTAACTAATTTTTGCAATCAAACAAACAAGTCCATGGTCTGTGGACGATTGTGTCGGGTGCTACTAAACACCGTCTGCATCCTAGTATATATATAAGTAGAAAAAGAAATTGAAGAGTGAGAAGTTCTCACCGATAGCTATCCTAACTCCACGACACTTCCTTTATAGAAACCTTCATCGTTATCGCATTTTTGTCATCTTCGTTGCCCGTAGCCACTACATATATAAAAATCGAATTTTTACTATGCTATTCAATATATAAAAATCGAATTTTTACTAGGCTATTCAATATATAAAAATCGAATTTTTTACTATGCTATTCAACATATAAAAATCGAATTTTTACTATGCTATTCAATATATAAAATTCGAATTTTTACTATGCTATTCAATATATAAAAATCGAATTTTTACTATGTTATTCAATATATAAAAATCGAATTTTTACTATGCTATTCAATATATAAAAATCGAATTTTTACTATGCTATTCCATATATAAAAATCGAATTTTTATAATCACGCTGTATGGATAAAAATTCTATTTTTACACTGCTATTCTCTATATAAAGATTTCGCCTTTCTACCTATAAAAATATCGTCTTTTTATATCCTACCATATAAAGATCACATCTTTATTATCTGTATAATATGAAAATTATATTTTCAACCTTTACATGCGATAAAAATTATATTTTTATAAATAAAAATTATATTTTTACTTTAACCTTCAACGAATAAAAATCTAATTTTAACATTCAAAGAGTAAAAATCTAATTTCTCTTCACCTTCTGATATGGAAAAATCTAATTTTTACTTCAATAAAAATTCTATCTTTCTATTATGAAAATCCGCCCTTTTCGATTATAAAAATTCTAGCTTTTCTATTTTCAAAAATCCCGTCTTTTCTATTTTTAAAAATCCCGTCTTTTCTATTTATACTTTCAAAACATCGCCATTTATATTTTCAAAACATCTCTAATTTCAGTTTCAAAATAATGCTAATCATACCTAATAAAAATAAAATAAAAAAGCAAAACAAAAATAAATAAATCAATAAAAACTTACAGTTGAAAAATCGTGAAAGGGGACGGGTCTGCCTACGTTCGCCGGAGGTGGTGGGCGTGGTCGGAGGTGGTGGGCGTGGTCGGAGGCAGTTGCTGGCGTGGGTCAGGTGGTGGGGTTTGCGGTCTTCGATGTGGAGGGAAGGAGGGGCTGCGATCTTCGAGGTAGAGGGGGGTAGCTTGCGTCGGTCTTTAGGTTAAGGGGGGGTGCGGATGAGGGGGGCTTCGCGGTTGCGCGCAGAGGGGTGTCTGTGTCGCGTCGATCGAAGAGGGGGGTGGGTTCGGAGGAGGCGCCCCTCCTCTGAGGCGGCGACGATCAATCAGGGGGGGCGGCGGCGGGTTCCCCCCGTCTTTCCCTTTCTTCTTCTTTTTTTTCCTTTTATTTTCGTTCTGAAATGATTTCAACGGGGGGGGGGGGGGGGGGTTAAGGAGAAAAGGAAAGGGGGGGGGATATTTTATTTTTATTTATTTAATTATTTTATTTACTAAAAGTTGACTTTTTATTTCGACCTCGAAACGAGGCCCACCGCCTGTCGTCCATAGCGTTTTACCCCCATTCCAAACACAATGGGATATGTATCATTCGCTGATTCAACTGTTTCGATCAGTTTTCGTCAAAATCAGCGTATAACTCTATATATTAAATTTAAACGAGCATTTTTATTTACCGGGGTCACATACGAACTCTATAAATTGTGGAAAAATATTTTCTAGCTTCGTATTGACGATACGGCCCTAACAAAACTAGTTTCGTCGAATTCTGAGACGGTTGGAAAAATGGCCATTTTCCAGTCGATTAAAATCAACTGAAACTGGTCAAACACGTTTTCCTTTGCCACGCTCACATATTGATTCGAAAAATTATGAAATTTGGAATCTAGCAATAATTTGACATCACGGACCCAACAAAAGTGGTTTCGTTGAAATCCGAGGTCGTTTGCAAAATTTCCATTTTTAAGGGCCTGAATTCCATAGCGACTATTCAGAATTTTCAACTGGACATATCTTTTGATTCCCGCTATGAAATTTCGATTTTCGGATTCGTTGGAAAGATATTATCAATTAGATCCTATTATTTTTGGTTTCACTAAAATCCAGATTGTTTTGCACCCGGTACATTCAATTGAAGTTTAAAATCGAATTATCGAACTACCGCGCCATTTTCAATTCCTTTTATAATTATATATAATTATTTATATTCTAACGACGACGTATATAATATATACGTTCAAAATATATTCAAAATAAATTTTCATCGATATTATTTAAAATAATCCATTTTAAATATTCACAATTCGCTAAAATTGACAAAATAAAAATTTTAAATTGGCTCGCATTTCCAGGTTATTACAATCTCCCCCACTTAAAACTTTTCGCCCCCGAAAAGGAACAAAGTCGAAAGTGGTTTGATTAATCAACTCTACGCTCGATCCGGCTTCCATTCTCCAACTTTTCAGTTTCTGAGAATTTTCAAATTCTTCAAAAATTTGGCTAACACCCTAAATTTTCGAAAAATTTCGCCATAACCTCTCCTGCACCGGGAGCCACGGAAAAATCCCGAAATTGCCGTATAGGCCTTCTGATCTCAAAAAGAAAAAGCCAAGCGGCTAGCCAATAGGCTCATAAAATCATCATCACCCAAACAAAACAGTAAATTATAGTAAATATGTACCTATTTGTCGGGCAAACAAATTTTATTCTCTGCTCTAGCCTCCTTGCTATAACCTGTTCAATGTAAGTATATGTATATGCAAGCAAATGTGACTAATTTTCAATATAATCCAATATTTGGTTCAATTAGGCTAAATGGTTCAAAATTATCAAACAAATCAACAAACAACACAAACATCAATCAATTAGTGAATTAGAGTTTCAAATTCATAATTTTGATATATATACTGAAAATCATGTTTTTGATGCCAAATCACAACAATGAATTCTAGCTATATTTTGGTTCTCACACCAGTCTAATGGGAATATATAGAAATCACACCTTCGAAACACGAAAATAAATACTGGTGATGGCGCGCCATCATCAGAATCATGTCCGGGCGACTAGAATGTGATTCTATATCTATCTAATATATTAAAACTTCGAATATACGTTCATGACGCGTATATGCAAAATCTTTATATATTGGATTGTCCAAATTCAAAATAAATAAATTATTCAAATACGTTTAAAACGATTTAAATTTTCAAAACAAAATTGTTTTCATTTGAAAAATATACACTTCACACTCGTTCTAGGATACTACTGATCCTATCTCTAACGAGTCATTCTAATTGGATATTACTAATCCAATATCTGATGAATTCTTTCGTATGGTTCTAATGTGTCTTGTTCTCGAGCTCTGTAAACCAAAGCTCTGATACCAAATGTGACGGCAAGGAATTTCGCTCGATCCGAATCAGTCGTTAAACCGATCTAGACCGTTCGAAATCCCTGATCGTTTTGAGAACACGACAAATAGAACGCAGACGGAAGAACATTTCATTGTTATTACAACAATTCCATCAGAATACAAGAATATACAGAGTATAAATGAATAAATTACATAGCAGCGGAAAATAATACAAAGCACATCTGAAGGTGATATACGGATACAGAGCTTTCCGGATATCATTCCAGCTGTAAACCAGGATCCTATGAATATAAATCTGCAAAACCAAAACTACTAGCTGCCCGTGTCGAAAATAGGGGCACCCAGAGTTTAGGTTAAAACAATAAACTCCATGTCAGTCATGTGACTGGTGTGAGAACTAAAACAGTTATTTAAAATTTTACTTTAAAAGAGAGTAATTCAAGGGACCATGCCGTATAACACGGAACGGGTTTCCTTCCAAGAATACCAGTGCATAGAATAAACAACGCAATGCTTTTTGAAAAATGAAGCTATTATAAGACCCAGGTCCCATCACACAATGCAATGCAAGCCGGAGGATAGAGTTTTCCCTTATAATAGCCAAACATGCTTGGTACGTTTAAAACAAATCATTTGATACTATAATAAGTGTATAGTGTCAAAACAATTTCAATCATAAATATAAATCATAGACAGCATAGCATCCCATGCTACTATGTCGCCATACTAGGCTCTACAAGTAAAGCCGAAATATCTCGTATTGGAAATTGGATTTCCGTCATGAGTCGAGGCAAGGGGAAAGCTCCTCTCCGCTTCGAGACACTCTAGCAAATGCCTCAGGACTACACACTCTGGGTAACCCTGGATCGGCTGGGCCAGTCCTCTCTTACGTTTGAGAATTGGCAATTCCTGAACACACGTTTCCCGGTCCTTACAGACCTATAATCGAGGCGCCTCATTCCAACAACCACAAAGGTGAAAAGTATATAAATGTCAGGGCTGGTAAGTCACTGACACCACCAAAGCTAGAAAGAAACGTCGTGTCCTCCCAGCGGTCCGTATCCCGTTTTTAACTCATACCGAGGTGTGAGGCTCGCGAATTCACGTTATACCCAAAGCTATGCCACAAAGGCCGTGCTTTGATCATCAACCACAAGACTTTGCTTTTCAACAGAAGCCTTGATCCATGCCACTCAACATGCCACACAGGCAATTCATGCCATGCGATTGATATCTATCGATATATAACCTCTAAGCTCGTACGTCTCAGAGAAGGGCGTTAAGCAAGAGAATAAATTCTCCGCCGCCAAACAGATATATATTTAACATAAATCAATCAACACAGAATAAAATCCAATGTCAGACACACAATCCATTTACAAGTTCGTTCTGGGTCTGAACGAATCCGGAGGAACTTTCCTCGCATATCCATCCATCTCCAAGTACGTCTGGACGACCACCGACTATTTCCATCCTCTTGGGTGTACAGCCCAATCAGGATCATCAGTATTATCCAAACGATGTGAAGACTTCCGGTCTTCGACCACCGTCATCATCTTCGACTTATCGTCGAATCGGTTATTCAGAATGGGTATAAACCCGGACTTTCCGAACAACCCGCGTATATTAAAAACAAATGCTACACAAACACAACATACGCCTCATTCCAATTCATTAGTCACTAACCGCAAATTAGCAAGAGAACAATTTCCCAAATATTAACCCTGAAGGCCGAAACCAACATCAGATCAATACCCAGGAAACCATTCTTCTTAAATAACCTACATCTAGTTTCTAGATTTCATATTCTTAGGGAAAGGTTCCCATTAATTTTATCCAAGATAAATTCTTTGAAATTTATCCTTTAATCTTCCTTTGGATCCCAATTCAAACCAAATTATGGTTTTTCCAAACTAGTCGAGACTAGCGAACCATACCGAAGTAATTATTTATTTTATTTCCCAATCCCAACCTATGCATCCCATGAAGCAAAACTGGTAATACTCCATATCTAATACCACAGTGTTATCGGTAAAATTAATTACCATTTCACGTTCAAATCTAATTAAAGATTTAACTATCGCTTTGGAGAAAAACTGGTGATACTCCATTCTCGCTCATTTTTTCAAATTTGATAATTTAGATTATCAATCCCCATTTCAATCTAATTGCAGATTCATTAAAACTCCTTTTTCTGGGTTAAAGAACTAATGTCATTTAAAACACAGTTCACGACAAAACCAAATCACATTCTATTTATTATCGGGTTAAAGAACAAATGTTATTTAAAACACCGTTCACGATAAACCCACAAATCAATTCTGTTTAAAACCCATTTCAAATCCAGTTTATTTATTTAAAAATAAACGGGTTTAATTTTAGTTCAAAACTAGTTCATTTCGATAAAATTTTATTTTTATCTTTTCAAATATGGAGTTTTTCATCCCAATTTTCCCCAAATCATTTCTTATGATTTTACACAAATTATTACTATTTTTAATAATTTTATCAAGGCCCGTACAGTCGATTTCCATCAACGGCCATCGAACTGCACTTACAGCGACCTTTACCAAAATTGATTTGGACGTATCTCCAAATCCAACCATTATATTTCTAATATTCGTTAGAAAGCTCTTTTCGATACGAACCCAACGGTTCCGGTTTTAGGAGAATCCGACGGTCGGATCTCCCGTAATGTCCGTTCGAAATAAATGGTCGAAATTCACGAACTGCCGCGGCGCGGCGCGTTCTATTCAAGCCATTTTATTATATATATTATATATAATATATATTTCGTCGATTCCTATTTAAAACGAATTTTGTAAATAGTTTTGAATTCGTTTCAAAACCAATTTCAACCTTTATTTCAAATTCAAATCAAAATTGAATTTTCTATTATAAACCCTTTTTACTTTCATTTCTATTTGATTTCAATTCAAATCGATTTTGATTCGATTCGAATTCATTTTCTTTTCAATTTGATTCGAATTCGTTTTCTTTTCAATTCAATTCCAATCCATTTTCTAGTCAGTTCAGATCAAATTCGTTTTCTATTCAATTCAGTTCAAATTCGTTTTCTATTCAATTCAGTTCAAATTCGTTTCGTTTTCTAATTAAATCAAATTCGTTTTCTATTCAAATCAAATTCAATTCATTTTCTAATCAAATCAAATTCGTTTTCTATTCAAATCAAATTCAAATCGTTTTCTAATCAAATCAAATTCGTTTTCTATTCAAATCAAATTCAATTCGTTTTCTAATCAAAACAAATTCAATTCGTTTTCTATTCAATTCAGTTCGAATTTGTTTTCTTTTCAATTCAATTCAAATTGGTTTTCTATTCGATTTAATTCAATTTAATCCAAATTTCATTTCAAAATATTCGATTTCGAAATCACTTTTCAATATTCAATTTAAAATGAATAAAATCGATATAAATATCGTTCACGTCATAATGGCGTCAATTTAATCAACACGGCTTCATATATTTCTATTTTCACATATTCTATTTCAAATATTTCTTATTATCAAAATATTTCTATTTCAAATATTTCCATTTCAAATATTCTATTTCAAATATTTCGTTCAACACATGACTAATCTCAACGGATGAGTACTATCAACACATGAACCTTTATTTTATATTGATAAAGATGTAAATTTTATTATTAAAATATTTCGTTCAACACATGACTAATCTCAACGGATGATTACAGTCAACACATGAACCTTTATATTATATTGATAAAGACGTAAATTTTATTATTAAAATATTTCGTTCAACACATGACTAATCTCAACGGATGAGTACAGTCAACACATGAACCTTTATATTATAATATTATTTATTTTCTAAATTGGAATGAGGCCCAATCAATTACCATATAACGTTAATTATATGGATTCCATACACACATGTATAAAATAGCAGCGATAAATAATCAACCATCATCCAAAGTGCACTACACTGTATAAGCATCAAATATAGATATCTAACGCTTATAACAGCCTGTCGATCCATCGATCGACATACAACTGATTATTGGGATTAGTGTATGTCGTATTGCATCCCAATACCCGTGTGGGGTTTCAAACAATCAAACATAGAATTTATTTGTGCAGTTGGGCGATGTGTAAAATTTATCGACCCAATCAATATCCTTCAAATAGGTGTACATAAACAAACCGTCCGGTTTGTAAATGAATATTTTAGTTTATTCACTTCCACGTTAAAAATTATATTTTTAACGATAAAATATTTTATTTCAACTCATGAATTTCTATTCAGTTCATTTACACAATAAAAATGATATTTTTATTTTTCTAACATATTTTAGGAAATTTCGGCGGCATAACGACACGATACTAGAAACGGGACGAGGCCTAGCCTTATCCCCGGTCTAGTGAAGGCCCACGCCATTCACACATCAATCAAATCTATTCCATTTCACCAAACAATCAAATTTCAATCAAATAATCTAACTAATTTTTGCAATCAAACAAACAAGTCCACGGTCTACGGACGATTGTGTCGGGTGCTACTAAACACCGTCTGCATCCTAGTATATATATAACTAGAAAAAGAAATTGAAGAGTGAGAAGTTCTCACCGATAGCTATCCTAACTCCACAACACTTCCTTTATAGAAACCTTCATCGTTATCGCATTTTTGTCATCTTTGTTGCCCGTAGCCACTACATATATAAAAATCGAATTTTTACTATGCTATTCAATATATAAAAATCGAATTTTCACTATGCTATTCAATATATAAAAATTGAATTTTTTACTATGCTATTCAATATATAAAAATTGAATTTTTACTATGCTATTCAATATATAAAAATCGAATTTTTACTATGCTATTCAATATATAAAAATCGAATTTTTTCTATGCTATTCAATATATTAAAATCGAATTTTTACTATGCTATTCAATATATAAAAATCGAATTTTTATAATCACGCTATATGGATAAAAATTCTATTTTTACACTGCTATTCTCTATATAAAGATTTCGCCTTTCTACCTATAAAAATATCGTCTTTTTATATCCTACCATATAAAGATCACATCTTTATTATCTATATAATATGAAAATTATATTTTCAACCTTTACATGCGATAAAAATTACATTTTTATAAATAAAAATTATATTTTTACTTTAACCTTCAACGAATAAATATCTAATTTTAACATTCAAAGAGTAAAAATCTAATTTCTCTTCACCTTCTGATATGGAAAAATCTAATTTTTACTTCAATAAAAATTCTATCTTTCTATTCTGAAAATCTGCCCTTTTCGATTATAAAAATTCTACCTTTTCTATTTTTAAAAATCCCGTGTTTCTATTTTTAAAAATCCCGTCTTTTCTATTTATACTTTCAAAACATCACCATTTATATTTTCAAAACATCTCTAATTTCAGTTTCAAAATAATGCTAATCATACCTAATAAAAATAAATAAATCAATAAAAACTTACAGTTGAAAAATCGTGAAAGGGGAGGGGTCTGCCTACGTTCGCCTGAGGTGGTGGGCGTGGTCGGAGGCGGCTGCTGGCATGGGTCAGGTGGTGGGGTTTGCGGTCTTCGATGTGGAGGGAAGGAGGGGCTGCGATCTTCGAGGTAGAGGGGGGGTAGCTTGCGTCGGTCTTTAGGTTAAGGGGGGGTGCGGATGAGGGGGGCTTCGTGGTTGCGTGCAGAGGGGGGGTGTCTGTGTCGCGTCGATCGAAGAGGGTGGGTGGGTTCGGAGGAGGTGCCCCTCCTTTGAGGCGGCGACGATCAATCAGGGGGGCGACGGCGAGTTCCCCCCCCCCTCTTTCCCTTTCTTCTTCTTTTTTTCCTTTTATTTTCGTTCTGAAATGATTTCAACGGGGGGGGGGGGGGAGGGGGGCTGGTTAAGGACAAAAGGAAAGGGTGGAATATTTTCTTTTTATTTATTTAATTATTTTATTTACTAAAAGTTGGCTTTTTATTTCGACCTCGAAACGAGGCCCACCGCCTGTCGTCCATAGCGTTTTACCCCCATTCCGAACACAATGGGATATGTATCGTTCGCTGATTCGACTGTTTCGATCAGTTTTCGTTAAAATCAACGTATAACTCTATATATTGAATTTAAACGAGCATTTTTATTTACCGGGGTCACATACGAACTCTATAAATTGTAGAAAAATATTTTCTAGCTTCGTATTGACGATACGGCCCTAACAAAACTAGTTTCGTCGAATTCTGAGACCGTTGGAAAAATGGCCAATTTCCAGTCGATTAAAATCAACTAAAACTGGTTAAACACGTCTTCCTTTGCCACGCTCACATATTGATTCGGAAAATTATGAAATTTGGAATCTAGCAATAATTTGACATCACGGACCCAACAAAAGTGGTTTCGTCGAAATCCGAGGTCGTTTGCAAAATTTCCATTTTTAAGGGCCTGAATTCCATAGCGACTATTCAGAATTTTCAACTGGACATATCTTTTGATTCCCGCTATGAAATTTCGATTTTCCGGATTCGTTGGAAAGATATTATCAATTAGATCCTATTATTTTTGGTTTCACTAAAATCCGGATTGTTTTGCACCCGGTACATTCAATTGAAGTTTAAAATCGAATTATCGAACTACCGCGCCATTTTCAATTCCTTTTATAATTATATATAATTATTTATATTCTAACGACGACGTATATAATATATACGTTCGAAATATATTCAAAATAAATTTTCGTTGATATTATTTAAAATAATCCATTTTAAATATTCACAATTCGCTAAAATTGCCAAAATAATTTTTTTAAATTGGCTCGCATTTCCGGGTTATTACACCGCATCTCCGTTCGCGCAAGATATTATCCCCAACTTAGCCACCATATAGGTGTGGGGTTTTGTTCCTCAAAAGGCCTCGGCGTTAGTAAGAGATGGGCTCTACTATATAAGTACCCACTTCACACATAGGCTACCACGATGTGGGACTTAGGGGTGTCACATACCGCAAATTCCAATTATTTATCGTGTTAAGAATTGCGGGGAATGTAAACGATAAATATACGTTACCAAAAGGTATAATTTTAAATTCCCTCACCTGACTACTTTCCAATCCTTGAATCTGATTCAAATCTGCTATTCTATGTTTTTCTAATTGAATATAATATTAAGATTACCACGAATTTACAAATCTGATGCTAAAAGAAGAAGGAAAGAAAGAAACCTTAATTATTCAGATTCATTGAATTTACCTCACGTTGACTAGAAATGTGAACGTCTATATTCTAGATTTATAATCTTTGTCTTCAAATCTTGGATCAGAATTCCTAAAAACTAATATTCTAATTTCCGAAAGATTTGGAGAAGAAAGAAAATGGCAAAGCCTTGGCGTTGTCTTAGAAAATATGAGTTGGAGTGCAAAAACCTAGTTTCGGAGATTACTTGTTATATTAAATTATAACGGTGATTATAATTTAATATAGTTAATAGACAATAAACTGGAATTTCAAGGCATCTATTTGGGGAAAATCCATAAATTTGAGAAGTTGCCGTGAAAATAAAGTTTTGAATACTTTATTTGAGATTTAGATTGAAAACAAACCCAAATAGTAAATTATTGAGTCAAATATAATGATATTGGAAAATTATTCCAATATTAGCCCTTTATTGTAAAATAAAAGAACAAATTGGAAGAAAATAATTTTTTAGAAAGTGTAATATTGTTTAACGACCTGCGGGAATTCGACGCCCGAATTACGACAATAATACACAAATCTTGTATCACTTGCTAGAACCCAAGTATCGAAAACACAGATGATTATTCGAAAGAGTATAAAGGGTGAGGTAAGGAAGAAAGAAATATTAGAATAGAAGAAGAAAAAGAAGAACACATGATCAGAGTCTCACATCGCAGCGGAACAAAATATAATATAGAAATAAATCTTTACTGAGAGCTTGAAATAAAACTTACAATCATCAGAGTACACCAACACATCTGGACAATTATAATATCAGTCCTCATATACAACACACAACGGAATAAACATATATCATACGTCTAGACTCTTCCAGCTTGTCTCTTCACTACATCCGATAACTTAAACCTGTACGGCCCGGTCTAACCCGAGCATTACAAATGCACGGATCAGTCTGGTGAACTAGAGTGAGAAAAACACATTAAGTTTATGGGTAACATCCAACTTGATTTTAAAGTTAAAATCTTTTTGAAAGAAAGGATAATAGTAAGACCATATCCATACATAAATACGGACAGTTTTTACCTTACTATAACTCAAATCGTTTTTGAAATCATATATCGTCTGATATTATAATAATGTCCAATATCAAGTAAATAATAATCTAGCAGAACGCATGCATCTCACGCTATACATACATAGTATACAATCAAAACTGCGGGCTCTTATTGGAGAATGGATTTCCAACTATGGCAGGGTATGGGACCACCTTCAGGCAACGTACCTCTGGAGATGAATACATTGAGGATTCAACAAGAACATCTTGCAACCCCGGCTAAATATAACTGGCCTCTCACTTCGCTTGAGAGTACAGAATATATCATTGCCACGGTTGGGAGCCATCCAACCGAACCGATAACATACAAATAAAATAAAGGGACAACCGAAGGCATTTAATTTCACCAGATCAGGTAGTGATATACCCTTTTGATGGGTGCGACCTACCCGATTTTATACCATTTCCCGGTTGAAGAGGCTTGAGGTCTAAATTAATTAATTAATTCATCATTATAATAATATTATTTAATTCTTCTAAACATCGGCCACCATTCACTTTGAATGCCACATCGTCAGATCCGCTGGATATCACTTAATTGATTTCCATAAAATTACTCTAAGTGTTAAGCTAAAAGAAGTGCCCCTCTCTTCGCCACCTACAGAAATACGTTTGTAAAAATCAATGTATATAACTCCTTTGGAAATACTCTGTCAGACACTCGTCCATACAAGTCATCTAGGAACAGGATGAACCGAAGGCACTATCCTACCACATCCTATATAGGTATCACCCAAAGGATCAGTAGCGAGTAGTCCTTGCAATCCGCAAAATCTCAACCACGACTGAATCGCATCATAATACCTCTGTGTTGCAGCACAGAGAATATTCAAGAAATAATTCTTCTGCTTATGAAGATCCACGGTCTTCAATTGCTCCATCTTCTATCTTCACACATTTGCTGGTTCAGAATGGTTTTGGAATATAAATTCGATCCCGGTCTTTCCGTACCTACAATCGTATGGGTCAGATTTGATAGTCGGTTATTTAACAATCAAATAAACAAAATAAAATAGAATGAGTTTATTGATTCAGTACTCGGCATTAATTGGCCTTTAAAAACAATTAACGAAGGTTAATTTAAACTCTTTAAATGTTCGATATTATGAACATATCTTTATAATACTTATTTAACATAAGATTAATTTCAAAACTAAAATATTATAATGCTTAGAAAAAACCTATAATCATATCCCATTTTCTATTCTATTATTGTTTTTCAAAAACATTGGCTACAACATTTCTCGTTATCTATAACTGAGAAATCAACTCGTCTTAATCTTCGTAAAATAACGTTATGAAATCTCTTTTGTTTCATTATTTGGAAACAAAACCAACACTTATTCTTTTCGATTAACTCATTTCAACACGTTACTTTTCATTCCCCTTTTAATCCGAAAATATCGTTATATTTTCATGCACTCTTCTTTATATCCTTTATTTTGAGAATTCTTTATTTCCGTTACTTTGGTAATCACATTTCATATTATCAAACCTCGCAATTTACATTGTGTTATTATTTCTCATCTGGTAATAATATATTGTTCTTAACCTCTTTTCCATTACAAATTAATATCATCCTCAGATAATTGTGAATTCATTCAAGTTGGGGTATTTGAATTACCTCTCATACCTTGATCAACAACGTTCTTATCATAAGATAGATACAAGTTGTAATTCAAAAATCGATATTTATTCTAATATCAACAAATCTCATTAAACAACTATGGTTTATAAAACCTTCTTACTTATTTAAAATATCATTTTTAAAATAAAACTTATTATTACTCATTTTATTGATTAAGTAATCGCCTAATAAAAATCACCTTCTAACCTTAAACTTCTTTCAAAGCGTTCATTCTATAACTAGAATTATTGATACCAATCTCATTTCTAAATCCTTTACCAAACTCAAATCCAAATCCCTTTTTAAATTGTTCCTTTTAAAAATCTCATTTCAATTTCGACCATTTTACTTAATTTCATTATTAATTATCGCCAATTCAAAACACGCCTTGACTTCTCATTTCTTTTTCCTAAATCTTATTTATAAAATCTCAAGTTTTATATAAATCCCTTTTTATCTCGATTTCCCTTTTCCATCTTGTTTCAAATGTTGAGTAAACATTTACTTAAACCATCGTATGCGATGATAATTCCTTTTATAATTTCGTTATAAAACTTGGTTTTTATATCGAAACTCATTTATAATCTCTTTTCCAAACTCAACAATATTCCATTTCAAAATCGGTTACTTACTTAAATGTAATTCATTTAAGAAGTAATTACTTAAATTATTAAAATAATACTTTACTTCGTTATTAACCAGAATTAGTATTAAATTTCTTTTTAAAATCTTATTTAAGTTAAACAATTATATTCTAAATTATTTCACTTCTAATTGGCACAAATAATTTAATTAAATAATCAGTTTTAATTAAAACAATTGACTTGGTCAACTCTAAAACATGATTAACTTGTTGATCCACTTAAACTCGTCTCTTCATTTAAGTTAATTAATAAATTAATTTAAATAACCTCATTCACTTCGATTAATATTAAATAAATAATAATATAATCCCATTTTAATTGTTTCTTAAAAACAATTAATCTCAGTTGTAAATTGTTACATTATTTAAGATGAGGCACGTGCTCCGCACACGGCTGATTTCCCTTTTTATAAACTTCATTTTTAAATCATACATTTAAAAATCTATATTCAGTTATAAAATAAGTTTCATCACTTCATTTTTATCAATTTACCTGAGGTAAATCCATATTTCAAAATGATTGATTTATAGGCCAACTGTTGCCAATTACTCAACCAATGCTGCCCATTGGTTAAAACAAAACCATTAGTTGAATTTCATGCCAATGGTCAATAATCGAATTAATCATCCAAAACAATGGGTTTAAACAGTTCATATAATGATAATATAAAAATGAATAACATCTAATATATTTTGAGGAATTCGGCTGGATCCCTCCAACCTGTTCCTCTCTGCATCCAAATGGGTTAATTCAAATAATATCATTCAATTCGATCTTACTGATTATTTATATAAAAAAAGTAAATAACAGTAATTTAATATCAAGCAATTTATTTAACACTAACAACCAATTTAAACCATTGGTTAAATTGAACACGTTTATTTATAAATGTGTTCAACAAGGTAAGCCATCTTTTTGAAACAATTGTTAAAAACGATTGGTTTTCATTTAAATTCAACTAACATGCAATTCAATCAACTTAGACAACATACATGTAAACATTCAGGACACAACAACAATCAGCAATTATAGCACACAATAAAAACCCGACTTATACAAAATATAAGTGGAAAGAAAAACAAGGTGAGTTTAACTCACCAAAATTTGATTTGTTGTTAAAACAGTTCATTTCAGTTAAATTAAATAAGAGTTTAATTTAACTGGATATCACAGTTGATTCCAATCGAGTCCAGTTCCCTTCCATGACGCAGTGCTTGTTAATGGGAGTACAACGCATCTTCGGTTTTCCAATTCTGAGCACATACGAATAAGTTATGAATATTTAAATTTAACGATGTTATATAATAACTAATTAACCCTTAATTTAATAATTGTATTAGTCCAATTACTTGGAAATTAACAATCCAGGCAGATCAAATTCTTTGATTAACATATATAGAATGAACTCCTCCACGTACTGCTTTTTTATGTTCAACATCCTGTACTGTTAAACCATTACAATAGTTTTAAATAACTAAAATGGATTAATCCATTTTTAATTAAACTTAAAATAGTCTTAATTACTTGATTAGGAAAAATAAGGCCCGACCCCTTCTGCTTTTGGAAAACACGGCTGACTCTCCATCCTGTAACAACATTGTATGTTTTCAGTTATCATGGATTATTTAAACTAAGAACTATTACTTAATTAAGTAATAATTAAATATGGTTAGTACTCAGATTATAAACATCAGCTAATTTCCTTTGGTTCCCTTAATTCCTTACTGTCCTTGCCCACGTTACCTTGATCTGAAAACAGAAGGGACTAATTACTTTGAATAATGTTCCTAATTAATGTTAATGCTAATGAAAATTATAAAATTTAGTTATGTTGGTTCTTGTTTCTCAGCATCCAGACCGCGATTTACCCTTTTCCCAAATCTTAACGTGCCCGATACTGTTTGAATCCCCCCCACCCAAAACTTCTGCTTCATTCCCAGCGTTCCCCACCGTGTTCGATTACCTCTCACCGCTGCTGCACCGTGACCCGTCACAACAACAACTTGACCCCAACAGTATAATGCTTCTTCATATACTCCTGGTTTCCATTCCCAACCTCGTGCCAACACAACGCCATTTACACACAGCACAAAATCCGGCAGTCGCGCCTTATTTCCGTCCATCAGAGTAAGATCCGATGACTCCAGAACTCGCGGCAAGACTCAATCCATCAACGCCCCAAGTTTGATCGATTCCGGTCCTCCCTGTCGCCAGCGAGCTGCTCTCCAATGCAGCGACTACCTGTTGCAATTCCGGTCAGCTTGCTGCCTTAATCTCCATCATCACTGGTGATATTACAGTCCTTTCCGAGCCAAACAATATTTCTTCAGAAAGCTTCAACGATTAATGAACGGATTTAGAGAGATTGAAGGAGGAAGTCGTGCGCAATTGTGGCCATTGAATTAGATGGAGGCGGGTTTGTTTCATTCGTTGACCATAGCGTGTTCTTTGACCGACTATTAGGTTATGGTGGAATTGAATTTATAAGGGAATGGAATTTGGATAGGAAATATTATTATTTTATTCTTATGAAACTTCGACGTCAAGTATCATCTCAAAATACCAACGTACGACCCCCGTTTTTGATAAAAAATGTAATCTTAACATAAAAAGGTATTCCGAACCCAATGGGACAGGTTTCGTCGAATTCCGAGGTCGTTTGTGAGAAGTCCTTTATAAATTTCGATGAAAAATTAAGCGTTTAAAAATTCTATTATTATAGAAAAAATCCAAAAAAAATATGAGACCTTGACATTTTACTAGTCCTCTTCCTAATGGATCAAATGAATCTTGTTTCGTTAAATTTGGAGTTTGTTTGACCAGTCGTTTATTCGTTAAAAGTTGCCCCTGTCTAAATAATCTAAATAATTAAATAGAAACAGAGACTTTTTTGGCCACCGAAGTCACACATGACATCGGTTTTCCATGAAATTTTATTTTCTTATAATAATTTAACGATACGGTTCCAATGAAACTAATTTCATCGAAAACTGAGACCGTTTGCAAGAATGACTATTTTTAACGCTTATATAATATCGATTAAAATATTATATAAATTCCAAATTAATTCAAATAAATCATATTAAATTATTTACAACATATATATCCAAACAGAATATATATACAACTTTAAATATAAATTATACAGCTCAATATTGTCAATTTCGGGTTAGACAATTTAAATTTCCCTTTTAAATATATTAAATAACGTTATATTTTAATAATGATTTTCCATAGCGACTATTTTAAAATTTGAATTGGACATAACTAACAATCTATAACACGAAATCTGGATTTTTCTCTTTCATTAGAAAATTATAATCAATAAGATTCTTTCTTGTTTCACAGAAATCCGACTTATATCAGACCCGGTATATTCAATTGAAGTTTAAAACTCCATATTACGAACTGCCGTGCCATTTCGAGCTCGTTTATAATTAAATAAAATTTAACGTTCAAACTTCGTTTTAATAAATGAATTGAATATTAAAAATCCATTAATATTCCAAATCAATATTTAAAATAATAAAATATATTAAATATATGATTACAAAAAATAAGGGACATTACAATCTTCCCCCCTTAAAAGAATTTCGTCCCCGAAATTACTAAGGTAAGAAAAATATTATAAATCCCATTATCTTTAAAATCTAATTTATTTCAAATTGAAAACCAATATATTATCATCAACATAAATTTTCCAAAATACCAAAAAAAATCTAACACTTTAAATTCCTGAAAAAATTCGATAGAGTCTCCCCTGTACGGAGTTACATCTGCGATAACGTAGGAACAAATAATATATATATACATCGACCCACATGGTCGGAAAACGAAAACCAAAAACCCAAAATTTATATTTTCGCATAGATGTACCTTTTACGAGCGCTATTGAGCATACTGGCTCAATTTACGTGCAATCTACGCAATCAAACTCAAATTTCAAGTCATCTGGCACCTGTACGCAACTTAATTCAACATGCAAGTCACAAATACATGAAATTCAAACAACACTTCATCAATCATCAGGTATGACTATACAAATTCCAAGAACTAAACATGAACCATCATTCCACTTGCAAATATAGGGTTAAATCGTTAATTTCAATTCATATGCAATTCCATTCAAATTATTATACAGGAATTCATTTAGCTTTAAATTTATTTAACTTCTTATTTAACCATTGATGAATTATTCAACCAATCTATCACACAATAATAAAACAACGCATAACAACGTACCCCAATAGATTTAATCCATATCCAACATCAATATTTATTTTGACAACATTCACTTGAGTTTATCATATTATAATTATCAATCGATTAATATCTGATTGATTTGCACTCAATTATATTAATTTATTTTCCAAATCTCAGATTTATCTTATATAATTTCAATACACATCCTTAACTTAACCAAATTAAGTTTTAATTTCAAATCCAATTAACTAATTGATTTTTTTATTAGTTTATTATCATTTCATAATCCATATTCTGATTTTATTTCAAAAATCGTTTTTTCTAATTTATTACATTTTAACTTATTTTTAAGTTAGATTCTGATTCATTCACCTTCATATTACAATTTTTATCCAAAATTTATATGCAAAATTTCTTTTGGTTATGTTAAACCATTCCAAATTCTTAATTCCATTCAAACCAACCAAACAAACAAACAAATAAACAAACCAATATTTAAATAATTTGATAAAATTATTTCTTTTCCTTACAAAAATATATTTCAGGAAAAATTATTTCATTTACCCTCTTTACAAAAGAATATTGTGTCCATTGTTAATTCAAATGCTTCTCAACACTTGAACTGTCAAACAACACAATACAAAACATTTGTATATAAAATTTTCAAATACGCGCGCTTATATATATACACTCAACTAAATCTTGGGTATTGCTGACCCCATCTTTATCGAGTTAAGCCACAAAGCCAAGGTTATTACTAAACCAATAGCTCTGATACCACTGTAATATCCTACGGGAATTCGACGCCCGAATTCCGACAATAATACACAAATCCTGTATCACTTGTCAGAACCCAAGTATCGAAAACACAGATGATTATTAGAAAGAGTATAAAGGGTGAGGTAAGGAAAAAAGAAATATTAGAATAGAAGAAGAAAAAGAAGAACACATGATCAGAGTCTCACATCACAGTGGAACAAAATATAATATAGAAATAAATCTTTACTGAAAGCTTGAAATAAAACTTACAATCACCAGAGTATATCAACACATCTGAGCAGTTATAATATCAGTCCTCATATACAACACACAGCGGAATAAACATATATCATACGCTTGGACTCTTCCAGCTTGTCTCTTCACTGCATTCAATAACTTAAACCTGTACAGCCCGGTCTAACTCGAGCATTACAAATGCACAGATCAGTCTGGTGAACCAGAGTGAGGATAACACACTAAGTTTATGGGTAACATCCAACTTGATTTTAAAGTTAAAATCTTTTTGAAAGAAAGGATAATAGTAAGACCAGCTCCACACATAAATACGGACGGTTTTTACCTTTCTATAACCCAAATCGTTTTTGAAATCATATATCGTCTGATATTATAATAATGTCTAATATCAAGTAAATAACAATCTAGCAGAACGCTTGCATCTCACGCTCTACATACATAGTATACAATCAAAACCGCGGGCTCTTATTGGAGAATGGATTTCCAACTATGGCAAGGTATGGGTCCACCTTCCGACAATGTACCTCTGGAGATGAATACATTGGGGATTCAACAAGAACATCTTACAACCCCGGCTAAACATGACCGGCCCCTCACTTCGCTTGAGAGTACCGAATATATCATTACCACGGTTGGGGGCCAGCCAACCGAACCAATAGCATAAAAATAAAATAAAGGGACAACCAAAGGCATTTAATTTCACCAGATCAGGTAATGATATACCCTTTTGATGGGTGCGACCCATATAGCCATGCGACCTACCCGATTTTATACCATTTCCCGGTTGAAGAGGCTTGAGGTCTAAATAAACTAATTAATTAATCATTATAATATTATTATTTAATTATTCTAAACATCGGCCACCATTCACTTTGAATGCCACATCGTCAGATCCGCTAGATATCACTTAATTGATTTCCACAATAATACTCTGAGCGTTAAGCCAAGAGAAGTGCCCCTATCTTCACCACCAACAGAAATACATTTGTAAAAATCAATGTATGTAACTCCTTTGGAAATACTCTGTCAAACACTCGTCCATACAAGTTATCCAGGAATAGGATGAACCGAAGGCACCCTCCTACCACATCCTATATAGGTATCACCCCAAGGATCAGTAGCGAGTAGTCCTTGCAATCCACAAAATCTCAACCACGACCGAATCA
Organism: Allium sativum; assembly: GCA_030737875.1. Classification (NCBI taxonomy): domain Eukaryota; kingdom Viridiplantae; phylum Streptophyta; class Magnoliopsida; order Asparagales; family Amaryllidaceae; genus Allium; species Allium sativum. The sequence goes on along the minus strand of CM060912.1, from coordinate 245,225,726 downwards.
CATCGTAATAAATCTGCGTTGCAACACAGTGAATATTCAAGAAATAATTCTTCCGCTTATGAAGATCCACAGTCTTCAATTGCTCCATCTTCTATCTTCACGTATTTGCTGGTTCAGAATGGTTTTCAAATATAAATTCGATCCCGGTCTTTCCGTATCAACAATCGTATGGGTCAGATTTGATAGTCGGTTATTTAACTATCAAATAAACAAAATAAAATAGAATGAGTTTACTGATTCAGTACTCGGCATTAGTTGGCCTTTAAAAACAATTAACGAAGGTTAATTTAAAACTCTTTAAATGTTCGATATTATGAACATATCTTTATAATTCTTATTTAACATAAGATTAATTTCAAAACTAATTTATTAAAACACTTAGAAAAAAACCTATAATCATATCCCATTTTCTATTCTATTATTGTTTTTCATAAATATTGGCTATAGCATTTCTCGTTATCTATAACTGAGAAATTAACTCGTCTTAACCTTCGTAAAATAACATTACGAAATCTCTTTTGTTTCATTATTTGGAAACAAAACCAACATTTATTCTTTTCGATTAACTCATTTCAACATGTTACTTTTCATTCCCCTTTTAATACGAAAACATCGTTATATTTTCACGCACACTTCTTTATATCCTTTATTTCGGGAATTCTTTATTTCCATTACTTTGGAAATCACATTTTATATTATCAAACCTCGCAATTTACATTGTGTTATTATTTCTCGTTTGGAAATAATAAATTGTTCTTAACCTCTTTCCCATTACAAACTAATATCATCCTCAGATAATCCTGAAGTCATTCAAGTTGGGGTATTTGAATTACCGCTCAGACCTTGATCAACAATGTTCTTATCTTAAGATAGATACAAATTGTAATTCAAAAATCCTAATTTCATAAAATCTCATTAAACAACTTTATTTAAAACATGGTTTATAAATCCTTCTTACTTATTTAAAATATGTCTTTTTAAATAAAACTTATTATTACTCATTTTATTGATTAAGTAATCGCCAAATAAAAATCACCTTCTAACCTTAAACTTCTTTCAAAGCGTTCATTTTATAACTAGAATTATTAACACCAATCTCATTTCTAAATCCTTTACCAGAATCAAATCCAAATCCCTTTTTTAAATTGTTCCTTTTTGAAATTCTCATTTCAATTTCGACCATTTTAATTAATTTCATTATTAAGCATCGCCAATTCAAAACACGCCTTGACTTCTCATTTCTTTTTTCTAAATTTTATTTATAAAATCTCAAGTTTTATATAAATCCGTTTTTATCTCGATTTCCCTTTTCCATCTTGTTTCAAATGTTGAGTAAACATTTATTTAAACCATCGTATGCGATGATAATTCCTTTTATAACTTCGTTACAAAACTCGGATTTTATATCGAAACTCATTTATAATCTCTATTCCAAACTCAACCATATTCCATTTCAAAATAGGTTACTTACTTAAATGTATTACATTTAAGAAGTAATTACTTAAATTATTAAAATAATACTTTACTTCATTATTAACTAGAATTAGTATTAAATTTCTTTTTAAAATCTTATTCAAGTTAAACAATTATATTCTAAATTATTTCATTTCTAATTGGCACAAATAATTTAATTAAATAATCCGTTTTAATTAAAACATTTGACTTGGTCAACTCTAAAACATGATTAACTTGTTGATCCACTTTAACTCGTCTCTTCATTTAAATTAATTCATAAATTAATTTAAATAACTTCATTTACTTTGATTAATATTAAATAAATAATAATATAATCCCATTTTAATCGTTTCTTAAAATAAATTAATCTCAGTTGTAAATCGTTGCATTAATTAAGATGAGGCACGTGCTCCGCACACGACTGATTTCCCTTTTTATAAACTTCATTTTTAAATCATATATTTAAAAATCTATATTAAGTTATAAAATAAATTTCATAACTTCATTTTTATCAATTTACCTAATGGTAAATCCATATTTCAAAACGATTGATTTATTGGCCAACTACTGCCAATTACTCAACCAATACTGCCCATTGGTTAAAACCAAACCATTAGTTGAATTTCATGTCAATGGTCAATAATCAAATCAGTCATCCAAAACGATGGGTTTAAACAGTTCATATAATGATAATATGAAAATGAATAACATCTAATAAATTTTGAGGAATCCGGCTGGATCCCTCCAACATGTTCTTCTCCACATCCAAATGGGTTAATTCGAATAATATCATTCAATTCGATTTTACTGATTATTTATAAAACAGTAAATAACAACAATTTAATGTCAATCAATTTATTTAACACTAACAACCAATTCAAACAATTCAAACCATTGGTTAAATTAAACACGTTTATTTATAAACGTGTTCAACAAGGTAAGCCATCTTGTTTTGAAGAAATTGTTAAAAACGATTGGTTTTCATTTAAATTCAACTAACATGCAATTCAATCAATTCAGACAACATACATGTAAACATTCAGCATACAGCAACAATCAACAATTATAGCACACAATAAAAACCCGACTTATATAAAATATAAGTGGGAAGAAAAACTGAGTGAGTTTAACTAACATTGATTTGATTTGCTGTTAAAACAGTTCATTTCAGTTAACTTAAACAAGAGTTTAATTTAACTGGATATCACAGTTGATTTCAACCGTGTCCAGTTCCCTTCCATGACGTAGTGCTTGTTAATGGGAGTTCAACGCATCTTCAGTTTTCCAATTATGAGCACATACGAATAAGTTATGAATATTTAATTTTAACGATGTTATTTAATAATTAATTAACCCTTAATTCAATAATTGTATTAGTCCAATTACTTGGCAATTAACAATCCAGGCAAATCAAATTCTTTGATCAACATATACAAGTTGAACTCCTCCACGTACTGTTGTTTTTATGTTCAACATCTTGTCCTGTTAAACCATTATAATAGTTTTAAATAACTAAAATAGGATTAATCCATTTTTAATTAAACTTGAAATAGTCTTAATTACTTGATTAGGAAAAATAAGGCCCGACCCCTTCTGCTTTTGGAAAACATGGTTGACTCTCCATCATGTAACAACATTGTATATTTTCAGTTATCATGGATTATTTAAACTAAGTAGTATTACTTAATTAAGTAATAATTAAATATGGTTAGTACTCAGATTATAAACATCAGCTAATTTCCTTTGGTTCCCTTAATTCCTTACTGTCCTTGCCCACGTTACCTTGATCTGAAAACAGAAGGGACTAATTACTTTGAATAATGTTCCTAATTATTGTTAATGCTAATTCAAATTATAAAATTTGGTTACGTTGGTTCTTGGTTCTCAGCATCCAGACCGCGACTTACCCTTTTCCCAAATCTTAACGTGCCCGATACTGTTTGAATCTCCCTACCCAAAACTTCTGCTTCATTCCCAGCTTTCCCCACCATGTTCGATTACCTCTCACCGCTGTTGCACTGTGACCCGTTACAACAACAACTTAACCCCAACAGTATACTGCTTCTTATACTCCAGGTTTCCATTCCCAACCTCGTGCCAACACAACGCCAATTACACGCACCACAAAATCCCGCCGCCGCGCCTTGTTTTCGTCCATCAGAGTAAGATCCGACGAATCCAGAACCTGTGCCAAGACTCAATCCATCAACACCCCAAGTCTGATCGATTCCGGTCCTCCGTGTCGCTAGCGAGCAGCTCTCCAACGCAACGACTACCTACTGCAATTCCGGTCTGCTTGCTACCTCAATCTTCCTCACCATCGGTGATATTACAGTCCTTGCCGAGCCAAAGAATATTGCTTCAGAAAGCTTCAACGATTAATGAATGTATTTGGAGTGATCGAAGGAGGAAGTCGTGCGCAATTGTGGCCATTGAACTAGATGGAGGCGGGTTTGTTTCATTCGTTGACCATAGCGTGTTCTTTGACCGACTATTAGGTTACGATGGAATTGAATTTATAAGGGAATGGAATTTGGATAGGAAATATTATTATTTTATTCTTATGAAACTTCGACGTCAAGTATCATCTCAAAATACCAACGTACGACCCCCGTTTTTGATAAAAAATGTAATCTTAACATAAAAAGGTATTCCGAACCCAATGGGACAGGTTTCGTCGAATTCCGAGGTCGTTTGTGAGAAGTCCTTTATAAATTTCGATGAAAAATTAAGCGTTTAAAAATTCTATTATTGTAGAAAAAATCCAAAAAAAATATGAGACCTTGACATTTTACTAGTCCTCTTCCTAATGGATCAAATGAATCTTGTTTCGTTAAATTTGGAGTTTGTTTGACCAGTCGTTTATTCGTTAAAAGTTGCCCCTGTCTAAATAATCTAAATAATTAAATAGAAACAGAGACTTTTTTGGCCACCGAAGTCACACATGACATCGGTTTTCCATGAAATTTTATTTTCTTATAATAATTTAACGATACGGTTCCAATGAAACTAATTTCATTGAAAACTGAGACCGTTTGCAAAAACGACGATTTTTAACGCTTATATAATATCGATTAAAATATTATATAAACTCCAAATTAATTCCAATAAATCATAATAAATTATTTACAACATATATATCCAAATAGAATATATATACAACTTTAAATATAAATTATACAGCTCAATATTGTCTATTTCGGGTTAACCGATTTAAATTTTCCTTTTAAATATATTAAATAACGTTATATTTTAATAGCGATTTTCCATAGCGACTATTTTAAAATTTGAATTGGACATAACTAACAATCTATAACACGAAATATGGATTTTTCTCTTTCTTAGAAAATTATAATCAACAAAATTCTAACGTTTCTTGTTTCACAGAAATCCGACTTATATTGGACCATGTGTATTCAATTGAAGTTTAAAACTCCATACTACGAACTGCCGCGCCATTTCGAGCTCGTTTATAATTAAATAAAATTTAACGTTCAAACTTCGTTTTAATAAACGAATTGAATATTAAAAATCCATTAATATTCCAAATAAATATTTAAAATAATAAAATATATGATTACCAAAAATACGGGACATTACATATTGATTATCAACATTATTTTTATGTTTTAAAAACATTAAAAATATTTTATTGCACTTTTTTTAGCTAAGAAATAATTTCTATTTAGCCAAATGTGTCAAAAATGAGGATTATGTCTAAAATAGCATGTACTGAGAAATATAATTAAAATTAAGGGTTTATTATGAAAATAATATTTTCAAATGCTAAAATAAAAAATTATCATTGTTAATTTGTTTGCTTTATTAAATTATGAAGATTGCAATTTGTCACACATAAAAAAAGAGTTAGTACGCCAAACTTATGATAAAAATAGTTTAAAACATGTATATATTAGCCTAAATATTAACTATGTATGTGATTTGGACTTATTTAGTGAGAATAGTGATCCAAGCCCAAATTATGGATGGATCTAAGGAGAATTCGTACCTTCTTCCTTCTCTAATTCATTCAGTAAAAGAAATTTTCTCCTAAAGCTCTAAAGGAGAAACTATGGCTACCTTCTAACAAATATTTGTAATGACCCGGGGATTTCGCGATCTTTGATATCGACATATACTCAATGTCGACTATCCAAGCATCGGAAATACCGGATAGTTAATGAAAGAAATTAGAGGGTGAGAATAGATAAGATAGAAACTTAGAATAGAAGAAGAAGAAGAACATACAACATCAGAGTAACACCAATCTCACAGCGGAACGAATAAAATATAATATTCAACATAACTTGAAATAAAATCAGTATACCATTAACGAAGTACAACACTTACAACACAGCCAAAATAAACACTAGCTATATGATCCTGAAGCCTCCTACTCCAAGCTCCATCTAATTATATCTGTAAATTCCGACTACTTGACTGTCCGTACAAAATTGGGCACCCAAGAGTTTAGGGAAAACAAAACAAAATAAACTCTGGGTCAGTCATGTGACTGGTGTGAGTAAACTCCAAACATTCGTTTAACATTTAAAATCCTTTCTAAAGAAAGGATAATCGTAAGACCGATCCACACATAAACACGGATGGTTTCTACCTTACGATAACCCAAAATATTCTTTATATCACAACTCTTCTGATATTATAATAATGTCTAAATCAAGTAAATAACAATCTAGTAGAACACTTTCATCTCACGTTCTACATAATGATGTACAAATAAAAAACTGCGGACTCTTATTGGGTAATGGATTTCCAACTATGACAAGGTATGGAACCACATTCCAATCAGTGTACTCTAGAAGCGATACACTGGAGTTCAACAAGAACATCTTGTAACTTGGCCACACATGACCGGCCATTCATTTCCCTTGAATGTTCCGAATATATTATCACCTTATGGTTGGTATACCAACATAACCGTTCCCGGGAGATTAAGAAGCGAAAGAAGTAACAAATATGAATATTCTCTAGATGGTGACAATATACCCTAATTGGGTGCGACCCACTTAGCCATGTTGCCTGCCCGATTTTTGTCATTTCCTAGTTGATGAGGCTTGAGGTCATAACGTACTTTTTAACAGATCATTCTTTTAATTACTTTGAATGCCACATCGTCATACCCGTCAAATCACAAATTGATTTCCCCAAAAATACCACGGGTATAAGCTAAGAGAAACGAATTCCTCCTCCACCAACGTAAATACGTTTGAAACAATTAACTTACGCGATATATTAAATATACTCTGTTAGACATTCTTCCATAGAGGTCGTCCTGGGACTGGACAGACCGAAGGCACTATTCTGTAAACAGGACAGCCCTTGCATAACTCCGTCTTCAATTATCTTCATCATGTTTGATCGCAACCTAACGCCCATACATAGTGGTTTTCAGATAATGAATTTGATCCCGATCTCTCCGTATTGACGACAGAAAAATGGTCAAAAACTTTGATACTCGGTGATTTTACTATCAAAGAAAAATATGTGTGCAAACAACGATATTATTTCCAAATGGAAATTATATCGATCAATCATCAATCATCATTTATTCATTTCCCCATTTCTCATTTCCATATATTCATCAAATCCTTATTTTCTAATTTTAGAAAATATACGTTATTAACTTTGGAAAATGTTTCCATTTCTGATTCACGCATCACTATCTTCTCACATATATCAGTCTCTAACTATAAACTAGTAAGAGAACAACCCCCTACATATTAACCCCGAAGGCCGAAACCAACATCAGATCAATACCCAGACAGTTGTTCAACTTAACAAATCTCCAGTCAGTTTCTAATTCCTTTAACTCCATTTTAATTCCTATTTCAAACCCTATTTCCTTTATAAATATTTTATTAGCAAAATATTTACTTAAATCCTTTATTCACATTAAATGTAAATAATATTTATTCTTTGCAATCCAAAACAGTTGGATTTCGTATTTAAAACAATATCCCAAATCCAATTTCTATTTATAGAATTATTTATATAAAATCTCATTTTATTCTTCTAACACTTATTATCCCATTTATAATCACCTTTATAAATGCTGCTCAAATTCCATTTAAAATATCGGTGTTAAAACTGATTCCTACTTCTCTATATAAATTCAGTCTTATATATTCTGTTTATCAAATGATAAATATTTTATTTCATTTATAAAACATTATTTATAAATTAATCTACTCACTCTATTTGTTAAAACAGATTTCTATTTAATATCTACTTTTTACATATTTCCTTTTATAAAATTTTATTCATTTTATAAATTTTTCCTTTTATAATTCTATTTATTTTCTAAATAAATATACCTTTTATAATTTCTTATTTATTTTCTAAATAAATATTCCTCTTTATAAAATCCTTTGATTTTATAAATAATTTATTTTCAATTTACACTTTGAAAATTCCCTTTTTACATTCCAGTATCACTTATGATATTTAAAATACCCAATAACAAGATCAGTGTCATCATAATCAATCACGGATTATATATCACATCATATATCACAATATATGAAAATAAACAGTAATAATATTGAGGAATCCAGTTGGATCCCTCTAACCTGTTTCCCTGCATCCACAAATGTTAAACAATATAATTAACATCACTTTAATTTCAACATGAAATATTCTGATCAACAAAATCAATATATATTTAACAATCTATATATATATATATATATATATATATATATATATATATATATATATATATGAGTGGAAACCCGTGCGATGCACGGGAGTATAGACTTTTAAGTGTTTTAGGTTGCATTCATCAATAAGCGGTGAGAACATATTGTATAGTAGTAAGATATATAATGTAAGTGATATATGTATGTGTTATGATTGTACTATATAATCTAAATTTTGCAGCAAGAAGTAAATAAGGCATGTATACCGAGTTGGGATAGGTTGCACGTAAGGTAAACAGTATAAAATTTTATGTGCCTATATTGAGTTGATGAGAAGGTATATGTATTAAATGATGAATTAAGCAAGCATATTGTGTGATATTCTGCAATGGTTGAAGACAATGAGGGGGAGAAAAAATAAGTACAGAATTATGATATGCATAAGTTAATAATCAGAATCTAAGCAGAAGGTTCTATTATGAGCATGAATTATTCAACACACAGGCAAAATAAACACACATATCGCTGCAGTTAGGTATAGAATGTTAAGTAATGCAATTTATCAGACATGCATGTATAAATATTATCTTTTAGCCTAAAAACAGAGAAAGTACTACAGTGATATTACCGTCAATCTATATATGTCAAATTATTGAGCTAATAGCCAAACTTGTTAAATATGAGAATGCCCAACTGCCTCCAAAAGCAACATCATAACCAAAGCTAACATAAATCCAGCTGTAGAAGTCATTTAGTCAAGTTCAAATTAGTGTGTAATGTGTATTATACCTTTAAACAGACAATAAAATAGGTAAGTGGATAGTTTGATAAAACTGAGAAGTGAAGTTAATATTAAAGAAAGAACAAATTCGACAGTAGGAAATTATTATGAAAACTGAAACGTCCTGTGTTATTTGCTTTGTTTTCAGGTTTTAGTGGGAATATGATATTTTCAAGCCATGAAAGTAATAGATAGACATGAGTAGTGGTATCAAAAAATTTATTATGCTCAATTACATGCCTGCATTCAACATATGTTGCATGCATGCATTTAATACATGCATTGTGCATAAATGACATATTTTGAAAATCACTGCTCTTCCCAAGTCAACAATCAAGTCAGAATCTCTCAGGGGTATGATATTTGATAGTAAAAAAGTCAACAACCATCACCAAATAATCAAGTTTCTACAACCAAAAAAACTTATTTTTCACAAAAGCAAATAACAATAACATCTTCAAATATAACCATCCCAGCAATTAAATATCTGTTTAAGTACACGTAAAAATGTGTAGTTGTCGATGATCACGTTTGTACTCCAATGCACTGAATGCAAGCGAAGCTGCAAATATGAATAAATAAAGGGTTGTTAAACTTAACACGGTGTTATTATAAAGAAGAAAATTGTATTACGGAGGGCATACAGAAACATTTCTTAAAGGCCATTCAATAGCCTACTGGTTTCTTTTTTATTCTCTTTGTGTTCTAGCACAGCATTATCCCATGTGTAGAGCATGAAGTGATAATTGTAAGTAGGATTGAGGATAAAATATAAGGAGCATAGGGACATATATTGAAAGTCATACTTCACTCCCCATGGTTGGTCGTTGTACTGGCCATGTCCTACATGCAAATTTCATAGGTTCTTTTCGATAAACATGTCGGCCCTTTAAAATTTGTGTAAATAATACATATCAGTAATTAAAAATTAAAATATGTAAGTATGTATGTACATGATTGTTAAATACAATGACATTGATCCCATATGCATGTAGAATATCTACAATTTTAGAAACAATAACATTTCCATTCTCTCAAATGTCAGCACGAATGATGAGGTTGTTAAAAAAAATTGCTTCCTCTCGTCGTGCATTTTTCACAGTTGACATTTCCATCTATGTGTAATGTACCTTTAAACAGAAAATAAAATAGGTAAGTGGATAGTTTGATAAAACTGAAAATGGAAGGTAATATTGAAACTAACTAACTGTGTCTTTTTCTAAAAAAACAATGTCAAATGTAATAGCTTTCTGATATTCAACATCAAATCCATCATGCATAAACCCAAGTAGTATTTTCAAATTAATTTTATTCTGTGAAATAAAAATTTATCAATTTCCTAGTTCATGGGATAGAATTAGATGTAATAAAGGACAAAAGTGGCTATGTACCTAATTCATAGGAAATTTGAAGGGACTTGCAATAAACAATGGTTAAATGATCATATTTGTGTGAAAGAAATAATTAAATGTGGATTAAAAAGTAAAAATAATATTGTAATATAAGTAACAATAAAAAAGAAGCCTCGCCAGAAAAGAAAAAAGAAAAAAGAAAAGAAAGGAATATTAACTTTGTTATTACAACAGAGCCGATGTTTTCAGTTTTGGGAAATATTGGAAAGTAAAATGGAAAATAAAATTTGCACTTCATGTAAATATGTCCACTATATTTAGTAACAAAAAAGTTCCAAAAATGCTGATAAAGAACATCTCCAACACCATAGAAAAACGAAAAACACAGAGAATGTAATCAAACTTTGAATAAGTATATGAATGTAGAATGCTCAGTAAGAGGCAACGTTTTGAAATTTTTAACAGGATCATGCATTTTTTTGGAAAAGAATCAACTACATACCGCATCACTAAAAAAAATGTCAATTTACCTAAAAAGCTAGTTCAATAATCAAAAGCGTTTGAAGCAGTGCAGTAATAAGTATAAAAGATCTAATTTTGATAGCATACTACATATGTGTACATAGTTTATAAGCTTAAACTGGCATAGGTCTGATATAGTTAAATTTCACGTGATAAGCAAATTAAAATCTACAACCATAAAAAAAGCAACAGTAAATATACATATGGTAAAGCTTCCATCATCTTGTTTTCTAGTGACTAATCATTTATCTTGCTTCTATCCCATTGCCAGTGAAACGATGCCGGTTTCACCCATTTAAAAGCTCTTTGCTGGTGTCAATTTGAAATAATAGTTCATGATATTATATTAGGGTTTTAAATCTGATAACGCAGTATGTAATTCAATTAGAATTGTATCAAATAGATAGTAATATGGACAAACATAGTCAAAATAACTCCTCAGCAACACCCTTCCTGACTCACTTTTCCTATATCTAAACTTGACTACATCCATCCAACAAATCTATTAATGAATATTTCTCCTGTGTTTCCATAAATCCTTAGATAACCATTCTTTTAATAGGTAATAAATACTATAGTGGTTTTCCTGTGCCTCTAGTTACCACACCGCTAGATACTCTTCCAAGAGTAATATACACTTACCTATGACTTGTTATTGTTTCTGTCTAACATTGTAGGAAGAATCGGTTTAGTTTCCCAGTATCTTCCCCAAACATATTTCTTTCTCTAAAGTTTATTTAATTTCTTTTTTGTACATCACAAATTAGAACATTGTAATATAAACACATACACCCCTTCCAGTCCTTACCCATAAACATGTGCAAATTAAATTGCTTTTGTTTTCCTGTAGAAAAAAGAAATTAAAAGGTGAAATATTCTACTAATAAAATCTAAAGCAAAAATTTCACTGAATTTATTTTAATGTTTAAATAAGCTAAAGGTCTTGGAGAATACAATCAGAGGTTTATTTTACCCTTATAGCAACTAATGGTTTTGAAGTGCATGGTCAATCCATAATTATAAAAAGTTACATAAGTGAGTGAAACCAAAAATTCATAATGATATGTTTCTTTTACAATTAAGGAAGCTTGCATGTAATCAAATGATGGTCAAATGTCAGTTAAAAATTATGACTATATTTTTGAAGCCAATATAATATAGCATATATGCATAACATGAATTAATTTTGACAACTGGAAAGGAAATAGTATCAATCTTAAAGAAAAAATGGTAAGTTGGAACCATGCTCAAATTATGTGAAACTCTTACGAAGAATTAACATCGAAACTTCATATTTCATTTATAAACTCTTGAATGAAAAGCGAAATTAAGTACAACTCATTGACTATTTAACCATTTCTAATGTTATACTCTTTAATGTTATCTCTCTTTTGCTGCCCTGAAGACATTCAAACATTTTTATCATCAATGTATGGAAATGCTATTTTAAAGATTATAACCTTTTTCTCATCGTTAAATTGAACTGATTTGAATGTGGTAAAAATCAAATTCAAAGTGGTTAGACACATCGACACTGATGTAAGAAGAAGAAAGGCATTTAAATACAACTACCAAACTGAAGGCTTTTAGAAAAATTATCAGTATGACTAAAATGAGCTACATGTATTGTTAAGTGACAAAATTACAAACAGTTAATGTGCAGTATTGTTAACTTGCAAACATACAATTATCACTCAATCATACCCAAAAAATATACACAGGAAATGAAAATAATAAACAAATAGATGTTATAGTATCCAGTCGGTGAGTATAACATAATATAAAAGAAAACTACAGGAGCATTCGAACATCAGAAATCAAAGTCTTGAACACAACTTCGACAGTAGCAATTCAGTAGTGAGAAATTTTAAATGATGATTAACAATCGATGGAAAAGGGGAGAAAAATGTACCTAAACAAATGGGATATAGGTCGGAGTAATGCTGATGAAGACTGGCTTGATGCAATAGCATTGGATTTTTTGGATGGATGGCAACCAAAAAGTTCGTGAATAAATGTGGAAGTTTAGTAATCCAAACTTGTGAATGGGTGTGGAAGATCGGATGTGGTTCAGAAATCCAGTTTTGCCGAAATCGGAAGATGCCGAAAAGATTTTGGAAATATTAGGCATTTGAACTGAAAAGAGTCGTGGAGAGAAAAGAAAAAAACGGAAGAACATGGAGAATGAAGGGGGAGCGGTTATTCAACGAAGGAAAAAAATAGGGAAGAAAAATGGCAGATTGTAGTGCAAAATGGATAAGCATCATGTAAGTGGAGGAACGTGGGCAATGCGGAGAATAAATTGCAGCCATTCTTTATCTATGCTAAATCTCATCCCTTCTTTGTCTCTTAATAACTAACCCTTCCTTTATGTTATATATATTTATATTTATATATATATAAATAATTTCAACCAACTGACTAGCAGTTCATCCAACCAGTCAACACACAACAATCAACCAACATTTATCAGTTCTAAAAATACGTTATAAAAATATAACTGTTCAGAGTTAGTGAGATTTACTCACATTGGACGATCAACGTTAGATAACGATAAACTGTCTTTGATTTGATTCAGATCCGACAGTTTATTTCGCTATAAATTGTAACGAGCTCGAATTCACTTTCAGTCTGTTCCATGGTGTAGCCCTCGTCCATACAATCCTGTCAGATCTTATTTCGCTGAATTTCGATATCGTATGGTAAAGTTATGATATTTACAAGTTTATACACTTTAAATTTAAAAAAAACTTGGATTTAAATTCATAAGTGGGCCTTACACTCTCAACATCAGCCCACCCTTCACTTTAAAACCCGACCCGTTATCAGCTTCTTCCCCAAATGCAAAAACCCGACTTCTAGTATTTCCCAACTTCAATCAATCCTCCACCGCTCCTTCCACAAAACATGATTTCAAAAACAAAACACATCGTTGTCTCCCTCTTCGAAATCTCCTTCTATCTATACCACTTTCGATCAAACCGCACTCCTACTGATCATCGTGTCATCGAGGTCTTCGAGCACTACTACAGGACTCGCGCGAACTCAAATCAGCATCGGACCTTACTAGAAAATCACCACCAAACCCAAACTCCATCGCGAATTCAACTACACTACCTATTTGATCCATCTCCTCCTTTACCGGTTGATAATCGTAACCCTAGAAAATGCCATACACACAAAAATCTATCGCACAAGTCCAAACTAGTATGGGATTGAAGCTCGTCGCAACAGGAACTCAAATATATACATATACCGATTTATAGGAATTTATCCTATTTGATTTTGATTTTTGAAGAGAAGGAATTTTCATTTCCTGAAGAAAATAAACGCGACGGATTTCTATTGACTATTGGAGGAGTTGAATTAGGTTTAGGTTAAGGGAGGGTAGTGGTATATATATAGGAAGATTTAAATATATTTTTATTTATTTTTTATTTATTTTTATTGAAGCATTAGTTCAATTTATCATTTAAAAATATGTATAATTACATACGATACCCAAAAATCATGAAAATTGGCATGCAGCTATAGTTCGACATTATGAACCCAATGAATCTAGTTTCGTCAAATTCCGACTTCGTTTGATCACACAACGTATTTTTAAAGTCAAATAATCGAATCTATTTCACATTAAAATCCCGTACGGCCACATAATGACTTCAAAAATCACGAAACTTGACATCTAACAATAATTTAACATTCCTAATCCAACAAAATTAGTTTCATCGAATTTCGACATCGTTTGCAAAACTGGCTATTTTTAAAGCTCTAAATAACTCATTTAAATATTACTATATTTAAAAATAATTAAATTAAATATATATAAATAAATATTATCGTATATATTCACACTAGAATATAATACAGCTCCAAATAAATATATCTGACTCTATAACTCGATATTTCAAAACCAGGCCATATCAATATTCAGTATATAATAAAACCCTTTTATTATATAAATATATCGTTATAAATTATAAAGGAATTCCACAGCGACTTTTTCAAAAAATTGATTTGGACATACATCAAAATCTACACGAAGAAATCCTGATTTTTCTCTTCCATTAGAAAAATATACATCACCAGCTCCGAACGTTTCTTGTTTCACAGAAATCCGATTTAAAACGGATTCTGTATACTCGTTTAAAGTTCGAATCGCCAAATTACGAACTGCCGCGCCATTTCGAGCTCGATTATAATTATAATATAATTTATACGTTCAACCATCGTTAATTAAATATATTCGTTATCGTAATTCAATTTTAAACTGAATTATATATTTTGAATTGCCAAATTCACACCATATTGCCATCTCAGCTAATTCTGATTATTTCAAAATTAAATATATTATTTAATTATTATTTTAATTAAATATTCAAAGTTATTTAATTTAAATGACTATTTCAAATCTCTGAATCTCTATTTAAATAATTAAATTAATTAATTATAATACCGTAAAAATACGAGACGTTACAATATCAAAATCCACTAATTCTCTTGCAAATTCAATGCTGAATTCAGCTTACAAACATGACAGAAGGTAATCTCCTACCTGTTTAATCTCAAAATTCATCTCAATTTTTGAATTTAACTCACTATAATTTAGTCTTCATATTTTCCTTGCTTGCACGTTGTAGTGGCGTTGTTTTATAGGTTCTAGAGGCAAAATCCTTCCAAAAGCTTCAATCTTGCTAGCCGAAATTCACTTTTCTACTTACCTTTATTTCTAATGGACTTGCTATTGCCAATTTTGATTTGATTTGATGAAATCCCGTAGTTGTTTTTATTTTGAGTTCTTTAAATCTTGTTTTTCTAAGAACGTGTTGTAGTAAAATTGGCATAACTTCTTCGTTTCGTATCCGATTTAGGTCAAATTTTTTTGTTTGAAACTAGATTCAATAAGGAACAATTTTCCTTCAGATCATATTCTGAGATTTAGCCTTTTGATTAACCTGAAACTGATTTGAAAACAGAAGTACAATTCCGTCTCTAACAAGTTATACTCAGTTTCAACCTAGCGATGTTTTTGCTATATCTTTCTCATTTTTTTACGAAATTCGAAAATCTTGGTCATTCTGGAAAGCCTAGAAACTTAGCTACAACTTTCCTTTTATTCATTTTTCCATATTTTGATGTTTACTATGCTAAAACCGTGATTGTTTCCTCAACTCTGTTGAATGTAAAGTTCTGGCTCAGTTTGATATTTTTTTAGTAAAATGGTCATAGTTTTTGAACCACTGATCATAATTTGATGATCTTAGTCATTCTGGAAAGCTTAGAAACTACTCTACAACTTTCCTTTTATTCATTTTGCCATATTTTGAAGTTTTCTATGCTAAAATCATGATTGTTGGTCGGTGGCCTGTTGAGAACCTCGTTTACAGGCTGAGTTTGATATATTTAGTAAAATGACCATAACTTTTGAACTTTTGATCCGAATTCGATGATCCCTGACATTCCAGAAAGCTTGAATCATGAGCTATAAGTTTCATGTTTTGGGTTTTACATAATTTTGATGTTAGCAAGGTCAAAATTGAAGTTTTCTACTGTTATCCCGAGAGCTAAACTAACATTTGCTCGTTGGTCTTAGCTGAAACGAAATCATCCATAACTTTTTCATTTATTGGCTGAATTAGTAATCTTAGATGCTCTAGAAATCTTAGATTATGCACTACAGCTTTCTTTCTTTGAGTTTTTAAGATCTTGAAGTTAAGGTAGTCAAAATCATATTTCTTTGTCGTTGTCCTGAGAATAAACGACAGCTACAGTGAATTTCAAAATCTAAGAATTGTATCCATCGTATCTTTTACAGACTAAGTCCGATTTTGATGATTTTTATATCCTTGGAAAGCTTAGAATTAGATGAACAAATTTTGTTTTATAAGTATTTTATGATTTTGCAGCTTGATATATCAAAATCAGAATTATTTACAGTAGGTCAGAAATGTTTAATTTCTATATTTGATGATATTTTGTCGATTTCAACGGTTTTAATGCATTATTTTAGTCGAACTTGATGTTATTAGATGGAAATGATGTCCCCAAATGGACTAGCTCAGATTTGAAGAAGTTGGAACTTAAATTTGATTTAAATTCCATTAAATCTAAATATCGACTAATATCGATATTTGAGTATTTTGATGGTTTAGAATGATTTTAATTCTAATTAAATTCTGGAAAGTTTCTATAAAAAAATCATTGTTTATAAAATAAATATTTTTGGGATATTTGGAGAATTTTTTTAGTGAATATTAGGCTCACGTCCCCATTTTGAAACTTAATTAGGCTCACATCCCTCCTATGTTTTTATTGTAAACCCGCCCTCTGTTTTTCATATTTCCGCCTTTTTGTATTTTGGCCAAAATAAAAGCGCTGGTGAGTAAAAAACAAAAATTCTAAAATCTAGAAATATTCTCGGAAGTCCACGCAAAAAAGAAAGTTGCATACATGTATGCAACTATTTCATACGTTGTTTTCTTCTGAAAATCTAGACCGAAACTTGCATACATGTGTGCAACTATTTGAAATACTTGCACACATGTATGCATGTATTTGCACGAAGAAAGCTAAAGTGAAATTTAGCCTACGAATTATTGCACACTTTTATGCAAGAATAATGCAATATGTGCACATACGTATGCAAGTAAATCAACAAAGATGCACTAAGTGAAAAACAAGCACGGATGTATGCAGGAAAATACAGATATGTGCATACCATTATGCATTTAACTTCATTTTTCACTGTTTTGCTGTTTTTTTTTCGTTTTTGATGCCTTGTTTGATTTTTTTTATTTGAATTTTTGTTGAGTGTATGTTTAATTTAAATATGAATTTACGTATTTTTTTATTTTTTTAGTGAATTTTGAAAAAATAGGGACTAAATTTACAATAAGTTTATGACCGGATGTGAGCCTAATTTTAAAACTTAATAGGGACCTGTGCCAAATGGACCCATTTTTTAACCAATTATTAACTATTGTAAAGTATTTTATAAATATAAAATCTCTTCAGTAAATGGATTTTTCTACGTAAAGCAAATATAAAATTATCAAAAAGTTGTTTAAAAGTCCTATTTCCTTTATAAAAATTATTTTGCATACAGCTTTACTTATTTTTATGAATCTTGGACGTATAAGAAAGAGAACTGAATGGTTTAGTAAAAACACATGGTATGAGACTTGTGATTTTACTTTAACGTTTAATAATAGATTTATACAATCGAAACATTTTAAGATGTGATGTTTTAAGTTGCTTTTGATGAAGCCAAATCATGGTAAATGTTATTGGTTCTAAAACTACTCTTATGGTATATTTGATGATGACCCAATCAACATGTATTACATTATAATTGCAGATGAGATGAGGCAATTATGATGTTTAAATTTCGACTTTGAGTTTACGGTTAGCAATAACCATCATGATGTTATGAAAACTTGCTAACGAGATGAGGTAAGTCATTTTATGATGTTTTGATGTTTATGATGTATTTGGACTTGTCGATGAAACGAGACAAGTGATGGTACCACTTAGTACTCGTCAGATAGAGAGAGAGGGATGAGATGAGTTAGTATCTTTATACTAGCCGATAAGATGAGGCGTGTATATTTGTTGATGCTCTATGATGTTTTCTAGTGTGGTATCGACTAACAGCTAGTAAACCGCTAGGTGCAAACATATGATATGGGACATATGTTTACAATTTTTGGGTTCCTCACCGAGAGGTTGAGACACATTCAAGATGTCACTAGTATTATAGTCTAAGTACTCGATTGGAGTCGTCACGATGTTCACGATGGTATTATTCGACTCCAATCATCACGATGTTATTACTCGGGTTTTTATGACTAGGTGTCATTAAAATTTTTCCGACTATAGTCAATCACAATGATCACAATGTTATGTGACCCCAAGTCATCACGATGTATGGTACCAAAATTTAGTACTAGTCAAAAAGTTAAGCACGTACAGTTTTCTATGATGTTTTGATGTTTCCAATTCACCTTTTAGATGATGAAGTTCGAATAAGGGTTCGGGTATAAAAAAGGACAAGTTTATATTATGTTTTATGATAATTTCGAATATGACATTTTGAACTCTTTTTGGGTGCTATCAAGATAGACTTGTGACATTTTTATGATCATACCGATGAAACGAGCTATAGATTTTGGTAATTCTTTTATGATGAGTTTTAGTAATGGATTTGAGATGTATTTATATTTATACCGATGAGAAGAGGTATAATAATTAGGAAGTTTCTATTAGATGAGTTTTATGATATATTGCATTCCCTTATGCAATCATGATGAATCATTTACGTATTACCCTAGAGATAGCTTAATGTCTTATATCATCCCATTAGTAATAATGGTTACCTCTTATTATCATCACCTTTACTACTGGTAAGTTCTAGCCTACCAGACCCGTGTGTTTTCACTCGGGTTAGACCGAGTTTGTTTTAGGTTTAGCTCCTCTCTTGGTCTTTGCTGGTTTTTGGCGCTATCATTTGAGATTGAGTCATCTCTTTGGGATTGTTCACATTCTTATGGCATATTATTGAGAGTTTAGTCTTTACTTTTCGTATATTGAGTGGTCGTCATACCCCTTTAATGCATTATTTGTTTTGTATTGAGATGCATCATTGTATATGCATGCATGTACACACACACACACACACACACACATATATATATATATATATAAGTGTGTGTGTGTGTGTGTATTTCTTACTGTTATGTCATGAGATATTCATTTAGTTATAATGTTTTGTTCTGGTAGATCCATATCCATTTATGGCTTTGTCTCAAGTATTTATTGAATACGTTAATCCACTTGAAAAAATATAGCATTAGTCGGTGTGTTCAATAGATAGCTGAAATAAGGTAATAGGTTGTTGCCCCTAACCATCTCTATTCTCTGCATTAGCAGACGGAATTACTATGTAATTCTCTTTGTTAATGTGGGTCTCGAGGTAGGGCGTTACATGGAGGCTAAGCTCTGCTAGTCTATTTATAGGTGTACAAAAGATTCTGGTTTGTCGGATTAAATACAATAAAATATGAAACATACAAGTGGAAAATATAATGTCAATTGGCTCAGATATGGGCCATTAACGTTTTTTGCCAAATATTAATTTTTTGTTTAACGTTGCTGATAATGTTTCTTTTTGTTGCCAAATATCACTTAGTTAGTTATTTTCTTCCATGTTGAAATCAAAAATGGATCACAACACTCCAAGGTGTTTGAGCAACACTTCACAAAAGTAAGATTTGAAAATGTGGAGCCACGAAATATAAAAACAAGTAAAAAACACGGAATTTAGAGTGGTTCGGCCTAGAATCGGCCTACATCCATTATAGAAGCTATTTTCATTAGCATAGTAGAATTTACAAAGTACATTGCTTCATTCATTTCACTCATTTTTCTCTCTTTTATAATGATATTCTCGTCTTTACTCTCTTTTTTCTCTAGATTTCACTTGAATTCATGAAGGAATAGGTGAGATCTCTTGAATCGTTATGGTTGTTGTGTAGATCTCCAACCACTTGGACATTTGATGATCTTCGTTGGTTCCATGATGATTTTTTTTTGGATCTAAGCTTGAGAGAAAATTTATGGAGGTTGGAGTGGCTTGGAATAGTGGAGAAAAGAATAGAAAAATTGGTCCTTTGAATAGTGGAGAAGTGGGGTATTTATAGGTGTAGTTTGGAGGTAGTGGCAAAGCAGAAAATACGGTGTGCAGGGTATGGATCGACCATAAATGTATTTACGAAAAGTGTCATTGGTTCATGTAACAACCCGCCATAACAAGGCCAAACAGAATTAACACAGAATTGTTATTGGCTTACAGGGTTGTTATTGGCGGTAATCAAACCAACTTGAAACGTTCCAAATGACGGATTGTTATTGGCTTACAGGGTTTAAACAGAATTAACACAGAATCACAGAGCACAACAATGCAGCAATTTTTTTTTCAAATATCAGAGTTACAATATTTATTACAGCTGAAAATGAAAATTTGTACATAAATTTCGGTAAACAAATTTGTAGTTTTGTTGAGCTTTGCGCACACATGCTTCTTCTCGTGCCTCTCATCATTAAGAGCTGAAATCTAAAATCATCACAAAATGAAGTGCACATAAAATGCAAGCTTACAAGGGAAAGAATAAATACACAAGCAGGTGCGCAAATTCAAACCAGCAAAGGGGCCAAAATAAGCAGGGATAGACAAGTTATAATAATACTATACACATACATGTATAGTTGATTATAACATGTATGTCTAACCAGCTCAGATTCTTAATTGAAATTTCTAAGGCATAAAGGAATTTTTAATTCATAAGGTATTTGTATGTATAAATGAAACAAGAAGAGGAAACACAATCATAAAGAAGTCATCAAATAGTGCTAAATTTTAGGACATGCCAACAAATCATAGACAAGGACTACCTCAAATTAAAGAAAACAACAAGGACGCAGTAACAAGGCCAAAATGCATGCATGGCATATCTTGAAAATGAAATTTTGTGCTCATTTTGTGTTACTTTCTCTCTTCTCTCTCTCTTTTTTCTCTTAAACAAGGACACATATGAAATGAAGGAGGCACCACATTGCGTTTTCCAGCTATGGTCCAAGCATGAAGATGAATGAAAGCAAGCATAGGGATCAATGAAAGTAAACAAAACATTTGGATAATTATTTAGTTCACTGGTTTCATTTCCATATTAAAGTTTCAAAAGAGATGGACTATTTATTTCTAACCATGTTAAACAGATTAACTAAAATGTTTGTACTCAAAAGGACGCAACAAACCTGTAATCTCTCCTACTATCAAGGCTACCTTTATTACTAAATACATCAAACGATTTGAAAGAAATTCTTGCCACCAATTGTGCACCACAAAGAAAATCAATTAATACATACTGGTAGTTTACTTCAGTGGAGCAATCAATTCAATATGTCAAATGTTTTTGAAAATTACCATAACCATTTATTGCGTACCATAATGACAAAAACTTGCAAATAAACTAAAGCAGATTTGCCGTTTGTTTTAAGAATCAATTAATACAGTTTGCCAAATACCTTCCAAAGTTTACTTACTATTAGTCATAGAATAATGAACAAGGATTTATGAATCAACTAATAAAAACTGACCATTTAATTCAATGAAGCACTACCATAATATGTTAAACATCATGTTTTGTTTTTCTCTTATCATCTATGATGCACTGTACGAACAAATCTGGAATTAGATATCAACTAATACATTACTTTTTTTTTCGTATATGATCATATTTTATAAATGGAAGGTAGTTTATGCTCACATATCCATCAAACAATGGCATTTTTTTTTAGTTTAGTCGCATTCCACCTAAATTAAAGATGTTAAAATACATATCTAAACAATGCTTTCAAAAGTAGGGAATACAAACTGAAAAGCTTGATTGTCAGTACAGCTTATTTGTCTTTGTTTAGAAAGAGAGCAAGAACCAAAATAAGTATGCAACGGGACATCCATGCAGTGCATGCATAATGGACAAGTGTTGGGTTAACAGCTAAAGGAAGACAAGTGGTGAAACATTTCAGGAACCAAGATTTTGGATTTAAAATTCTCAAATATGGTTGAACGATGAAAGTGGGAATTTATGCGGTAATTTTGGACATGGCACACTTTATTCAGTAAAAATTTCAAGGTGTACTATAGCAAGGAACATTTATATGTGATAAATTGTATTTCCAATTAACGGTCCAAATAAGTGCATCGTATCATATATTTTCTTTGATTTTCTAAATTACAACGTTTAAACATCAAGAAAAATAAAATTTCAAATCAAATATATATATAACTTACTCAATATCGTAGACCTCGCTTGTTTGGCAAAACGTTTATATTAAAACTAAGTTCGCGACAAGAGTCATATGCAAATTTATTATAATATATATATATATATATATATATTTCTTCTTAAATCATTCATACGAAATTTAAATTTAAGAGATTTATACATAACTTGGTAAAGTCCAAATTTTATGTCGAAAATCAAACATAAATATTTGTTTTAACATTTAAATCTTAATTTATTTTTCATACTCTAAGTGTTGGAATTTCAGAGTCGTTACTATTATCCTTCGAAAATTCGGGTTGTTAAAGACTCCCTCCTTATTGAAATTGCGTCCACGCAATTTACTTATTCAACATAAAAAAATTCCAACGTCGCTTCTTAACTTCTTCCCTTTAATTCAAGTATCCAACATGCAGAATTTGAAACTTCGGTAACCTTTCCCAACAGAAAATTTCCAATTCTTACCCCAAGTAAAGTATATATACTAGGATATCCACTCCCTATTTTCAATCTGGAGGTATTGTATACGAATCAATACGATTCCATTAATAGTAATTTTAGAAAATGCGATGAAATTAGATGGGATATCATATATAACCCAATATGATATTATAACCAATGTCACATACAATACAAAAATCAAGTTTTGAGCAAGGAAACCCTAGTTCGAACTGAGGGGGCATAACAAAGACAATAGATTCGTTACAATAGAGCCGTTAGAGTGTGAACACGTTTTTATCGTATTTAGCATGCTTTGTCATTATCTACTAGCCGTTAGGCTCATGCATACTTGGTATTTTTAATACTAGCCGTTATGCTCATACATATTTGGTATATTTTGTACTAGCCGTTGGGCTCATAGCACTATATATATGTGCCCTTTGTATCATGTTTTGCATCAATAAAAATTGCAATTGTTCCTATCTAATAACTCTCCTCCTCATCCCTTAATATGGTATCAGAGCCAAATTGCCGAAAGGCTTAATCATCAAGCAGAAAGTTGTTTTTTTTTATGGCCAACAACAATGAATAACCTCCGCTGTTTCAAGAAGTATGGGGTACAGTGCTCCACCTAACCATCATGACCTGATTAAACCAAAAAGCCAAATTATCACCACATCTCTAGACGAAGACAATTACATTCTATGGAAATATCAAGTAGAGATCGCTTTAAGAGGGTATGATTTACTGCAGTACATTAATGGGACAATAACAGTCCCACCAGTGACGATAACCAATTCGGAAGGAGAAATTGTGCCTAACACAGACTACACAAAGTTTCAAAAACAAGACAGCCTCCTCTCCTCATGGCTCCTATCGTCAGTAAGTTCGAATTTATTATCACAAATAGTTGGATGTAGCACGTCTTATGAAATATGGAAAACAGTTGAACAAATTTTCAGTTCACAATCGGCTGCTAGAATCATGCAATATAGAAGGGAATTACAAAATTCTAGAAAAAAGGAGGCAAGCATGAAAGAATACTTAGGAAAAATTAAAAATCTGTGTGACAAACTAAATGTTGTTGGTTATAAGATCAGCGACAATGAGCAAATCCTATTTATTATTGGTGGATTAGATGAAGAATACGAATCTCTAGTAAATGTGTTAGCCGCACAACAAACTTTACCTGATTTACAGTTCGTTCGATCAGCACTCCTTGCTCATGAAGGCAGAATTGACCAAAGAAAAACGGCACAAAATAAGTTCTCTGCCAATTATACCATAGTCAGAAATAAGCAGATACAAGGAGATAACAACAACTATCGTGTGAAATGTCAAATATGCCAAAAGTTTGGTCACATGGTGAACAAATGTTACTTCAGGTATAATTCAGACACAGGTAGACAACAAGCAAGCCAAAATTACTTTTCACAAAGAAGAGCACAAGTAAATATGGCAACAACAGGGAATTCAACTCAAAATAATAATAACGCAAACCGAAGACATGATGCTGCAGATGATGATGAAGTAAAAAATGAAGACAATGGCTTCGAAGAACGGTACCCTGACTCAGGAGCGACTCACCACATAACTAGCAATCTTCAAAATTTAAACATTGGGAGCAGAAATTACTCAGGTATGAGAAATTTGCATATGGGTAATGGTAGTACTGCTAGTATCACACACATAGGCAAAGGGACTATCTTTGGGAAAAGACAACTCAAATTAAACAATCTTCTTAGGGTACCTACGATTAATAAAAAATTGTTAAGTGTATCAAAATTTGCCAACGACAATAATGTTTACTTTGAATTTCATCCTAAGTTTTGTTTAGTTAAAGATTCCCTAAATCATGAAATATTACTTCGAGGTAACCTATACGATGGTTTATACAAATTCAAGACTGCAAACTCAAGTGGAGAATTCTGGTACAATAATGTAGATGCTAGTAGTGACAATGACTGTATTAGGAATAGTTGTAATAACGTTGATTATGACAACAATAGCAATGAATGTAACGTGATTAATTCTTGGCATATAAAATTAGGACATCCTAATCTGGAAACTGTTAAGACTGTTCTGCGTAATAATAACATTCATTATAAAAATGTACCTATCAAACACACATGCATGCACTGCCAACTCGGCAAGAGCCACAAGCTCCCTTTTAGTTATTCTGAAACCAGCTATAATGAGCCACTGGAACTTATAGCCGCTGACTTGTGGGGACCCACGCCTCTAAATTCATATCAGGGACACAGGTATTATATTTCTTTTGTGGATGCTTATTCTAGATATACTTGGATATACATGCTGAAAACTAAATCAGAAGCTTGCAATACAGTTATGCAATTTATAACTCATGACGAAAAACAAATGAACAGTACTGTTAAGGTTATTCAGACAGATGGGGGAGCTGAGTTTAAACCTCTAACTAATTACTTTCTCAAAAGAGGGATCAAACATAGATTAACTTGCCCGCATACGTCCGAACAAAACGGTTTAGTCGAAAGAAAACATCGACACATAGTAGAGACTGGTCTAACTTTGTTATCACAAAGCTCATTACCCATGAAATATTGGAATGAAGCTTTCTACACATCTGTATTCCTCATTAACAAGTTGCCAACCAAAGTCTTAAACAATAAAAGCCCACATGAAATGATATACAGTGTTAGACCAGAATATGGTCTTCTGAAAGCCTATGGGTGTCTATGTTTTCCATGTTTGAGAGACTATAACAATCATAAACTAAGTATGAGATCAAGCCCATGCACATTCATTGGGTATGCACAAAACCAAAAAGGTTATAAATGCATGGACAAAAATGGAAAAATATATGTTTTTAGGCATGTGATATTTGATGAAAACAAGTTTCCTTATGCAGAAAAGATAATCGGCAAAAAGGATGGGGAACAAAGCATAAACAATAACATACGGTTCGAGCCATTCATTACTAAATCACCTTCAATTGATAGAGATGAAGAGCAACAACGCACAAGCAATTTAAACACCGAGGAAGAAACTATGGATCAAACAAACGAGCAAACCAATGAGACACACAATGACTCAGAAGATACAAACATACATCAAAACATGCAACATAGTGAAGATACAGAAAACAACAACCATGTTGACAATACCAGCAACAATGATACACAGCAGCAAACACCACCACAATCAACTGGACATCACATGATCACCCGGTCAAAGAGAGGCATCTTCAAACCCAAAGTACATAATATTTCTGCCAGTGAGATCGGACCATTGAATTTCACTCAGGCTATAAGATCAAACAAATGGAAGGAGGCAATGGACACTGAATATAAAGCTCTCACAAAAAACCACACTTGGAGCTTAGTGACTCAACCAAAACACAAAAATGTGATTGGTTGTAGGTGGACATACAAAATAAAAAGAAAAGAAGATGGGTCTATTGACAAATACAAGGCCAGACTGGTTGCAAAAGGTTACGCGCAACAATTTGGTTTTGATTTCAACAAAACTTTTTCCCCAATCATAAAACCCACAACCATCAGAATTATACTGACCATTGCTCTAAATAAAGGATGGAATGTGAGGCAACTGGACGTCAACAATGCTTTTTTGAATGGGGAATTGACTGAAGAGGTATACATGCAACAGCCTGAAGGATATGGTATTGGTGATAAAGTATGCAAACTACACAAAGCAATATATGGCTTAAAACAAGCTTCGAGAGCTTGTTATGAAAAGCTAAAGTCAACTTTGTCTAACATGGGTTTCTCACAAGTTAAATCAGACAATTCTCTATATATGAAGAAGGGCATACATGGAACTATGTTCATTCTAGTATACGTTGACGACATGCTAATAACAGGAGACAACAGCGAAGAAATAAACAGAATCGTTCACAAGCTGGACCATAATTTTTCCATTAAAGACTTGGGGGAACTAAAAAAATTTCTTGGAATACAAGTGATTAGGAAAAACAATGGTGAATTAATATTATCCCAACAAAATTATATCACTGAAATACTGCAAAGGGCAAATATGCACAAGGCAAACTCATTACCTACGCCTATGATTAGTAACCTAAGACTATCTAAGCATAAAGGAGAAGCTATCGACAATACCAAACAATATAGAAGCATAATAGGAGCGTTACAATACGCAACTATTACTCGACCAGACATATGCTACAACGTCAATAAACTCAGTCAATACATGCAGAACCCTTTATCAGAACATTGGATGGCATTAAAGAGAGTGTTACGATACTTACAAGGCATAAAACATTATGGTATACACCTAAATTTAGAAAAGGAACTTAACTTACAGTGCTTTAGCGATGCTGATTGGGCCAACGATATTGACGATCGAAAGTCTGTCTCAGGATACTGCGTTTACCTCGGTTCCAATATCATTTCTTGGTGTACGAAGAAACAATAGACCACATCAAGATATAGCACAGAGGCTGAGTACCGTGCACTGGCAAGCGCTACAGCCGAAATCATGTGGATAAAATCACTGATGGAGGAGCTTGGTTTCACTCCAAGACGAAAGTCGGTCATTTGGTGCGATAATAAGAGCACGGTATCTTTATCTCTAAACCCTATTCAACATTCAAGGACGAAACATCTTGAAATTGATCTCCACTTTGTGAGAGAAAGAACACAATCAGGAAGACTTGCAATATGTCATGTGCCCGCATACTATCATAGAGCAGATGCTCTCACAAAGGCCCTTTCGACCAAAAAATTTATCAGAGTGAGAGAGAAACTTCGCGTTATCAGTGCAGGCGGAAGCCAGAATGAGCAAGGAAACCCTAGTCCGAACTGAGGGGGCATAACAAAGACAATAGAGCCGTTAGAGTGTGAACACGTTTTTATCATATTTAGCATGCTTTGTCATTATCTACTAGCCGTTAGGCTCATGCATACTTGGTATTTTTAATATTAGTCATTATGCTCATACATATTTGGTATATTTTGTACTAGCCGTTGGGCTCATAGCACTATATATATGTGCCCTTTGTATCATGTTTTGCATCAATAAAAATTGCAATTGTTCCTCTCTAATAACTCTCCTCCTCATCCCTTAATAGGAGTATCACACATGAATCAATGCGATATTCATAATAAATATTATATATAAACAACAAGATAACCAATCAAGTTAAAGTATCCTATAGTGAAATCTTCATATATCAGGATAATAAAACAAATCAGGGTACCATATATAAACAAATACGATACTTGTATGAATGTCGTATGATAAAATGGATAAATCAATAAATTCTTCATTGCATTTATCATATAAATAAAAATATGATAAAATAATAAAATCAGAGTATCGCAAATAAATCAATGCGAAGCCCTCAACAAATCACAAATAATTAAAAGGATACTCATAATAATTAAGTCAAATTATCATAAACCAATGAAATCCATATGACATTTATCATATATAAAAACAATATGATAAAATAACCTAAAACAGAGTACCATATATAAATCAATACGGTACTCATAACATACACGTATACAAAACAATAAGATACTTATAATAAATATTTTTTAATAATTAATCAAGTCAATAAAATCTTCATGGTACTTATCACATGTAAATGCAATGTAATCGAATCAAAGTATTATATGTAAATCAATACGATACTCATAACAATTATCATATGTAAATCAATATGATAAAATGAATCAAAACAAAGTATCACATATAAATCAATGCGATACTTGTAAATATCTTAGGATATTCAATCAAGTCGATAAAATCTTCATGGCATTTATCATTTGTAAATCAAATCAGAGTATAAATCAATACAACAATTATCATATATAAATCAATATGATAATATAACCCAAATCAGAATATCATATATAAATCAATACAATACTCATAACAATTATCATATATAAAATCAATATGATAATATAATCAAATCAGAGTATCATATATAAATCAATACGATACTCATAACAATTATCATATGTAAAATCAATATGGTAATATAATCAAATCAGAGTATCATATATAAATCAATACGATACTCATAACAGTTGTCATATATAAAATCAATATGATAATATAATCAAATCAGAGTATCATATATAAATCAATACGATACTCATAACAATTATCATATATAAAATCAATAAGATAATATAATTATCAAATCAGTTATAGTAATGTAATAAAATATTAGGGGATTATGGGATAAATGTAACTTGACTCATAAATACCAAATAAACAGACGCTAGTATTGTAAAATCACAGTGGTAGAGCTCGAGCGCGCATCGAGACATCCGCACTGTAATCCACTCATAGCGCCGTAACGACACCTGGCGATTAACCCAGGATAACCAAGACGGTCTAAGGCGAAGGTCGTATGCTACCCGTTCACGGCACTACACGTGGGACCCCCACGCCTCCATCTGATGTAGTCCGTGAACCGCCGATCGGGAATCCTGATCAAATTAAAAATGCCTAATGTAGCAGACCGTTGACCTTTGGTGGTCGATGGGCGAATGAGAAACCACTGACCCAGGTAGCGAACTTCAATCAAGTCGACCAAGATGGAGTTTTGGTCCATTGGTACAACAGAGTCCAATCTATCCCAATCCCAAAATAAAAAGTATTTTTCAAATATTATTTTATAATATATATATATATATATATGCCATGAAGTTCAAAGTGTTTATAACGTCAAAACACTTTATAAACTTAATCATGCTTTGAAAGTATACCATCACATACTAAACAAAATAATAATCACAATCTGAATTTAACAAAACAAAGCTGATATTCAATTTTATCATATATACAAACAATATTATAAAATAAATCAAGCCAGAGTATCATATATAAATCAATATGATACTCATAAGAAATATCATATATAAACAATATGACAAATTAAATTAAATCACAATAATTGTGATATAGAACAAAAGGTATCGTCACACTGATGACATAAAAGCATGTCAACTTAGAAAACACTTTAATTTAGTCATTGAAGTATACTTTCAAACAATAATTACTCAAATATAACACATTATGTTACAAGTATATTTTAGGAAGCAAATCTCACAACGGAGAATAGAAAAGCAACTGAATATTCCATATGAGAAGTCAACAGAGTAACCAGAAAAGTATTACCAAACGTCCCATACCGCTTGGTATTACTAATCCATTTACTCAAAATCCTTGTCATACAGAATTCCTCAATGAAAATTGTGTTCAGTTCAAGCTATACATATGTATAAAAGTATTTTATAAAATTTAAATAATCAAAATAATTAGTTCCCTCTTGGTTGTCTTTGTTATTAATTTGTCATCACCGGTATTCTTACTTTATTATAGGAAAGCTAACACTATGTTAGTTAATACCGACTTTATTGAGAAACCTAAGCAAAATCTTTTTATTGATCATTTATATTTTTCTTGATGACGACGCAGAAAATTCTCGTCGCAAAGTATTTTTAGTGGAAATTCCAATAGGAAACCTATGTTTCGAAAACATTTCCTTCACAATATTTTTCTTTAAATTTTCCCAAGATCTCTATTTAAATTCACTTATATTTTCCTTGACAATAGACTCCAAAAATTCCTGTCGCAAGGAACCCTTTAAGTGGAAATTCCGAAAAGGAAACTTATATTTCAAAAACATTTCCTTCAAAATATCCATTATACCTTACTTATCTTCCAAAATCTCTTCAAAATACTTTAGGCTAATTCTATTCATACACCTATAATTTCTTAACAAACATCGTACAATGAAATAAAATAGCATACACCAAAAATTTCTTTTCATACACCATGTCTTCCACAAAATTACCCTGTTATATTTTCATCACCTTTCCTCTTTAATCTTAAAACTAAATTACATAAAATTGAGAATTTAATTGCAATATATTTACCTAAAATTAAAAAATTCTTTAATTTTTAACACTAGTAATTTAAATTATTCAATTGTGTTATTTTTAAATCACTTTTAATTTTAGATGACTGAACAGACTTGCATTAGATCTGAATGAAAGATTGAAGAGTTTAGAACTCAGGATAACATTAATTTTAGTAGTTAGATTTTAATTTTGATTTTTATATTTAATTAAAGTGAAAACTGTTAAATTGATTGTATCTAAATGTTGCTTGTAACGATATGAATATACTTTAATCATCAAAGAAATATAAATTTAATTTAACCAGTGATATAAATTAATTTACTTACTTTACAAGAGAAGTTAAATTGAGTATACATAATGCAAACAAGGGAGAATTGTATATATTTTCATTCATTTATATTAATTATTTTTTAATAAGGTCATTTTGGTCTGAAATTTTATTTAAAATCTCATGGTGCAAGTAAAGCAACTTATGGTGTTTGAATAGAACTTGCCAATACTTTATTCTTCCCAAAAATGCGCTCTCTCTAGAGCGATTCTAGTGTCAATCCCACTCATTCTAAGGTATTATCACCCTATCTTTAATGAGTTTTAAACCCAATAAGCCAAGTTTTAGAAAAACCATAGCTCTGATACCAAATGTAACAACCCGCCATTTTGACCGCCTCAACTCGGTAATCAAACCAACTTGAAACGTTCAAAATGACAAATTGTTATTGGCTTACAGGGTTTAAACAGAATTAACCCAGAATCACAGAGCACAACAATGTAGCAGAATATCTTTTTTTTTTTTTTGAAATATCAGAGTTACAATATTTATTACAGCGGAAAATGAAATTTTGTACATAAATTTCGGTAAACAAATTTGCAGCTTTGCGCACACATGCTTCTTCTCGTGCCTCTCATCTTTAAGAGCTGAAATCTAAAATCATCACAAAATGAAGTGCACATAAAATGCAAGCGTACAAAGGAAAGAATAAATGCACAAGCAGGTGCGCAAATTCAAACTAGCAAAGGGGCCAAAATAAGCAGGGATAGACAAGTTATAATAATAATATACACATACATGTATACTTGATTATAACATATATGTCTAACCAGCTTAGATTCTTAATTGAAATTTCTAAGGCATAAAGGAATTTTTAATGGGGATTGTTAAAAGGACTCCACTTTTGGTTAAGGGGAGGACAAAATTTAAATTATAGTTCAATTGTTAAGGGGAGGATCAAAAAATTAGCCCTCCCTTAAACATTTAATTAAAAATTCCAATATTAACCCAATAACCTTATTTAATGTAAATTTTAAAAGCTAAAACCTAAATAATGAGCACAATTTAATGAAATAAAAAAAGGATATAATTAACATAATGAAAACATAAGAAAGTTGTGTGGATGATCAGAAGATATCAGATCAGGTAAGTTAATGAATATCATTTTGGAAATCGATGGTTCAATTTAAAATACTTAAATATTCATGAACAAATCTGATCGAATATGTATAATTAGAACATTAATTGAGATGCAGATGTTTTTACGCCTTGAAAATGAAAAGAAATTGTATTCATGCGCATGCAAATCAGCGCGAAATATAAAAAAAACGATAGTGAATTGTATGTTGTGACAAGGGTTAGTTTAGTCTATGTTTTTTCTAAAAAAAAAAAAAAAATCAAACACTCCCTTAACATTTTTTTTTAAAGTGGAGTCCCCTTAAAATTGTCCTCCCCTTAACCAAAAGTGGAGTCCCTTTAACAATCCCCTTTTTAATTCATAAGGTATTTATATGTATGAATGAAACAAGAAGAGGAAACACAATCATAAAGAAGTCATCAAATAGTGTTAAATTTTAGGACATGCCAACAAAGCATAGACAAGGACTACCTCAAATTAAAGAAAACAGCAAGGACGCAGTAACAAGGCCAAAATGCATGCATGGCATATCTTGAAAATGAAATTTTGTGCTCATTTTGTGTTGCTTTCTCTCTTCTCTCTCTTTTTTCTCTCTTCAACATGGACACATATGAAATGAAGGAGGCACCACATTGCGTTTTCCAGCTATGGTCCAAGCATGAAGATGAATGAAAGCAAGTATGGGGATCAATGAAAGTAAACAGAACATTTGGAGAAATATTTAGTTCATTGGTTTCATTTCCATATTAAAGTTTCAAAAGAGATGGACTATTTCTTTCTAACCATGTTAATTGTTAAACATATTAACTAAAATATTTGTACTCAAAAGGACGCAACAAAAACCTGTATTCACTCCTAATATCAAGGCTACCTTTATTACTAAATACATCAAACGATTTGAAAGAAATTCTTGCCACCAATTGTGCACCACAAAGAAAATCAATTAATACATACTGGTAGTTTACTTCAGTGGAGCAATCAATGCAATATGCCAAATGTTTTTGAAAATTACCATAACCATTTATTGCGTACCATAATGACAGAAACTTGCAAATAAACTAAAACAAATTTGCCGTTTGTTTTAAGAAGCAATTAATACAGTTTGCCAACTATCTTCCAAAGTTTACTTACTATTAGTCATAGAATAATTAACAAGGATTTATGAATCAACTAATAAAAACTGACCATTTAATTCAATGAAGCACTACCATAATATGTTATACATCATGATTTGTTTTTCTCTTATCATCTATGATGCACTGTACGAACAAATCTGGATTTAGATATCAACTAATACATTTCTTTTTTATTTCTTTTCCTTATATGATCATATTTTATTAATGGAAGGTAGTTTACGCTCACATATCCATCAAACAATGGCAATTTTTTTAGTTTAGTCGTATTCCACCTAAATTAAAGATGTTAAAATACATATCTAAACAATGCTTTCAAAAGTAGGGAATACAAACTGAAAAGCTTGATTGTCAATACAGCTTATTTGTCTTTGTTTAGAAAGAGAGCAAGAACCAAAATAAGTATGCAACGGGACATCCATGCAGTGCATGCATAACGGACAAGTGTTGGGTTAACAGCTAAAGGAAGACAAGTGGTGAAACATTTCAGGAACCAAGATTTTGGATTTAAAATTCTCAAATATGGTTGAACGATGAAAGTGGGAATTTATGCGGTAATTTTGGACATGGCACACTTTATTCAGTAAAAATTTCAAGGTGTACTATAGCAAGGAACATTTATATGTGATAAATTGTATTTCCAATTAACGGTCCAAATAAGTGCATCGTATTATATATTTTCTTTGATTTTCTAAATTACAATGTTTAAACATCAAGCAAAATAAAATTTCAAATCAAATATATATATAATTTACTCAATATCGTAGACCTCGCTTGTTTGGCAAAACGTTTATATTAATACTAAGTTCACGACAAGAGTCATATGAAAATTTATTATAATATATATATATATATAAAAATATATATTCTTCTTAAATCATTCATACGAAATTTAAATTTAAGAGATTTATACTTAACTTGGTAAAGTCCAAATTTTATGTCGAAAATCAAACATAAATATTTATTTTAATGTTTAAATCTTAATTTATTTTTCATATTCTAAGTGTCGGAATTTCAGAGTCGTTACTATTATCGTTCGAAAATTCCGGTTGTTACAGACTCCCACCCCCCTTATTGAAATTGTGTCCTCGCAATTTACTTATTCAACATAAAAAAATTCCAACGTCGCTTCTTAACTTCTTCCCTTTAATTCAAGTATCCAACATGCAGAATTTGAAACTTCGGTAACCTTTCCCAACAGAAAATTTCCATTTCTTACCCCAAGTAAAGTATATATACTAGGATATTCACTCCCTATTTTCAATCTGGAGGTATTGTATATGAATCAATATGATTCCATTAATAGTAATTTTAGAAAATGCGATGAAATTAGATGGGATATCATATATAACCCAATATGATATTATAACCAATGTCACATACAATACAAAAATCAAGTTGGAGTATCACACATGAATCAATGCGATATTCATAATAAATATTATATATAAACAACAAGATAACCAATCAAGTTAAAGTATCCTATAGTGAAATCTTCATATATCAGGATAATAAAACAAATCAGGGTACCATATATAAACTAATACGATACTTGTATGAATATCGTATGATAAAATCGATAAATCAATAAATTCTTCATTGCATTTATCATATACATAAAAATATGATAAAATAATAAAAACAGAGTATCGCATATAAATCAATGCGAAGCCCTCAACAAATCACAAATAATTAAAAGGATACTCATAATAATTAAGTCAGAGTATCATAAACCAATGAAATCCATATGACATTTATCATATATAAAAACAATATGATAAAATAACCTAAAATAGAGTACCATATATAAATCAATAAGGTGCTCATAACATACACGTATACAAAACAATAAGATACTTATAATAAATATTTTTTAATAATTAATCAAGTCAATAAAATCTTCATGGTACTTATCACATGTAAATGCAATGTGATCGAATCAGAGTATTATATGTAAATCAATATGATACTCATAACAATTAT
Source organism: Allium sativum (assembly GCA_030737875.1). Classification (NCBI taxonomy): domain Eukaryota; kingdom Viridiplantae; phylum Streptophyta; class Magnoliopsida; order Asparagales; family Amaryllidaceae; genus Allium; species Allium sativum. The sequence continues at coordinate 245,190,247 of CM060912.1, read as the reverse complement.
CATATGTAAATCAATATGATAAAATGAATCAAAACAAAGTATCACATATAAATCAATGCGATACTTGTAAATATCTTAGGATATTCAATCAAGTCGATAAAATCTTCATGGCATTTATCATTTGTAAATCAAATCAGAGTATAAGTCAATACAACAATTATCATATATAAATCAATATGATAATATAACCCAAATCAGAGTATCATATATAAATCAATACAATACTCATAACAATTATCATATATAAAATCAATATGATAATATAATCAAATCAGAGTATCATATATAAATCAATACGATACTCATAACAATTATCATATGCAAACTCAATATGGTAATATAATCAAATCAGAGTATCATATATAAATCAATACGATACTCATAACAGTTATCATATATAAAATCAATATGATAATATAATCAAATCAGAGTATCATATATAAATCAATACGATACTCATAACAATTATCATATATAAAATCAATATGATAATATAATTATAAAATCAGTTATAGTAATGTAATAAAATATTAGGGGATTATGGGATAAATGTAACTTGACTCATAAATACCAAAAAAACAGAAGCTAGTATTGTAAAATCACAGTGGTAGAGCTCGAGCGCGCATCAAGACATCCGCACCGTAATCCACTCATAGCGCCATAACGACACCTGGCGATCAACCCAGGATAACCAAGACAGCCTAAGGCGAAGGTCGTATGCTACCCGTTCACGGCACTACACGTGGGACCCCCACGCCTCCATCTGATGTAGTCCGTGAACCACCGATTGGGAATCCCGATCAAAATAAAAATGCCTAATGTAGCAGACCGTTGACCTTTGGTGGTTGATGGGCGAATGAGAAACCACCGATCTAGGTAGCTAACCTGAATCAGGTCGACCAAGATGGAGTTTTGGTCCATTAGTACAACAGAGTCCAATCTATCCCAATCCCTAAATAAAAAGTATATTTCAAATATTATTTTAATATATATATATATATATGCCATGAAGTTCAAAGTGTTTATAACGTCAAAACACTTTATAAACTTAATCATGCTTTGAAAATATACCATCACATACTAAACAAAATAATAATCACGATCTGAATTTAACAAAACAAAGCTGATATTCAATTTTATCATGTATACAAACAATATTATAAAATAAATCAAGCCAGAGTATCATATATAAATCAATATGATACTCATAAGAAATATCATATATAAACAATATGACAAATTAAGTTAAATCACAATAATTGTGATATAGAACGAAAGGTATCGTCACACTGATGACATAAAAGCATGTCAACTTAGAAAACACTTTAATTTAGTCATTGAAGTATACTTTCAAACAGTAATTACTCAAATATAACACATTATGTTACAAGTATATTTTAGGAAGCAAATGTGACGAAAAGGTATTTCGCTCGATCCGAATCAGTGGCTAAACCGATCTAGACCGTTTGAAACGCCTGATTGTTTTGAGAACACGACAAAATAGAACGCAAACGGAAGAATATTTCATTGTATATTACAACCATGCATCAGATTACAAGAATATACAGAGTATGAATAAATAATATACATCACAAATTATCAGAGATTACAATAAATTACATAGCAGCGGAAAATAATACAAAATACAACTGAAGGAGATATACAGATACAAAGCTTTCCGGATATCGTTCCAGCTGTAAACCAGGATCCTATGAATATAAATCTGCAAAACCGAAACTACTAGCTGCCCATGTCAAAATGAGGGCACCCAGAGTTTAGGTTAAAATAATAAACTCCAGGTCAGTCATGGGACTGGTGTGAGAACTAAAACAGTTATAAATCTTTATTTTACAGTTAGGTAAATCAAGGGACCACGCCGCTAACGCGGAATGGGTTTCCTCCCAAGAATACCAGTGCATAAAACAAACGGCGCAATGCTAAATAAAGAAAAAATGAAGCTATTATAAGACACAGGTCCCATCACACAATGCAACACAAACCAAAGGATAGGGTTTTACCTTATAATAGCCAAAGAATGCTTGATACGTTAAAACAAATCTTTTATTATCGCTGTAAGTGAAGAAATCAATTTCAAATCATAAGTATCAATCATAGGCGGCATGAATGCCCCATACCACTATGTCGCCATATATAGGTTATACAATCAAAATCGCAAAGTCACGTATTTGGAAATTGGGTTTCCATCTGTGAACCGAGGCAAAAGATAGTCCTCTACCGAATTCGAGACTCTCTAGCCCGAGCCTCAGGCAAGTACTCTGTCAAGCCTTAGGAGCCACAGGGTCGGTCCACCGATGTGGATTAAAATGCCTGAACACTGCGTTTCCTCGCCCTTTGGGCGTAAATGAGTCCAATGACCCCATCGGTCCCGGATCGACCGATATATCCGAGGCTCCTCACAACAGCAACAACCACACAGGTGAAAATAATATAAATGTCAGGGCTGGTAGTGTAATAACCCGAAAATGCGAGCCAGTTTGAAATTTTTGTTTTGGCAATTTTAGCGAATTTTGATTATTTAAAATGAATTATTTTAAATAATATCGACGATAATTTTATTTTGAATATATTTAGAACGTATATATTATATACGTCGTCGTTAGAATATAAATATTTATATATAATTATAAATAGGAATTGAAAATGGCGTGGTAGTTCGATAATTCGATTTCAAACTTCAATTGAACATACCGGGTGCAAAACAATCCGGATTTTAGTGAAACCAAAAACATTAGGATCTAATTGATGATACCTTTCCAACGAATCCGAAAGATCAAAATTTCATAGCAGGAATCAAAAGATATGTCCAATTGAAAATTCTGAATAGTCGCTATGGAATTCAGGCCCTTAAAAATGGACATTTTGCAAACGACCTCGGATTTCGACGAAACCAATTTTGTTGGATCCGTGATGTCAAGTTATTGCTAGATTCCAAATTTCATAATTTTTCGAATCAATATGTGAGCGTGGCAAAGGAAAACGCGTTTGACCAGTTTCAGTTGATTTTAATCGACTGGAAAATGGCCATTTTTCCAACGGTCTCATAATTCGACGAAACTAGTTTTGTTAGGACCGTATCATCAATACGAAGCTAGAAAATATTTTCGGGAATTTTCCTAGTTAGTATGTGACCCCAGTGATTTGAAATGTACGTTTAAAATTCAATATAGCGATTTAAATGTAAATTTAACGGAAACTAATCGAAACAGCCGAATCAGCTGACGATACATATCCCATTGTGTTCAGAATGGGGGTGAAACGCTATAGACGACAGGCGGTGGGCCTCGTTTCGAGGTCGTATGTAAAAGTCAACTTTTTTGAAAATTAAATTAAATAAAATTTAAAATATATAAACCCCCCCTTTTCTCGTTTTCATTCAGATAAAAATATATATATACTGAAACCTAAATCGTAATCGCGCGCCGCCAGGGGGAGCACCACCGCACCCCGTCGCCCTCGTCGCCGCCGTCCAAGGATGCTGCGGCCCTCCGATCCTCCGCCCTCTTCTTCCCATCGAGCGACGCCAGCCTCACCGCACACCCCCCCCCCTTTTCGACTTCGCCAGAGCTCCGACGCGCCACCTTCCCCCTCGCCTGCGACGCCAGCGAGCAGCTTCCTCCCACCCCCCCCCTTCCGTCGACAACAGCGAATCTGCTCCCCCTGAAAGAGACAGTAAGTTTTTTTTTACTTTTAATTTAGTTAATTAAAAACTGAATTTAATTAAGTTTAAAAACTGAATTTAGTTAATTAAAAACTGAATTTAATTAAGTTTAAAAACTGAATTTAGTTAAGTTTAAAAACCGAATTTTTTTAGATAGGAAAAACCGAATTTTTTTTAGATAGGAAAAACCGAATTTTTTTTTAGAGTGGAAAGATCGAATTTCTAACAGTAGGATAAAAAAAAATCAATTTTTTTTTATATGAGAAAGATTAAAAGTATGATCTTTATATTTTTAAAGTAATAAAAATACGATCTTTATATTTTTAAAGTATTAAAAATATAATCTTTATTATATAGATGATATAAAAATATAATTTTTGTTTATGTAGGAAAGTGAAAATATAATTTTTACATGATAGAAATATTATAAATAATATCTTTATATGGGTAGCAAAATAAAAATGTGATTTCTATATTTTTAAATATGAAAAGGCGATATTTTTAAATATGAAAAGACGATATTTTGATATGAGTAGTGAAGTAAAAATATGATTTTTACTTCGAGAAAAATATAAACTTTATTTTAGAAAAGGCGAAATCTTTATTTTAGAAAAGGCGAAATCTTTATTTTAGAAAAGGCGAAATCTTTATTTTAGAAAAGGCGAAATCTTTATATGGAAAATAGCGTGATGAAAATATAATTTTTATCTATATAACATAGAAGTAAAAATTCGATTTTTATTTATTGAATAGCATAGTAAAAATTCGATTTTTAAATATATGAAGTGATTATAAAAATATGATTTTTTTTATTGAAAATAAATAAAAATGTGATTTTTATTTTAAAGACATCGAAATATAAAAATGTGTGATTTTTATATATGTAGTGACTACGGGCAACGAAGATGATAAAAAGGCGAGAAGATTTCTATAAAAGAAGAGTCAAGATGAGTGGATAGCTTTCGGTGAGAACTTCTCACTCTAAATTCTCTTTTTCTAGTTATATATATATACTAGGATGCAGACGGTGTTTAGTAGCACCCGACACCCGTCATCCACAGACCATGGATGGCTTGTTTGTTAAATTGTTTGATTGTGTAGTTGATTAGAATATTTGGTTTGAATTTAATTGTTTGGTGAAATGAAATTGATTTGATTGGTGTGTGAATGGCGTGGGCCTTCACTAGACCGGGGATAAGGCTAGGCCTCGTCCCGTTCCTAGTATCGTGCCGTTATGCCGCCGAAATTTTCTAAAATATGTTAGAAAAATAAAAATATCACTTTTATTGTGTAAATGAAATGAATAGAAACTCATGTGTTGAAATAGAATATTTTATCGTTAAAAATATAATTTTTAACGTGAAAGTGAATAAATAAAATATTCATTTACAAACCGGACGGTTTGTTTATGTACACTGATTTGACTGACATTGATTGGGTCGATAAATTTTACACATCGCCCAACTGCACAAATAAAATCTGTGTTTGATTGTTTAAAACCCCACACGGGTGTTGGGATGAAATTTGATGTTCACTCATCCTGATTGATTAAATATTTCGATCGGTCGACTGATAGACTGTTATAAGCGTCAGATATCTATATTTGATGCTTATACAGTGTAGTGCACTTTGGTTGATGGTTGATTGTTTATTAATGCTATCATATACATGTGTTGTATGAAATCCATATAATTAACGTTATATGGTGATTGATTGGGCCTCATTCCAATCGGGAAAATAATGAATATTAGAAAAGAAAATTCATGTGTTGAATATAAAAATAGTCATGTGTTGACGATGTTCATGTGTTAAAAATATTCGTGTGTTGAGTAAAATATTTTAAATAATAAAAATTACATCTTTATCACATTTGAAATTAGAACTACTTCTCAGTAGGAGTCTGATTAAAAATCAAACGATAGATACCATAGTTTTATAAAATATTTTACATAACAACAATAGTGATGTGTTGACAGTACTCATGTGTTGAGATTATTCGTGTGTTGAAAGCAATATAGATTCATGTGTTAAATGATATAAATATTCATTTGTTGGATAGAATAAAGAAGTTTTGAAAATATAAAGCCGTGTTGATTAGAGATGCGTTATTTTGACGCAAACGATATTTATATCGATTTTATTCGTTGTATAATGAATATTGAAAAGTGATTTCAAAATTAAGTATTTTGAAATGAAATTCAAATTGAATTAGATTAAAATTCGAATTGAATAGGAAGCGAATTTGAATTTGAATTGAATAGAAATGAATTCAAATTGATTTAAATTGAAATGGAAATTGAAAACGAACTGAAATTTAATGGAATTCGAATCGAAATTAAGTTGAAATCAATTTGAATTGAAACGAATTTGAATTAAATTGAAACGAATTTGAATTTGAATTGAATTGAAATGAACTCGAATTGAATTGAAATCAAATCGATTTGAAATTGACGATGAAGTTGAAATTGTTTTGAAACGAATGTAGAACTATTTATAAAATTCGTTTTAAATAGAAATCGACGAAATATATATTATATATATTATATATATAATATAATGGCTTGAATAGAACGCGCCGCGCCGCGGCAGTTCGTGAATTTCGACCATTTATTTCAAACGGACATTGCGGGAGATCCGACCGTCGGATTCTCCTAAAACCGGAACTGTTGGGTTCGTATCGAAAAGAGCTTTCCAATGAATATTAGAAATTTGAAATCTAACGGTTGGATTTGGAATTATGTCCAAATCAAATTTGAAAAAGGTCGCTGTAAGTGCAGTTCGATGGCCATTGATGGAAATCGACTGTACGGGCCTTGATAAAATTATTAAAAATATTAATAATTTGTGTAAAATCATAATATGTGAATTGGAAAGAATTGGGCTGGAAAATTCCACATTAGATGATAAAAATAGATTTTTATCGAAATGAACTAGTTTTGAACTAGAATTAAAATCAATTTATTTTTGAAATAAATAAATTGAATTTGAAAGTGATTTTGAAAATAATCGATATATCCAATACGTGAATTGGACTGGAGTTGAATCGAAATTATCTTCGGGATATTTCGATGTTGGATTTCGTGACTATACAAATATTGTTATGGGGATTTGAAAGATATTTTATATCGTTATTTCCAATACGATATTTGTTGGTTTCAGAATTTGATATTGAATATAAGCCGATATATTTTCTATTCAGAGCCTTGTATTTAATATCAAATGTGATTTGGGTTTATCGTGAATCGTGTTTTAGATGACATTGGTTCTTTAACCCAGTTAAAGACAGGATATTGATTTTTTGAAAGAAAATTAAGACTAAGTGGAGTTTTAATGAATCATTAATTAGATTAAAAATGTGAATTGATAATTTAAATTATCAAGTCTGAAAAGTGATCGAGAATGGAGCACCACCAGTTTTGCTCCAAAGCGATAGTTAAATCTTTAATTAGATTTGAACGTGAAATGGTAATTAATTTTACCGATAACACCGTGGTGTTAGATGTGGAGTACAACCAGTTTTCTCCATGGGATATATAGGTTGGGATTGGGAAATAAAATAAATAATTACTTCGGTGTGGTTCGTTAATCCCGACTAGTTTGAAATGATATCCATAGGAGGATTAAAGAATAAATTTAGAAGAATTTATCTTTGATAAAATTAATGGGAACCTTTCCCTAAGAGTGTGATTTTGTGAATAAAAGAATATTCTGAATTGGAATGAGGCGTTCATTGTGTTTGTGTGACATTTGTTAATTATATACGTGGGTTATTCAGAAAGGCCGGGTTATACCCATTCTGAATAACCGATTCGACGAGATGTCGAAGATGAAGACGGTGGTTGAAGACCGGAAGTCTTCACATCGTTTGGGTGATTACTGATGATCTTGATTGGGCTGTACACCCAGGATGAGGGAATCAGTTGGTGATCGTCCAGACGTACTTGGAGATGGATGGATATGCGAGGAAAGTGCCTCCGGTTTCGTTCAGACCCAGAACGAACTTGTAAATGGATTGTGTGTCTGACATTGGATTTTATTCTGTGTTGATTGATCTCTATTAAATATACATCTGTTTGGCGGCGGAGAATTTATTCTCTTGCTTAACGCCCTTCTCTGAGACATACGGGCTCAGAGGTTGTATATCGATGGACATCAGTCGCATGGAGTGAATTGCCAATGTGGCATGCGTAAGTGGCAATTGATCAAGGCTTCTGTTGAAAAGTAAAGTCTTGTGGTTGATGATCAAAGCACGGCCTGTGTGGCGTAGCTTTGTGTATAACGTGAATTCGCGAGCCTCACACCTCGGTATGAGTCAAAAACGGGAGATGGACCGCTGGGAGAGCACGACGTTTCTTTCTAGCTAGGGTGGTGTCAGTGACCTACCAGCCCTGACATTTATATACTTTTCACCTGTGTGGTTGTTGGATACGAGGCGCCTCGGATATAGGTCTGTAAGGACCGGGAAACGTGTGTTCAGGAATAACTAATCCTCAAAAGTAAGAGAGGACCGGCCCAGCCGATTCCAAGGATCATAGTGGGGTCCTGAGGCATTTGCTAGAGTGTCTCGAACGCGGAGAGGAGCTTGCCCCTTGCCTCGGCTCATGACGGAAATCCAATTTCCAATACGTGATATTGCGGTTTTAATTGTAGAACTAGTATGGCGACATGATATATGGTACCCATGCCGTCTATGATTGATATTTATGATTGAAATTGTTTTGACACTATACACCTATAATAGTATCAAAGAATGTGTTTTAAACGTATCAAGCATGCTTTGGCTGTTATAAGGGAAAACCCTATCCTCCGGCTTGCGTTGCATTGTGTGATGGGACTTGGGTCTTATAACAGCTTCATTTTTCTTTATTTAGCATTGCGCTGTTTGTTCTATGCACTGGTATTCTTGGGAGGAAACCCGTTCTGTGTTATACGGCGTGGTCCCTTGATTTACCTAACTTTAAAAATAAAGATTAATAACTGTTTTAGTTCTCACACCAGTCACATGACTGACCTGGAGTTTATTGTTTTAACCTAAACTCTGGGTGCCCCTATTTTCCACACGGCAGCTAGTAGTTTTGGTTTTGCAGATTTATATTCACAGGGTTCTGATTAACAGCTGGAACGATGCTCGGAAAGCTCTGTATCCGTGTATTACTTCTAGTTGTGCTTTTGTATATTTTTCCGCTGCTATGTAATTTATTGTAATCTCTGATATTTGTCGAATGTAATTTATTCATTTATACTCTGTATATTCTTGTATCTGATGGAATTGTTGTAATAACAATGAAATGTTCTTCCGTCTGCGTCCTTTTGTGTGTTGTTCTCAAAGTATCCGCTCTTTCCTTCACGGGGAAGTAACGGGTTCTTTCAGTTTGGTATCAGAGCTTTGGTTTACAGAGCTCGAGAACAAGACACATTAGAACCATACGAAAGAATTCATCAGACATTGGATTAGAAAATCCAATTAGAATTACTCGTTAGAGATAGGATCAGTAGTATCCTAGAACGAGTGTGAAGAGTATATTTTTCAAATGAAAACAATTTTGTTTTGAAAATTTAAACCATTTTATACGTATTTGATATTTATTTATTTTGAATATGGACAATCGAGTATATATAGATTTCGCGTATACGCGTCATGAACGTATAGTCGAAGTTTTAATATACTGGATAGATATAGTGTCACATTCTAGACACCCGGGGATAATTCTGGAGATGTGGCCACATCATCAGTATTTATTTTCGTGTTTCGAAGGTGGGATTTTCTATATATTTCCATTAGGCTGGTGTGAGAACCAAAACTAATATAGTTAGAACACATTGTTGTGAATTGGCATCAAAAACATGATTTTTTGTATATATATCAAAATTATGAATTTGAAACTCTAATTTACTAATTGATTGATGTTTGTGTTGTTTGTTTATTTGTTTGCTAATTTTTAACCATTTAGCCTAATTGAACCGAATATTGAATTGTATTGAAAATTGGTCGCAACTGCTTGCATATACATATACTTACATTGAACAGGTCATAGCAAGGAGGCTAGAGCCAGAGAATAAAATTTGTTTGCCCGACAAATAGGTACATGTTTACTACATAATTTACTGTTTTGTTTGGGTGATGATGATTTTATGAGCCTATTGGCTAGCCGCTTGGCTTTTTCTTTTTCTTTTTGAGATCTGAAGGACCGGGGAAGCCATTTGAAATTCCCCGATGCTCCCGGTGCAGGGGAGGTTATGGCGAAATTTTTCAAAAATTTAGGGTGTTAGCCAAATTTTTGAAATTTTGAAAATTCTCAGAAACTAAAGAATTGGAGAATGGAAGCCAGATCGAATGTAGAGCTTAATAATCAAACCACTTTCGACTTTGTTCCTTTTCGGGGACGAAAAGTTTAAAGTGGGGGAGATTGTAATAACCCGAAAATGCGAGCCAGTTTGAAATTTTTGTTTTTGCAATTTTAGCGAATTCTGATTATTTAAAATGAATTATTTTAAATAATATCGACGATAATTTTATTTTGAATATATTTAGAACGTATATATTATATACGTCGTCGTTAGAATATAAATATTTATATATAATTATAAATAGGAATTGAAAATGGCGTGGTAGTTCGATAATTCGATTTCAAACTTCAATTGAACATACCGGGTGCAAAACAATCCGGATTTTAGTGAAACCAAAAACATTAGGATCTAATTGATGATACCTTTCCAACGAATCCGAAAGATCAAAATTTCATAGCGGGAATCAAAAGATATGTCCAATTGAAAATTCTGAATAGTCGCTATGGAATTCAGGCCCTTAAAAATGGACATTTTGCAAACGACCTCGGATTTCGACGAAACCACTTTTGTTGGATCCGAGATGTCAAGTTATTGCTAGATTCCAAATTTCATAATTTTTCGAATCAATATGTGAGCGTGGCAAAGGAAAACGCATTTGACCAGTTTCAGTTGATTTTAATCGACTGGAAAATGGCCATTTTTCCAACGGTCTCAGAATTCGACGAAACTAGTTTTGTTAGGACCGTATCGTCAATACGAAGCTAGAAAATATTTTCGGGAATTTTCCTAGTTAGTATGTGACCCCAGTGATTTGAAATGTACGTTTAAAATTCAATATAGCGATTTAAATGTAAATTTAACGGAAACTAATCGAAACAGCCGAATCAGCTGACGATACATATCCCATTGTGTTCAGAATGGGGGTGAAACGCTATAGACGACAGGCGGTGGGCCTCGTTTCGAGGTCGTATGTAAAAGTCAACTTTTTTGAAAATTAAATTAAATAAAATTTAAAATATATAAACCCCCCTCTTTTCTCGTTTTCATTCCGATAAAATATATATATATATATATACTGAAACCTAAATCGTAATCGCGCGCCGCCAGGGGGAGCACCACCGCACCCCGTCGCCCTCGTCGCCGCCGTCCAAGGATGCTGCGGCCCTCCGATCCTCCGCCCTCTTCTTCCCATCGAGCGACGCCAGCCTCACCGCACACCCCCCTTTTCGACTTCGCCAGAGCTCCGACGCGCCACCTTCCCCCTCGCCTGCGACGCCAGTGAGCAGCTTCCTCCCCCCCCCCCTTCCGTCGACAACAGCGAATCCGCTCCCCCTGAAAGAGACAGTAAGTTTTTTTTTACTTTTAATTTAGTTAATTAAAAACTGAATTTAATTAAGTTTAAAAACTAAATTTAGTTAATTAAAAACTGAATTTAGTTAATTAAAAACTGAATTTAATTAAGTTTAAAAACTGAATTTAGTTAAGTTTAAAAACCGAATTTTTTTAGGTAGGAAAAACCGAATTTTTTTTAGATAGGAAAAACCGAATTTTTTTTAGAGTGGAAAGATCGAATTTCTAACAGTAGGATAAAAAAAAATCAATTTTTTTTTATATGAGAAAGATTAAAAGTATGATCTTTATATTTTTAAAGTAATAAAAATACGATCTTTATATTTTTAAAGTATTAAAAATATAATCTTTACTATATAGATGATATAAAAATATAATTTTTGTTTATGTAGGAAAGTGAAAATATAATTTTTACATGATAGAAATATTATAAATAATATCTTTATATGGGTAGCAAAATAAAAATGTGATTTCTATATTTTTAAATATGAAAAGGCGATATTTTTAAATATGAAAAGACGATATTTTGATATGAGTAGTGAAGTAAAAATATGATTTTTACTTCGAGAAAAATATAAACTTTATTTTAGAAAAGGCGAAATCTTTATTTTAGAAAAGGCGAAATCTTTATTTTAGAAAAGGCGAAATCTTTATTTTAGAAAAGGCGAAATCTTTATATGAAAAATAGCGTGATGAAAATATAATTTTTATCTATATAACATAGAAGTAAAAATTCGATTTTTATATATTGAATAGCATAGTAAAAATTCGATTTTTAAATATATGAAGTGATTATAAAAATATGATTTTTTTTATTGAAAATAAATAAAAATGTGATTTTTATTTTAAAGACATCGAAATATAAAAATGTGTGATTTTTATATATGTAGTGACTACGGGCAACGAAGATGATAAAAAGGCGAGAAGATTTCTATAAAAGAAGAGTCAAGATGAGTGGATAGCTTTCGGTGAGAACTTCTCACTCTAAATTCTCTTTTTCTAGTTATATATATATACTAGGATGCAGACGGTGTTTAGTAGCACCCGACACCCGTCATCCACAGACCATGGATGGCTTGTTTGTTAAATTGTTTGATTGTGTAGTTGATTAGAATATTTGGTTTGAATTTAATTGTTTGGTGAAATGAAATTGATTTGATTGGTGTGTGAATGGCGTGGGCCTTCACTAGACCGGGGATAAGGCTAGGCCTCGTCCCGTTCCTAGTATCGTGCCGTTATGCCGCCGAAATTTTCTAAAATATGTTAGAAAAATAAAAATATCACTTTTATTGTGTAAATGAAATGAATAGAAACTCATGTGTTGAAATAGAATATTTTATCGTTAAAAATATAATTTTTAACGTGAAAGTGAATAAATAAAATATTCATTTACAAACCGGACGGTTTGTTTATGTACACTGATTTGACTGACATTGATTGCGTCGATAAATTTTACACATCGCCCAACTGCACAAATAAAATCTGTGTTTGATTGTTTGAAACCCCACACGGGTGTTGGGATGAAATTTGATGTTCACTCATCCTGATTGATTAAATATTTCGATCGGTCGATTGACAGACTGTTATAAGCGTCAGATATCTATATTTGATGCTTATACAGTGTAGTGCACTTTGGTTGATGGTTGATTGTTTATTAATGCTATTATATACATGTGTTGTATGGAATCCATATAATTAACGTTATATGGTGATTGATTGGGCCTCATTCCAATCGGGAAAATAATGAATATTAGAAAAGAAAATTCATGTGTTGAATATAAAAATAGTCATGTGTTGACGATGTTCATGTGTTGAAAATATTCGTGTGTTGAGTAAAATATTTTAAATAATAAAAATTACATCTTTATCATATTTGAAATTAGAACTACTTCTCAGTAGGAGTCTGATTAAAAATCAAACGATATATACCATAGTTTTATAAAATATTTTACATAACAACAATAGTGATGTGTTGACAGTACTCATGTGTTGAGATTATTCGTGTGTTGAAAGCAATATAGATTCATGTGTTGAATGAGATAAATATTCATTAGTTGGATAGAATAAAGAAGTTTTGAAAATATAAAGCCGTGTTGATTAGAGATGCGTTATTTTGACGCAAACGATATTTATATCGATTTTATTCATTGTATAATGAATATTGAAAAGTGATTTCAAAATTAAATATTTTGAAATGAAATTCAAATTGAATTAGATTAAAATTCGAATTGAATAGGAAGCGAATTTGAATTTGAATTGAATAGAAATGAATTCAAATTGATTTAAATTGAAATGGAAATTGAAAACGAACTGAAATTTAATGGAATTCGAATCGAAATTAAGTTGAAATCAATTTGAATTGAAACGAATTTGAATTTGAATTAAATTGAAATGAATTTGAATTTGAATTGAATTGAAATGAACTCGAATTGAATTGAAATCAAATCGATTTGAAATTGACGATGAAGTTGAAATTGTTTTGAAACGAATGTAGAACTATTTATAAAATTCGTTTTAAATAGAAATCGACGAAATATATATTATATATATTATATATATTATATAATGGCCTGAATAGAACGCGCCGCGCCGCGGCAGTTCGTGAATTTCGACCATTTATTTCAAACGGACATTGCGGGAGATCCGACCGTCGGATTCTCCTAAAACCGGAACTGTTGGGTTCGTATCGAAAAGAGCTTTCCAATGAATATTAGAAATTTGAAATCTAACGGTTGGATTTGGAATTATGTCCAAATCAAATTTGAAAAAGGTCGCTGTAAGTGCAGTTCGATGGCCATTGATGGAAATCGACTGTACGGGCCTTGATAAAATTATTAAAAATATTAATAATTTGTGTAAAATCATAATATGTGAATTGGAAAGAATTGGGCTGGAAAATTCCACATTAGATGATAAAAATAGATTTTTATCGAAATGAACTAGTTTTGAACTAGAATTAAAATCAATTTATTTTTGAAATAAATAAATTGAATTTGAAAGTGATTTTGAAAATAATCGATATTTCCAATACGTGAATTGGACTGGAGTTGAATCGAAATTATCTTCGGGATATTTCGATGTTGGATTTCGTGACTATACAAATATTGTTATGGGGATTTGAAAGATATTTTATATCGTTATTTCCAATACGATATTTGTTGGTTTCAGAATTTGATATTGAATATAAGCCGATATATTTTCTATTCAGAGCCTTGTATTTAATATCAAATGTGATTTGGGTTTATCGTGAATCGTGTTTTAGATGACATTGGTTCTTTAACCCAGTTAAAGACAGGATATTGATTTTTTGAAAGAAAATTAAGACTAAGTGGAGTTTTAAAGAATCCTTAATTAGATTAAAAATGTGAATTGATAATTTAAATTATCAAGTCTGAAAAGTGATCGAGAATGGAGCACCACCAGTTTTGCTCCAAAGCGATAGTTAAATCTTTAATTAGATTTGAACGTGAAATGGTAATTAATTTTACCGATAACACCGTGGTGTTAGATGTGGAGTATTACCAGTTTTCTCCATGGGATATATAGGTTGGGATTGGGAAATAAAATAAATAATTACTTCGGTGTGGTTCGTTAATCCCGACTAGTTTGAAATGATATCCATAGGAGGATTAAAGAATAAATTTAGAAGAATTTATCTTTGATAAAATTAATGGGAACCTTTCCCTAAGAATGTGATTTTGTGAATAAAAGAATATTCTGAATTGGAATGAGGCGTTCATTGTGTTTGTGTGACATTTGTTAATTATATACGTGGGTTATTCAGAAAGGCCGGGTTATACCCATTCTGAATAACCGATTCGACGAGATGTCGAAGATGAAGACGGTGGTTGAAGACCGGAAGTCTTCACATCGTTTGGGTGATTACTGATGATCTTGATTGGGCTGTACACCCAGGATGAGGGAATCAGTTGGTGATCATCCAGACGTACTTGGAGATGGATGGATATGCGAGGAAAGTGCCTCCGGTTTCGTTCAGACCCAGAACGAACTTGTAAATGGATTGTGTGTCTGACATTGGATTTTATTCTGTGTTGATTGATCTCTATTAAATATACATCTGTTTGGCGGCGGAGAATTTATTCTCTTGCTTAACGCCCTTCTCTGAGACATACGAGCTCAGAGGTTGTATATCGATGGACATCAGTCGCATGGAGTGAATTGCCAATGTGGCATGCGTAAGTGGCAATTGATCAAGGCTTCTGTTGAAAAGCAAAGTCTTGTGGTTGATGATCAAAGCACGGCCTGTGTGGCGTAGCTTTGTGTATAACGTGAATTCGCGAGCCTCACACCTCGGTATGAGTCAAAAACGGGAGATGGACCGCTGGGAGAGCACGACGTTTCTTTCTAGCTAGGGTGGTGTCAGTGACCTACCAGCCCTGACATTTATATACTTTTCACCTATGTGGTTGTTGGATACGAGGCGCCTCGGATATAGGTCTGTAAGGACCGGGAAACGTGTGTTCAGGAATAACTAATCCTCAAAAGTAAGAGAGGATCGGCCCAGCCGATTCCAAGGATCATAGTGGGGTCCTGAGGCATTTGCTAGAGTGTCTCGAACGCGGAGAGGAGCTTGCCCCTTGCCTCGGCTCATGACGGAAATCCAATTTCCAATACGTGATATTGCGGTTTTAATTGTAGAACTAGTATGGCGACATGATATATGGTACCCATGCCGTCTATGATTGATATTTATGATTGAAATTGTTTTGACACTATACACCTATAATAGTATCAAAGAATGTGTTTTAAACGTATCAAGCATGCTTTGGCTGTTATAAGGGAAAACCCTATCCTCCGGCTTGCGTTGCATTGTGTGATGGGACCTGGGTCTTATAACAGCTTCATTTTTCTTTATTTAGCATTGCGCTGTTTGTTCTATGCACTGGTATTCTTCGGAGGAAACCCGTTCCGTGTTATACGGCGTGGTCCCTTGATTTACCTAACTTTAAAAATAAAGATTAATAACTGTTTTAGTTCTCACACCAGTCACATGACTGACCTGGAGTTTATTGTTTTAACCTAAACTCTGGGTGCCCCTATTTTCCACACGGGCAGCTAGTAGTTTTGGTTTTGCAGATTTATATTCACAGGGTCCTGATTAACAGCTGGAACGATGCTCGGAAAGCTCTGTATCCGTGCATTACTTCTAGTTGTGCTTTTGTATATTTTTCCGCTGCTATGTAATTTATTGTAATCTCTGATATTTGTCGAATGTAATTTATTCATTTATACTCTGTATATTCTTGTATCTGATGGAATTGTTGTAATAACAATGAAATGTTCTTCTGTCTGCGTCCTTTTGTGTGTTGTTCTCAAAGTATCCGCTCTTTCCTTCACGGGGAAGTTACGGGTTCTTTCAGGTAGGTCACTGACACCACCCTAGCTAGAAAGAAACACATGCCCTCCCTGGATCCTTCTCCCGTTTTTAGTTCACAACCGGGGTGTGAGGCTCGCGAATCAACGTTACACAAAGCTATGCCACACAGGCCGTGCTTTGATCATCAACCCCACGACCCTGCTTTTCAACAAAAGCCTTGATCATCTGCCACTTAGGCATGCCACACAGGCAATTCACTCCATGCGATTGATATCCATCAATATATAACCCCTGAGCTCGTACGTCTCAGAGAAGGGCGTTAAGCAAGAGAATAAATTCTCCGCCGCCAAACAGATGTATATTTAATAGAAATCATTCACAAGGACTAAAATCCAATGTCAGTAACACAGTCCATTTACAAGTTCGTTCTGGGTCTGAACGAAACCGGAGGCACCTAGTACCCCGCATATCCATCGATCTCCAAGTACGTCTGGACGATCACCAACTGTTTCCATCTTCTTGGGTGTACTGCCCAATCAAGATCATCAGTAATCATCCAAACGACGTGAAGACCTCCAGTCTTCAACCACCGTCTTCATCTTCGACACCACGTCGAAACATTTATTCAGAATAGGATAAACCCGGTCTTTCTGAATAACTCGCGTATATATTAAACAAGTGTTACACAAACACAACATACGCCTCATTCCAATTCAGAATATTCTTTGGGAAAGGTTCTCATTAATTTTATCAAAGATAAACTCTTTTAAATTTATTCTTTAATCTTATTTTGAATATCAATTCAAACAAGTCGGGATTAGCGAACCACACCGAAGTAATCATATATTTTATTTCCCAATCCCAACCTATTCATCCCATGAAGTAAAACTGGTCCTACTTCATATCTAACACCACGGTGTTATCGGTAAATTCAATTACCATTTCACGTTCAAATCTAATTAAAGATTTAACTATCGCCTGGAGCAAAAATGGTGATACTCCATTCTCGATCATTTCAATCTAATTAAAGATTCATTAAAACTCCACTTAGTTTTAATCTTTAACTGGGTTAAAGAATTAGTGTCATTTAAAACACGGTTCACGATAAACCCAAAATCACATTCCATTAATTATCGGGTTAAAGAACAAGTGTTATATAAAACACTGTTCACGATAAACCCAAAAATCAATACCAATTCAATTCCAATTAAATACCATTTGATTGGTACACTTCATTAAATCTAAATAAAAAGATTTAATCTTCTCTCAACTAGGCTTAAGAACAGTGTTAATAAAGACACCATTCACGACAAACCCAAATCACATTTGATATTAAATACAAGGCTCTGAATAGGAATTATATCGGCTTATATTCAATATCAAACTCTACGACTAACAAATATCGTATTGGAAATAGCGATATATAAATATCTTTCAAATTCCCATAACCATATCTGTATCATCTCGAAATCCAACATCGAAATATTCCGAAGACAGTTTCAATTCAAATCTATTCTAATTCAATTATTGGAAATTCTGGTTATTTTCAAAACCATTTCAAATCCAATTTATTTATTTTAAAAATAAATAAATTACTATTCTAGTTCAAAACTAGTTCATTTCGATAAAAATCTATTTTTATCTTTTCAAATATGGAGTTTTTCATCCCGATTCTTCCCAAATCATTTCTTATGATTTTACACAAATTATTACTATTTTTAATAATTTTATCAAGGCCCGTACAGTCGATTTCCATCAACGGCCATCGAACTGCACTTACAGCGACCTTTTCCAAATTTGATTTGGACGTAACTCCAAATCCAACCGTTGGATTTCAAATTTCTAATATTTGTTAGAAAGCTCTTTTCGATACGAACCCAACGTTCCGGTTTTAGGAGAATCCGACGGTCGGATCTCCCGTAATATCCATTCGAAGTCAATGGTCGAAATTCGCGAACTGCCGCGGCGCGGCGCTTTCTATTCAGGCCATTATATTATATATATAATATATACTTCGTCGATTTCAATTCAAAACGTGCTTTATAAATCGTTTTAAATTCATTTTCAAAACGGTTTCAACTTCATATTCAATTTCAAATCAAAATTGAATATTCCAATATAAATTCGTTTTAAATTCATTTCAGATCGATTTCAATTCAAATTGATTTCTAATTCAATTTCAGTTCGTTTTCAATTCAGTTCAATTTCAATTCGAATTCATTTATATTCAATTTCAATTCGAATTCATTTATTTTCAATTTCAATTCGAATTCGTTCTATTCATTTTCAATTTGAAATCATTTTAATTCGATTTAATTCGAATTCATTTCAATTCAATTTAATTCGAATTTCAATTCTTTTCAAAATATCAGATTTTGAAATCAATTTCGATATTCATTATAAAATGAATAAAATCGATATAAATATCGTTCACGTCAAAATGGCGTCAATCTAATCAACACGGCTTCATATATTTCTATTTTCAAATATTTCTATTTCAAATATTTCTATGTCAAATATTTCTATTTTAAAACTGGAATGAGGCCCAATCAATTACCATATAATGTTAATTATATGGATTTTCTACAACACATGTATACAATAACAACGATGAATAATCAACCATCAGCCAAAGTGCATTCTACACTGTATAAGCATCGAATATAAATATTTAACGCTCATAACAGCCTGTCAATCAATCGATCGACATACAACTAAACAATCGGGATTAGTGTATGTCAAATATCATCCCAATACCCGTGTGGGGTTTTCAAACAATCAAACACAAATTTTATTTGTGCAGTTGGGCGATGTGTAAAATTTATCGTCCCAATCAATATCAGTCAAATGTGTGTATATAAACAAATCGTCCGATTTGTTTATTTTTATTTCATTTCATATACACATTAAAAATTTTATTTTTAACTATAAAATATTTAAACCATATAAATATTTTATTTCATTTCACATCACATCACACAATCAACTACACATCAAAATCAAACAAACAAGCATACAAGCGGTCCATGGTCTGTGGACGACGGGTGTCGGGTGCTACTAAACACCGTCTTCATCCTAGTATATATTTCAACTAGAAAAATAAAATTAAAAGGTAAGAAGTTCTCACCGAATAGCTAATCCAACGCCACGACTCTTCTTTGGTAGAAATCTTCGTCGTTCTTGCCTCTTGTCACTTTCTTTTCCCGTATTCTCTACATATGTAAAAATCGAATTTTTACTTTGCTATTCAATATATAAAAATAGATTTTTTACTTCGCTATTCAATATATAAAAATCGAATTTTTACTTTGCTATTCAATATATAAAAATCGAATTTTTTACTTTGCTATTCAATATATAAAAATCAAATTTTTACTTTGCTTTTCAATATATAAAAATCGAATTTTTACTTTGCTATTCAATATATAAAAATCTAATTTTTACTTTGCTATTCAATATATAAAAATCGAATTTTTACTTTGCTATTCAATATATAAAAATCGAATTTTTACTTTGCTATTCAATATATAAAAATCGAATTTTTACTTTGCTATTCAATATATAAAAATCGAATTTTTACTTCGCTATTCAATATATAAAAATCGAATTTTTATTCTGCTATTAATAAAAATCGAATTTTTACTTCGCTATTCAATATATAAAAATCGAATTTTAACTTTGCTATTCAATATATAAAAATCTAATTTTTACTTTGCTATTCAATATATAAAAATCGAATTTTTACTTTGCTATTCAATATATAAAAATCGAATTTTTACTTTGCTATTCAATATATAAAAATCGAATTTTTCTACTCATAAATATCCTAACTTTTCTACTCATGAAAATCATATAAAAAAACTAAGCTTTATATTTACAAAGGAATAAAACATATAGCTATTTTAATCGGGAAAGGGAGAAACTAGTGCTGACGCTGGATTGGCGGAGGGGGTTTCGTCAGTGCGTTGGAGTGTTGCAGGGGGGTGCGGCCAATCGGAGGTGGGCCAGGGGAGGGGGCAGCGGGTCATCGGGTTTAGGGGGGTGCGGTTCCAGACGAGGAGAGAGAATAGAAGGAGGAGATCGGAAGGGGAACTGGAGGGAGGTCGGCGGCCAGCGGAGGGGGGGTGTCGCCGCGGCGGCGCCGCCTGGGGTGTGCGCGTCGAACACCTGGCGCGATTTCTTCTTCTTCTTTTTATCTGAAAATGAAATGGTCGGGGGAAAGAGAAGAAAGAAAAAGAGGGGGGTTTAAGTGAAAATTATATTATTTAATTTATTTTAATTTTAAAGTTAGCTAGTAGTTTCGGTTTTGCAGATTTATATTCACAAGATCCTGGTTTACAGCTGGAATGATATCCGGAAAGCTTTGTATCTGTATATCTCCTTCAGTTGTATTTTTTTATTTTCCGCTGCTATGTAATTTATTTTAAGCTCTGATACCAAGATGAAACGACCCGAACTTTTCAACAAAAGACTTATAGAAAATCTCCTTCGGTGTGGCATGCCTAAGTGGCAGATGATTAAGGCTTTTGTTGAAAAGTTCGGGTTGTTTCATCTTGGTATCAGAGATTATAATAAATTACATAGCAGCGGAAAATAATAGAAAATATAGCTGAAGGAGACATACGGATACAAAGCTTTCCGGATATCGTTCCAGTTGTAAACCAGGATCCTGTGAATATAAATCTGCAAAACCGAAACTACTAGCTGCCCGTGTCAAAATGAGGACACCCAGAGTTTAGGTTAAAACAATAAACTCCAGGTCAGTCATGGGACTGGTGTGAGAACTAAAATAGTTATAAATCTTTATTTTAAAGTTAGGTAAATCAAGGGACCACGCCGCTAACGCGGAACGGGTTTCCTCCCAAGAATACCAGTGCATAAAACAAACAGCGCAATGCTAAATAAAGAATAAATGAAGCTATTATAAGACCCAGGTCCCATCACATAATGCAACACAAACCAGAGGATAGGGTTTTACCTTATAATAGCCAAAGAATGCTTGATACATTAAAACAAATCTTTTATTATCGCTATAAGTGAAGAAATCAATTTCAAATCATAAGTATCAATCATAGGCGGCATGAATGCCCCATACCACTATGTCGCCTTACTAGGTTCTACAAATAAAACCGCAAATGTCACGTATTTGGAAATTGGATTTCCATCTATGAACCGAGGCAAAAGATAGTCCTCAACCGATTCGAGACTCTCTAGCCCGAGCCTCAGGCAAGTACTCTGTCAAGCCTTAGGAGCCACAGGGCCGGTCCACCGATGTGGATTAAAATGCCTGAACACTGCGTTTCAATAGCAAAGTAAAAATTTGATTTTTATATATTGAACAGCGAAGTAAAAATTCGATTTTTATATATTGAATAGCAAAGTAAAAATTCGATTTTTATATATTGAATAGCGGTATAAAAATGTGATTTTTATATATGTAGTGAAAGCGGACAAAGAAAGTGACAAGAGGCTAGAACGACGAAGATTTCTACCTAAGAAGAGTCGTGTCGTTGGATTAGCTATTCGGTGAGAACTTCTCACCTTTTAATTTTATTTTTCTAGTTGAAATATATACTAGGATGCAGACGGTGTTTAGTAGCACCTGACACCCGTCGTCCACAGACCATGGACGGCTTGTATGCTTGTTTGTTTGATTTTGATGTGTAGTTGATTGTGTGATGTGAAATGAAATAAAATATTTATATAGTTTAAATATTTTATAGTTAAAAATAGAATTTTTAACGTGTATATGAAATGAAATAAAAATAAACAAATCGGACGATTTGTTTATATACACACATTTGACTGATATTGATTGGGACGATAAATTTTACACATCGCCCAACTACACAAATAAAATCTGTGTTTGATTGTTTGAAAACCCCACATGGGTATTGGGATGATATTTGACGTACACTAATCCCGATTGTTTAGTTGTATGTCGATCGATTGATTGACAGGCTGTTATGAGCATTAAATATTTATATTTGATGCTTATACAGTGTAGAATGCACTTTGGGTGATGGTTGATTATTCATCGTTGTTATTGTATACATGTGTTGTAGAAAATCCATATAATTAACATTATATGGTAATTGATTGGGCCACATTCCAGTTTTAAAATAGAAATATTTGAAATAGAAATATTTGAAAATAGAAATATATGAAGCCGTGTTGATTAGATTGACGCCATTTTGACGTGAATGATATTTATATCGATTTTATTCATTTTATAATAAATATCGAAATTGATTTCAAAATCTGATATTTTGAAAAGAATTGAAATTCGAATTAAATTGAATTGAAATGAATTCGAATTAAATCGAATAAAAATGAATTCGAATTGAAAATGAATAGAACGAATTCGAATTGAAATTGAAAATAAATGAATTCGAATTGAAATTGAATATAAATGAATTCGAATTGAAATTGAACTGAATTGAAAACGAACTGAAATTGAATTACAAATCAATTTGAATTGAAATCGATTTGAAATGAATTTAAAACGAATTTATATTGGAATATTCAATTTTGATTTGAAATTGAATATGAAGTTGAAACCGTTTGGAAAATGAATTTATAACGATTTATAAAGCACGTTGTGAATTGAAATCGATGAAGTATATATTATATATATTATATATATAATATAATGGCCTGAATATAACGCGCCGCGCCGCGGCAGTTCGCGAATTTCGACCATTGACTTCGAATGGATATTACGGGAGATCCGACCGTCGGATTCTCCTAAAACCGGAACTGTTGTGTTCGTATCGAAAAGAGATTTCTAACAAATATTAGAAATTAGAAATTTGAAATCCAACGGTCGTATTTGGAGTTACGTCCAAATCAAATTTGGAAAAGGTCGCTGTAAGTGCAGTTCGATGGCCGTTGATGGAAACCGACTGTACAGGCCTTGATAAAATTATTAAAAATAGTAATAATTTGTGTAAAATCATAAGAAATGATTTGGGAAGAATCAGGATGAAAAACTCCATATTTGAAAAGATAAAAGTAGATTTTTATCGAAATGAACTAGTTTTGAACTAGAATAGTAATTTATTTATTTTTAAAATAAATAAATTGGATTTGAAATGGTTTTGAAAATAACCAGAATTTCCAATAATTGAATTGGAATAGATTTGAATCGAAACTGTCTTCGGAATATTTCGATGTTGGATTTCGAGATGATACAGATATGGTTATAGGAATTTGAAAGATATTTATATATCGCTATTTCCAATACGATATTTGTTAGTCTTAGAGTTTGATATTGAATATAAGCCGATATAATTCATATTCAGAGCCTTGTATTTAATATCAAATGTGATTTGGGTTTGTCGTGAATGGTGTCCTTATTAACACTGTTCTTAAGCCTAGTTGAGAGAAGATAATCTTTTTATTTAGATTTAATGAAGTGTACCAATTAAATGGTATTTAATTGGAATTGAATTGGTATTGATTTTTGGGTTTATCGTGAACAGTGTTTTATATAACACTTGTTCTTTAACCCGATAATTAATGGAATGTGATTTTGGGTTTATCGTGAACCGTGTTTTAAATGACACCGATTCTTTAACCCAGTTGTAACACCCCACCTCCGCCAGGGTGGCTCTTGCAAGCACTCTGACTTTGGAGGGGCGTTTGAATCAGGTAAACATGCATAATGATATATCAAGGCAGAACATATGTATATATGTAAACAGAGTAAATAAGATAAGTAAAACAGCGGAAGATTTCAAACTATTTCAAAACAAGTCTGGTACACATAATGTCAACTTTCCAAATACACAAGTCTAGATAAAAACAACATCACTGAAAAACTGAAATACATAAGTACTATCCCCAAAATAGGTGATAACCATAGCTAGCTTCATGTCAAGACCGTACATGAGCTAAAATCCCACAAGCAAGCGATCAGAAATCCAAGCTAAGCTCCAATATTCCCACCCTGAGAACCTGGGGGGAAACGGAAGAAAAGAGGCGAAAGAAAAACAGGTCAGTCAAAAAGACTGAGTAAGCCCTACTACAATCAATGTAAACTGATGAAGTTAACTGGCATGAGAAGTAGGGATGAACATAAGGATAACAACATACTAGCATGATGATTAACTAACAAGGTAGATAAAGGTGTCATCGCATAATCAGGTTTAAGGTTTTTTTTTTTTGCACCACAGGTGTACTAGCAAGCTAACATGACTTGAATAAACAAGTATTGATCCCTTGGCCCAAGCTTTGACCCAATAACATGAAATGACCCTAATACGAGGTCCAATAACATGAAGTGACCCTAATACGAGGTCCAACCAAACGGTCTAGTCGATCGACTCCCTATAAGCCTAACTCGTCACGTGTTGGTGTCAATACGGCCCAAACATAATTGTAGTCAGACTGTGCAGGGTCTCCCGTCGGGTGTATCAAGCCCTAGGGTGTCAACCCCTGGACACCATAAACATAAGTGCACAGTCTAGATCTACTGGTACCCATGCTTGACTTCTCCAAATACGGACTACGTGCACGACCATAGTCCGTCCGGAACTACATCGGCGTACCACTCTGCCGTCGCTTTTGGTCACTTACCTCAAGTCCAGTAATTGTGCCCCCCACCCTAGCCTAGTCCCTAGGGTCTTAATGATACAAACTTGGGATTACTGCTGGAGTGGACCCCCATTGCTAGGATTTTCTAGTGGGTTAAGTACGGTTTAACCCTTTTACTAATCATGGATTAACTTGGTTAAGTGTAACGATGAGTTCACGACTTAACCCTGATTAATCTACCAAGCCCAAATTGGTTAAGTGTTAAGTGGACCATGACTTAACCCTAATCATAAGGCATTAATTAATTTAATGTGCCTTAACCTCTCACATTAAACCTTGTTGTGGTTACTAGTTAAGCCGGGCGGGTCCGGGTAGCTTTACACCACAACTTGGTCTAACCTCGGGTTCAAGGTACAACATGACCGACTTCTCACATTGGGTCCTATTGTTTGTAGCAACTAGTTAAGTCGGTCGGCTCCGGGTAGTTTTACGCTACAAACTCAACCCAACCTCGAGTTGGTCACACTTATATTTTCTAAGTGTTATGTCCATCATGTTT
The DNA here is from genome assembly GCA_030737875.1 of Allium sativum. Lineage (NCBI taxonomy): Eukaryota > Viridiplantae > Streptophyta > Magnoliopsida > Asparagales > Amaryllidaceae > Allium > Allium sativum. The sequence goes on along the minus strand of CM060912.1, from coordinate 245,164,495 downwards.
CCAAAACACATTACAAGTTTTCAAGAATTTGGGTAGACCTAACTTAATAGGTAAATTCCCAATGGGTAGACCTAACTTAATAGGTAAATTCCCAATCTTATGTTTTTATGTCTTTTAAGTTTACCCAACCCCAAACGCAATCCCATCGCTTACATATCGCAATAGCGCATAAAGGATAGAAAGAGGGAACTTGGCATAATCATGACATAAAGGTGTTGAAGCCACAAGTTTAACATGGTGGCATATGAAATGTACATATGTTCATATACATGCATATTACATTTTTTGGCCTCAAAATCATGCATAAAACCAAACTTAGCATATAAGTGATACATGGTGATAAATGACATGTAGAAGTTGCCATAATTTCGCATTTAGCCTCACATGCAAGTTATCATAAGGGATATGATAACTTACATGTTGCCAAAATGCAACCTTTAGCATAAAGCTTGAAGCTTTAAGCTCATAAACCCAATATAAGCTTGCATAACATGATAACATGAGCAAAATTATCAACCCAAACTTGCATAACATAACTTGCATATCATATGGCAAACTTGCATATCATAACATAGCAAACTTGCATAACATAACATGATAAACTTGCATATCATAACATGGCAAACTTGCATAGCATAACATGGTAAACTTGCATATCATAACATGGCAAACTTGCATAGCATAACATGATAAACTTGCATATCATAACATGGCAAACTTGCATAGCATAACATATCAAACTTGCATAACATGACATAATAAACTTGCATATCATGGCAAACTTGCATATCATAATGATCAACCAAACTTGCATCATTCATTTAACTTTAGAGTTTAAATATGAAAGTAGAAAAGGGCTTACAATGCTTATGAAGACACAAAAATATATATAGATTGAGACAAAGCCCTTATGCAATCAAATAAACCCAAAATGCAAGCTCCAATAGAAAAACCCTTGAGCCAAAATGATCAAAACTCTTGCTTTATGATGTAAATATGGAAACTTGACTTGAATGCAAGCTAATGATGCTCATACAAGCTTGAAAACACTTGTATGCATGGAAAATCTCTCATAGAAATAACTTAGAATTTTATGAAGAGAGTGGAGGCCATGAGAGGAATGATTTTGCCATAGTTTAGTTACTTGAATGAATAATGATGATTTAGGGTTAGGTTAAGGGCTTATTTATAGAGATTAGGATTAGTTTCAACCTTAGGATTAAACCCTAATTCCAATCTCAGCCCTTAAAACCGAATCTGGCTCCAAAACCTAACCAAAACCCTAAAATGGTGCACCAGGCAAAACTGCCCGGCTGAGCCAAGTCGACAGCCAAGTCGACAGGGCTGTCGACTTGGGTCCAACCAAGTCGACTCCCAAGTCGACAGGGCTGTCGACTTGGGTGCTCTGGCAGGAATTTTCCCGCCTGGCCCAATCTGACCATTTTTCGAATTTTGAACCCGAAATTCGAAATCTGTTTTGAACTTGAAATTTTCTGAAAACTTCAATGGGCCTTAATCGGGTCATACGGACTCCGATTTTCGAAAACTCAGACTCTATTTCGCGTATTTTTCCGAGACGAACGCAATGGCATAGCCCGTTTCCCTTGATTCAGATTTATAAATTAAATTCTGCCTCGATTTACGTTATAACAGGTTATTGAAAATACGGGTTGTTACATTCTCCCCTCCTTAAAGGATTTCGTCCCCGAAATCTCTAAGTTAGGAAGAACATATCCTACCATCCAACATCCATCTACTCAAAACATCATCCACGAGCAATCATTGTCCTTACCAGATTCTAAATGTTGTATGAACATATGCAAAGGTGTGTGTATATGTACTTATCTAATGCAAATATCATCAATGCAAATTATGTTAGTGAAATGAATCCATATGTATGCAATTCCTAACATAATGTATAACATCTATATGTGTGCACATAACATTCATCCATATGCAACATCCATGTGATAACACAAAAATTTTCATCCATGAATAAGCGTAAACACTCATGCATATGCAATATGAGGAGTGTGTGAGCCGATCTAGTGCCTAATGTGTATAATGCATCCACGAGTAACCACTTGCAAACACTTGCAACCACTTGCAAACATCAAGCATAACATGTTTCAAACACATGTTTCATCCAAAGGGTTTCTACCTAAGGTTCTCATGACAAGATTAACATGATAAACTAGATAATCAAGACAAACATGGATAGAAAAAGATATGCTACAAAGAGATCGGGAAGATAAGCAGGATATACTCCTTTCGGATTACAAGAAATCCCTTCCTAACCCAACCCATATTCTATAAAAGCCCAAAAGGTTTAGTCAACCTAACGGACCCCTTCAAACCTTGACATGTATTACTAACCGATGAGTCATACCCCCTTACGAAGTTTACAACAGAAATGGGATCGAGAATGGGACCGAGAGGATATATGTAAAAGATAACATGCAAGTAAGTTCCACAGGAAAACAAGGATCAAAAAAGAGATATGATGCGCGTATCTAGCCTTCAATCTTCTAAGTCACGTTTCCTTGAGCTTAACTCCACTGTGCTTTGACCGTCTTTTACTTCATGATTTCTTAGCTTCTTAACTCTTATTTCCAAATATGAGTTGGAACCCATTTTATTGTCGCCTCTCGTCTTCCTCTTTCACTTACTCTTCTATCATTCTTGGCTTAAACATAACTATGACCTCATGGTTTCATGCAAGCTCTCCAAAATTCACCAGTGAATCCTGGATCTCGTTTACTTACTATAAAGTATTCCACGTAGCAGAACTTTTCTTGAAAATACCAATCCATGTTGCCAATTGCTCTTACTAACGTGATTTTCTATAACTCATGCTTGAATGAAATGAACCATCCGCCTGTGAATGATAGGCCGTACTTAGATTCAGTCGCTTGCCCATGACTTCCCGTAGACTATTCCAAAACTGGCTAGTGAAAATTGAGTCATGGTTACTAACTATCCTTTAGGGAACCCCGTGCAACCGCTTTATTTCTTGAAAGTAAACTGTCGCTAGTTATGATGCAGTCCTTTCGCTCTTTACCGGAGTGAAATGAGCACTCTTCGTGAGTCTACCCACATGCTCGTATTCCCTTTCCTTGATCTAGGCAGTCCATCCACGAAATCCTTCATGACGCTTTACTACTTCCATTGCGGGGACCTCCAATGGATGTAATAGCCCACCGGGCTTTTTTACGACTCGGCCTTAATCTGTTGGCACAACATGCACCTTGGGACAAACTCGGCCACCTCCTCGGGTGATGTGCATCTTCAAGAACCTTCTTTCTCTCATCGCGTCTTAGCCATCCCTTGTCATCTATAGCGAGGTGACTTACCATCTCGCCTCGAATCAACTTGTCCATGATCTCGACTAACTGCGGGTCTTCTTTCTGTGAAGTCCCTACTTGATCTAGAAGGGTAGGTCTAAGCTCAAGGGACGCTAACTAACTAATTAAACTGAGAGAACTTCTTACTTCAATTGTCCTCGTCGGAGCTTTTCGGTTTTGAACCGCGACCACTTTAGCAGGATCCACCACTAAGCCTTGCTTAGAAACTATGTGCTCAAGAAATCTAACTCCTTTTTCTCCAAAATGACATTTGGAGGACTTGGCTTTCAACTGATGCGCTCTAAGCGTATCCATCACCTCCTTGAGATGTCTAGCATGTTCTTCCTCGTTCTTTAAGAAAGTCAGGATATCGTCTACAAAGACTACCACAAACTCGTTCAGGAACTCCCTAGACACCCTACTCATCAAGTCCACGAAGTAGGCGGGTGCATTAGTCAAACCGAATGGCATGACCAGCCATTCTAAGAATCCATCTGGAGTTCTGAACGCAGTTTTGTCTATACTATCCTCAGCTACTCTGAGCTGAAGGGATCCAGTAGCAAGATCAAGAGAAAACAGATGTTCCTACAAGCTGATCAAACAAATCATCGATCCTTGGTAATGGTTGTCTATTCTCTTTGTTTAACTCACGATAATCAACACAAAGTCGAAGAGAACCATCTGCCTTGGTAGTAAATACTACAGGCGCTCCCCATTCAGATATACTTCATCTAATGAAGTTCTTCTCAAGCAACTCCTTGACTTGCTTTCTTAACTCTCATCTTGCGGGGCCATGTGCCTAACCGGCCACGAAACTATCTTGGCATTATCAACCAGATAAATGCGGAAATCTATCTCTCGTTTAGGGGTAACCCCCTTCACTTCACCCAAGATATCAGGACATTCTCGGACCACCCTCACTGATTGCAAACTATCGATAGACGAGTTGAGGGATTCAAGATAACACAACATGACGGGACTCATAGGGTTACTAGAAATTTTTAGGGTATTACCGAGGCGAGTCATGAGCCTCTCAACCCTATGCTCAAAAATCAAGAATGGCTCCAAAACTGGACAACCAATCCATGCCCAAAATCAACCCATACCCCATGAAACCGAGAATATAAGCATCACGTGAGAATTCTATACTCAAGATAGAGATTTTCAAATCCACATAGATAATAGACAAATGGGCGGAAACCCCCATTGGATTTGAAACACACACGGGATCATTAACTAGACTAGTACTTAGGTGCAAACTTTCAACTAGATCAGATGAAATAAACTATGCGATGCACCAGAATCAAACAAGGTACGAACTGGAAAATCAGAAATATATACAAGGCTCTCAACAGAAATACTACCTCGATCGGGAACTGGAGCGGCATTGAGAGCATGAACTTGCCCTCCTGAAGGTCCAGCACGCTGAGTCTGACCCTGGCCTTGCCCTTGCTTCTTCGGGCAATCCCTAGTGAAGTGTCCCATTTCTCCACAGTTAAAGCAAGTGCCCTTCCTCTTTCTGCAATCCTTGTTTAGATGAGTCAAGCTTCCACAAGTAAAGCACTTCTTTTCCTTCTTATCTTCAGACTTCTCCTCCTTCTTTTTCATTTCCTTTTTGGGCTCCGTTTCCTTGTTTTGAGACTCATTCATCTTGACCTCTTTCTTGTCACTCCTATTCTCTTCATTGAGTAGGGCCATATTCACCAAACTCTCGAAAGTTGCCCCCAAGGGTATATGAGACATGGCTAAACCATGTAATGGCTCGTTTAATCCTAGAGCAAAGTATAGGGCCTTCTTCTGAGCTGTGTTAACCAAGTCTAAACCGACCTGAGCCAGTTGATTAAACTTATCTATGTATTCCCTAATAGTCATGTCCCCTTGCTTCAGTGATAGGAACCTTAGTCCAAACTTTCCCCTAAAGTCATCCCAAGTCTCAGTTAGCCTAGTAGCTGTGGTGACCACCCACCAACGTGCAGCTTCTTCCTTTAGCAACCACACTGCCAATAAAACCTTCCTACGGTCATCTATGTCAAAGAAGGCAAAAAGATATTCGGTTTCTTTCAACCAATTCCTTGCCTCTACATAAGTCTCGGTTCCAATGAAATTCTTGCAACCCATCGCCTTAAAGTCTTTGCAAATCTCCGCGAAATCCTCTTGTGGATGCTGAGGGGGAGGAGGAAGAGGAACCTCAGCGACAGGAGGAGGAGGAACATTAACTACCGGAGGAGGAGGAGGAACATCTGCGGGGCCGGCTTCGGTCGCCCTAGCCTCCAAAAGTCTCCTATACCAAACAGGTACGTGTACTCCCTCCGGAATAGCAAAGTTATTGGCCATACTGAAAACGAAGAAAAAGATAGATTCAGAATGGAGAAAAACGAATGAATTTTGCTAATGGCTTTTTGGGGAATAGCCTTTAAAATAAACTAGACTTTTCTTTGGAAAATACTTTATACTTGGTTTTGAAAATAGTTTTCCAAAAGTTTTTCTAAAAACCTTTTTGTTCCTTCTCGTAAACCTCGCTCTGATACCAAATGTAACACCCCACCTCCGTCAGGGTGGCTCTTGCAAGCACTCTGACTTTGGAGGGGCGTTTGAATCAGGTAAACATGCATAATGATATATCAATGCAGAGCAAGAACGTATGTATATATGTAAACAGAGTAAATAAGATAAGTAAAACAGCGGAAGATTTCAAACTATTTCAAAACAAGTCTGGTACACATAATGTCAACTTTCCAAATACACAAGTCTAGATAAAAACAACATCGCTGAAAAACTGAAATACATAAGTACTATCCCCAAAATAAGTGATAACCATAGCTAGCTTCATGTCAAGACCGTACATGAGCTAAAATCCCACAAGCAAGCGATCAGAAATCCAAGCTAAGCTCCAATATTCCCACCCTGAGAACCTGGGGGGGGAATGGAAGAAAAGAGGCGAAAGAAAAACAGGTCAGTCAAAAAGACTGAGTAAGCCCTACTACAATCAATGTAAACTGATAAAGTTAACTGGCATGAGAAGTAGGGATGAACATAAGGATAACAACATACTAGCATGATGATTAACTAACAAGGTAGATAAAGGTGTCATCGCATAATCAGGTTTAAGGTTTTTTTTTTGCACCACAGGTGTACTAGCAAGCTAACATGACTTGAATAAACAAGTATTGATCCCTTGGCCCAAGCTTTGACCCAATAACATGAAATGACCCTAATAACAGGTCCAATAACATGAAGTGACCCTAATACGAGGTCCGACCAAACGGTCTAGTCGATCGGCTCCCTATAAGCCTAACTCGTCACATGTTGGTGTCAATACGGCCCAAACATAATTGTAGTCAGACTGTGCAGGGTCTCCCGCCGGGTGTATCAAGCCCTAGGGTGTCAACCCCTGGACACCATAAACATAAGTGCACAGTCTAGATCTACTGGTACCCATGCTTGACTTCTCCAAATACGGACTACGTGCACGACCATAGTCCGTCCGGAACTACATCGGCGTACCACTCTGCCGTCGCTTTTGGTCACTTACCTCAAGTCCAGTAATTGTGCCCCCCACCCTAGCCTAGTCCCTAGGGTCTTAATGATACAAACTTGGGATTACTGCTGGAGTGGACCCCCATTGCTAGGATTTTCTAGTGGGTTAAGTACGGTTTAACCCTTTTACTAATCATGGATTAACTTGGTTAAGTGTAACGATGAGTTCACGACTTAACCCTGATTAATCTACCAAGCCCAAATTGGTTAAGTATTAAGTGGACCATGACTTAACCCTAATCATGAGGCATTAATTAATTTAATGTGCCTTAACCTCTCACATTAGACCTTGTTGTGGTTACTAGTTAAGCCGGGCGGGTCCGGGTAGCTTTACACCACAACTTGGTCTAACCTCGGGTTCAAGGTACAACATGACCGACTTCTCACATTGGGTCCTATTGTTTGTAGCAACTAGTTAAGCCGGTCGATTCCGGGTAGTTTTACGCTACAAACTCAACCCAACCTCGAGTTGGTCACACTTATATTTTCTAAGTGTCATGTCCATCATGTTTCCAAAACACATTACACGTTTTCAAGAATTTGGGTAGACCTAACTTAATAGGTAAATTCCCAATGGGTAGACCTAACTTAATAGGTAAATTCCCAATCTTATGTTTTTATGTCTTTTAAGTTTACCCAACCCCAAACGCAATCCCATCGCTTACATATCGCAATAGCGCATAAAGGATAGAAAGAGGGAACTTGGCATAATCATGACATAAAGGTGTTGAAGCCACAAGTTTAACATGGTGGCATATGAAATGTACATATGTTCATATACTTGCATATTACATTTTTAGGCCTCAAAAGCATGCATAAAACCAAACTTAGCATATAAGTGATACATGGTGATAAATGACATGTAGAAGTTGCCATAAGTTCGCATTTAGCCTCACATGCAAGTTATCATAAGGGATATGATAACTTACATGTTGCCAAAATGCAACCTTTAGCATAAAGCTTTAAGTTCATAAACCCAAGATAAGCTTGCATAACATGATAACATGAGCAAAATGATCAACCCAAACTTGCATAACATAACTTGCATATCATATGGCAAACTTGCATATCATAACATAGCAAACTTGCATAACATGATAAACTTGCATATCATAACATGGCAAACTTGCATAGCATAACATGGTAAACTTGCATATCATAACATGGCAAACTTGCATAGCATAACATGGTAAACTTGCATATCATAACATGACATACTTGCATAACATAACATGATAAACTTGCATATCATAACATGGCAAACTTGCATAGCATAACATATCAAACTTGCATAACATGACATAATAAACTTGCATATCATGGCAAACTTGCATATCATGGCAAACTTGCATATCATAATGATCAACCAAACTTGCATCATTCATTTAACTTTAGAGTTTAAATATGAAAGTAGAAAAGGGCTTACAATGCTTATGAAGACACAAAAATATATATAGATTGAGACAAAGCCCTTATGCAATCAAATAAACCCAAAATGCAAGCTCCAATAGAAAAACCCTTGAGCCAAAATGATCAAAACTCTTGCTTTATGATGTAAATATGGAAACTTGACTTGAATGCAAGCTAATGATGCTCATACAAGCTTGAAAACACTTGTATGCATGGAAAATCTCTCATAGAAATAACTTAGAATTTTATGAAGAGAGTGGAGGCCATGAGAGGAATGATTTTGCCATAGTTTAGTTACTTGAATGAATAATGATGATTTAGGGTTAGGTTAGGGGCTTATTTATAGAGATTAGGACTAGTTTCAACCTTAGGATTAAACCCTAATTCCAATCTCAGCCCTTAAAACGGAATCTGGCCCCAAAACCTAACCAAAACCCCAAAATGGTGCACCAGGCAAAACTGCCCGGCTGAGCCAAGTCGACAGCCAAGTCGACAGGGCTGTCGACTTGGGTCCAACCAAGTTGACTCCCAAGTCGACAGGGCTGTCGACTTGGGTGCTCTGGCGGGAATTTTCCCGCCTGGCCCAATCTGACCGTTTTTCGAATTTTGAACCCGAAATTCGAAATCTGTTTTGAACTTGAAATTTTCTGAAAACTTCATTGGGCCTTAATCGGGTCATACGGACTCCAATTTTTGAAAACTCAGACTCTATTTCGCGTATTTTTCCGAGACGAACGCAATGGCATAGCCCGTTTCCCTTGATTCAGATTTATAAATTAAATTTTGCCTCGATTTACGTTATAACACGTTATTGAAAATACGGGTTGTTACACCAGTTAAAGATTAAAACTAAGTGGAGTTTTAATGAATCTTTAATTAGATCGAAATGATCGAGAATGGAGTATCACCAGTTTTGCTCCAGGCGATAGTTAAATCTTTAATTAGATTTGAACGTGAAATGGTAATTGAATTTACCGATAACACTGTGGTGTTAGATACGAAGTAGGACCAGTTTTACTTCATGGGATGAATAGGTTGGGATTGGGAAATAAAATAAATGATTACTTCGGTGTGGTTCGCTAATCCCGACTTGTTTGAATTGATATTCAAAAGAAGATTAAAGAATAAATTTAAAAGAGTTTATCTTTGATAAAATTAATGAGAACCTTTCCCAAAGAATATTCTGAATTGGAATGAGGCGTATGTTGTGTTTTTGTAACACTTGTTTAATATATACGCGAGTTATTCAGAAAGACCGGGTTTATCCCATACTGAATAACTGTTTCGACGTGGTGTCGAAGATGAAGACGGTGGTTGAAGACCGGAGGTCTTCACGTCGTTTGGGTGATTACTGATGATCTTGATTGGGCAGTACACCCAAGAAGATGGAAACAGTTGGTGATCGTCCAAACGTACTTGGAGATCGATGGATATGCGGGGTACTAGGTGCCTCCGGTTTCATTCAGACCCAGAACGAACTTGTAAATGGACTGTGTGTCTGACATTGGATTTTAGTCCGTGTGATTGATTTTTATTAAATATACATCTGTTTGGCGGCGGAGAATTTATTCTCTTGCTTAACGCCCTTCTCTGAGACGTACGAGCTCAGGGGTTATATATTGATGGATATCAATCGCATGGAGTGAATTGCCTGTGTGGCATGCCTAAGTGGCAGATGATCAAGGCTTTTGTTGAAAAGCAGGGTCTTGGAGTTGATGATCAAAGCACGGCCTGTGTGGCATAGCTTTGTGTAATGTTTGATTCGCGAGCCTCACACCCCGGTTGTGAACTATAAACGGGAGAAGGATCCAGGGAGGGCATGTGTTTCTTTCTAGCTAGGGTGGTGTCGGTGACCTACCAGCCCTGACATTTATATTATTTTCACCTGTGTGGTTGTTGCTGTTGCGAGGCGCCTCGGTTATATCGGTCGATCCGGGACCGATAGAGTCATTGGACTCATTTACGCCCCAAAGGGCGGGGAAACGCAGTGTTCAGGCATTTTAATCCACATCGGTGGACCAACCCTGTGGATCTTAAGGGTCGATGCGTTCTGTCCCTGAGACATGTGCTAGATTGTCTCGAATCGGTTGAGGACTATCTTTTGCCTCGGTTCATAGATGGAAATCCAATTTCCAAATACGTGACATTTGCGGTTTTATTTGTAGAACCTAGTATGGCGACATAGTGGGATGGGGCGATTATGCCGTCTATGATTGATACTTATGATTTGAAGATTGTTTTATACACTATGCACTTATGATAGTATCAAATGATTTGTTTTAAACGTATCAAGCATTCTTGGCTATTATAAGGTAAAAACCCTATCAAGGGGATATACAGATACAAAGCTTTCCGGATATCGTTCCAGCTGTAAACCAGGATCCTGTGAATATAAATCTGCAAAACCAAAACTACTAGCTGCCCGTGTCAAAATAAGGGCACCCAGAGTTTAGGTTAAAACAATAAACTCCAGGTCAGTCATGGGACTGGTGTGAGAACTAAAACATTTATTATTCTTTATTTTAAAGTTAGGTAAATCAAGGGACCACGCCGTATAACACGGAACGGGTTTCCTCCCAAGAACACCAGTGCATAAAACAACAGCGCAATGCTAAATAAAGAACAATGAAGCTATTATAAGACCGAGTTCCCATCACACAATGCAACGCAAGCCGGAGGATAGGGTTTTTACCTTATAATAGCCAAGAATGCTTGATACGTTTAAAACAAATCATTTGGTACTATTATAAGTGCATAGTGTATAAAACAACTTCAAATCATAAGTATCAATCATAGGCGGCATGGGTACCATATATCATGTCGCCATACTAGGCTCTACAATCAAAACCGCAAATGTCACGTATTTGGAAGTTGGATTTCCATCTGTGAACCGAGGCAAAAGATAGTCCTCAACCGATTCGAGACGCTCTAGCCCGTGTCTCAGGAACAGCCGTAACTGCCCCTTGGATCGTCAGGGCCGGTCCACCAATGTGGATTATTATGCCTGAACTCTACGTTTCCCCACCCTTTGGGGTGTAAATGACCCAACGAATGACTCCATGGGACCCGGATCGTCCGATCTAACCGAGGCGCCTCGCAACAGCAACAACCACACAGTTGAAAAGTATATAAATGTCAGGGCTGGTAGGTCACTGACACCACCCTAGCTAGAAGGAAACGCATGCCCTCCCTGAGGTCCTCTCCCGTTTCTAGTTCACAACCGGGGTGTGAGGCTCGCGAATTCACATTACACAAAGCTATGCCACACAGGTGGTGCTTTGATCATCAACCACAAGACTTTGCTTTTCAACAGAAGCCTTGATCATTTGCCACTTAGGCAAGCCACTATTATAAGGGAAAACGAATTTAAAACGATTTATATTAATACGTTTTAAAGGTAAATCGACGAAGTATATATTATATATATTATATATATATATAATATAATGGCCTGAATAGAACGCGCCGCGCCGCGGCAGTTCGCGAATTTCGACCATTGACTTCGAATGGATATTATGGGAGATCCGACCGTCGGATTCTCCTAAAATCGGAACCGTTGGGTTCGTATCGAAAAGAGATTTCTAACGAATATTAGAAATTTGAAATCTAACAGTTGGATTTGGAATTATTTCCAAATCAAATTTGGAAAAGGTCGCTATAAGTGCAGTTCGATGGCCGTTGATGGAAATCGACTTTACGGGCCTTGATAAAATTATTAAAAATATCCATAGTTTGTGTAGAATCATAAGAAATGGTTTGTGAAGGATTGGGATGAAAAATTCCATATTTGAAAAGATATAAGTAGATTTTTATCGAAATGAACTAGTTTTGAACTAGAATTATAATTCTATTTATTTTTAAATAAATAAATTGAATTTGAAAAGGGTTTTAAAAGTAAACAGAATTTCCAATAATTGAATTGGAATGGATTTTAATCGAAATTGTCTTTGGAATATTTCGATGTTGGATTTCGTGATGAAACAGATATTGTTATGGGAATTTGAAAGATATATTTATATCGTTATTTCCAATACGATATTTGTTAGTCGTAAAATTTGATTTGAATATAAGCCGATATATTTTCTATTCAGAGCCTTGTATTTAATATCAAATGTGATTTGGGTTTGTCTTGAATGGTGTCTTCACTAACACTCGACAAAATAGAACGCAAACGGAAGAACATTTCATTGTATATTACAACAATTCCATCAGAATACAAGAATATACAAAGTATAAATGAATATTACACAGAAATAAATATTACACAGAAATAAATATCAGAGATTACAATAAATTACTTAGCAGCGGAAATAATACAATACACAACTAGAAGGAGATATACGGATACAAAGCTTTCCGGATATCGTTCCAGCTGTAAACCAGGATCCTGTGAATATAAATCTGCAAAACCAAAACTACTAGCTGCCCGTGTCAAAATAAGGGCACCCAGAGTTTAGGTTAAAACAATAAACTCCAGGTCAGTCATGGGACTGGTGTGAGAACTAAAACAGTTATTATTCTTTATTTTAAAGTTAGGTAAATCAAGGGACCACGCCGTATAACACGGAACAGGTTTCCTCCCAAGAACACTAGTGCATAAAACAACAGCGCAATGCTAAATAAAGAAAAATGAAGCTATTATAAGACCCAGGTCCCATCACACAATGCAACACAAGCCGGAGGATAGGGTTTTCCCTTATAATAACCAAAGCATGCTTGATACGTTAAAAACAAATCATTTGATACTATTATAAGTGTATAGTGTCAAAACAATTTCAATCATAAATATCAATCCTAGACGGCATGGGTACCATATATCATGTCGCCATACTAAGCTCTACAATCAAAACCGCAAATGTCACGTATTTTGAAGTTGGATTTCCATCTATGAACCGAGGCAAAAGATAGTCCTCTACCGATTTCAATTCGGATTCAATTCTATTCGAATTTCAATTCATTTTAATATAATTCAAATTTCAATTGAATCCGAATTGAAATCGGTAGAGGACTATCTTTTGCCTCGGTTCATAGATGGAAATCCAACTTCCAAATACGTGACATTTGCGGTTTTGATTGTAGAGCCTACTATGGCGACATGATATATGGTACCCATGCCGTCTAGGATTGATATTTATGATTGAAATTGTTTTGATACTATTACAAGAATATACAGAGTATGAATAAATAATATACATCACAAATTATCAGAGATTACAATAAATTACATAGCAGCTGAAAATAATACAAAATACAACTGAAGGAGATATACGGATACAAAGCTTTCCGGATATCGTTCCAGCTGTAAACCAGGATTCTGTGAATATAAATCTGCAAAACTGAAACTACTAGCTGCCCATGTCAAAATGACGGCACCCAGAGTTTAGGTTAAAACAATAAACTCCAGGTTAGTCATGGGACTGGTGTGAGAACTAAAACAGTTATTAATCTTTATTTTTAAAGTTAGGTAAATCAAGGGACCACGCCGTATAACACGGAACGGGTTTCCTCCCAAGAACATTAGTGCATAAAACAACAGGGCAATGCTAAATAAAGAACAATGAAGCTATTATAAGACCCATGTCCCATCACACAATGCAACAAAACCGTAGGATAGGGTTTTTACCTTATAATAGCCAAGAATGCTTGATACGTTTAAAACAAATCATTTGATACTATCATAAGCGCATAGTTTATAAAACAATCTTTAAATCATAAGTATCAATCATAGACGGCATAATCGCCCCATCCCACTATGTCGCCATACTAGGTTCTACAAATAAAACCGCAAATGTCACGTATTTGGAAATTGGATTTCCATCTATGAACCGAGGCAAAAGATAGTCCTCAACCGATTCGAGACAATCTAGCACATGTCTCAGGGACAGAACGCATCGACCCTTAAGAGCCACAGGATCGGTCCACCGATGTGGATTAAAATGCCTGAACACTGCGTTTCCCCGCCCTTTGGGGCGTAAATGAGTCCAATGACTCTATCGGTCCTGGATCGACCGATATAACCGAGGCGCCTCGCAACAGCAACAACCACACAGGTGAAAATAATATAAATGTCAGGGCTGGTAGGTCACTGACACCACCCTAGCTAGAAAGAAACGCATGCCCTCCCTGGATCCTTCTCCCGTTTTTAGTTCACAACCGGGTTGTGAGGCTCGCGAATCAACGTTACAAAAAGCTATGCCACACAGGTCGTGCTTTGATCATCAACCCCAAGACCCTGCTTTTCAACAAAAGCCTTAATCATCTGCCACTTAGGCATGCCACACAGGCAATTCACTCCATGCGATTGATATCCATCAATATATAACCCCTGAGCTCGTACGTCTCAGAGAAGGGCGTTAAGCAAGAGAATAAATTCTCTGCCGCTAAACAGATGTATATTTAATAGAAATCAATCACACGGACTAAAATCCAAAGTCAGACACACAGTCCATTTACAAGTTCGTTTTGGGTCTGAACGAAACCGGAGGCACCTAGTACCCCGCATGTCCATCGATCTCCAAGTACATCTGGACGATCACCAACTGTTTCCATCTTCTTGGGTGTACTGTCCAATCAAGATCATCAGTAATCACCCAAACGACGTGAAGACCTCCGGTCTTCAACCACCGTCTTCATCTTCGACACCACGTCGAAACAGTTATTCAGAATGGGATAAACCCGGTCTTTCTGAATAACTCGCGTATATATTAAACAAGTGTTACACAAACACAACATACGCCTCATTCCAATTCAGAATATTCTTTGGGAAAGGTTCTCATTAATTTTATCAAAGATAAACTCTTTTAAATTTATTCTTTAATCTTCTTTTGAATATCAATTCAAACAAGTCGGGATTAGCGAACCACACCGAAGTAATCATTTATTTTATTTCCCAATCCCAACCTATTCATCCCATGAATTAAAACTGGTCCTACTTCATATCTAACACCACGGTGTTATCGGTAAATTCAATTACCATTTCACGTTCAAATCTAATTAAAGATTTAACTATCGCCTGGAGCAAAACTGGTGATACTCCATTCTCGATCATTTCAATCTAATTAAAGATTCATTAAAACTCCACTTAGTTTTAATCTTTAACTGGGTTAAAGAATCTGTGTCATTTAAAACACGGTTCACGATAAACCCAAAATCACATTCCATTAATTATCGGGTTAAAGAACAAGTGTTATATAAAACACTGTTCACGATAAACCCAAAAATCAATACCAATTCAATTCCAATTAAATACCATTTAATTGGTACACTTCAGTAAATCTAAATAAAAAGATTTAATCTTCTCTCAACTAGGCTTAAGAACAGTGTTAATAAAGACACCATTCACGACAAACCCAAATCACATTTGATATTAAATACAAGGCTCTGAATAGGAATTATATCGGCTTGTATTCAATATCAAACTCTACGACTAACAAATATCGTATTGGAAATAGCGATATATAAATATCTTTCAAATTCCCATAACCATATCTGTATCATCTCGAAATCCAACATCGAAATATTCCGAAGACAGTTTCGATTCAAATCTATTCCAATTCAATTATTGGAAATTCTGGTTATTTTCAAAACCATTTCAAATCCAATTTATTTATTTTAAAAATAAATAAATTACTATTCTAGTTCAAAACTAGTTCATTTCGATAAAAATCTATTTTTATCTTTTCAAATATGGAGTTTTTCATCCCGATTCTTCCCAAATCATTTCTTATGATTTTACACAAATTATTACTATTTTTAATAATTTTATCAAGGCCCGTACAGTCGATTTCCATCAACGGCCATCGAACTGCACTTACAGCGACCTTTTCCAAATTTGATTTGGACGTAACTCCAAATCCAACCGTTGGATTTCAAATTTCTAATATTCGTTAGAAAGCTCTTTTCGATACGAACCCAACGGTTCCGGTTTTAGGAGAATCCGACGGTCGGATCTCCCGTTATATCCATTCGAAATCAATGGTCGAAATTCGCGAACTGCCGCGGCGCGTTCTATTCAGGCCATTATATTATATATAATATATACTTCGTCGAGTTCAATTCAAAACGTGCTTTATAAATCGTTTTAAATTCATTTTCAATACGGTTTCAACTTCATATTCAATTTCAAATCAAAATTGAATATTCCAATATAAATTCGTTTTAAATTCATTTCAAATCGATTTCAATTCAAATTGATTTCTAATTCAATTTCAGTTCGTTTTCAATTCAGTTCAATTTCAATTCGAATTCATTTATATTCAATTTCAATTCGAATTCATTTATTTTCAATTTCAATTCGAATTCGTTCTATTCATTTTCAATTCGAATTCATTTTTATTCGATTTAATTCGAATTCATTTCAATTCAATTTAATTCGAATTTCAATTCTTTTCAAAATATCAGATTTTGAAATCAATTTCGATATTCATTATAAAATGAATAAAATCGATATAAATATCGTTCACGTCAAAATGGCGTCAATCTAATCAACACGGCTTCATATATTTCTATTTTCAAATATTTCTACTTCAAATATTTCTATTTTAAAACTGGAATGAGGCCCAATCAATTACCATATAATGTTAATTATATGGATTTTCTACAACACATGTATACAATAACAACGATGAATAATCAACCATCACCCAAAGTGCATTCTACACTGTATAAGCATCAAATATAAATATTTAACGCTCATAACAGCCTGTCAATCAATCGATCGACATACAACTAAACAATCGGGATTAGTGTACGTCAAATATCATCCCAATACCCGTGTGGGGTTTTCAAACAATCAAACACAGATTTTATTTGTGCAGTTGGGCGATGTGTAAATTTTATCGTCCCAATCAATATCAGTCAAATGTGTGTATATAAACAAATCGTCCGATTTGTTTATTTTTATTTCATTTCATATACACGTTAAAAATTCTATTTTTAACTATAAAATATTTAAACTATATAAATATTTTATTTCATTTCACATCACATCACACAATCAACTACACATCAAAATCAAACAAACAAGCATACAAGTCGTCCATGGTCTGTGGACGACGGGTGTCGGGTGCTACTAAACACCGTCTGCATCCTAGTATATATTTCAACTAGAAAAATAAAATTAAAAGTTGAGAAGTTCTCACCGAATAGCTAATCCAACGCCACGACTCTTCTTAGGTAGAAATCTTCGTCGTTCTTGCCTCTTGTCACTTTCGTTGTCCGCTTTCACTACATATATAAAAATCGAATTTTTATACCGCTATTCAATATATAAAAATCGAATTTTTACTTTGCTATTCAATATATAAAAATCGAATTTTTACTTCGCTATTCAATATATAAAAATCGAATTTTTACTTCGCTATTCAATATATAAAAATCGAATTTTTACTTCGCTATTCAATATATAAAAATCGAATTTTTACTTCGCTATTCAATATATAAAAATCGAATTTTATGCACTAGTGTTCTTGGGAGGAAACCCGTTCCGTGTTATACAGTGTGGTTTCTTGATTTACCTAACTTTAAAATAAAGAATAATAACTGTTTTAGTTCTTACACTAGTCCCATGACTGACCTGGAGTTTATTGTTTTAACCTAAACTCTGGGTGCCCTTATTTTGACACGGGCAGCTAGTAGTTTGGGTCCGATGGATTCATTTGTTGGATCATTTACGCCCCATAGGGCGGAGAAACGTAGTGTTCAGGCATTATAATCCACATCGGTGGACCGGCCCTGACGATCCAAGGTACGGTTGCGGGTGTGCCTGAGGCTCGGGCTAGAGAGTCTCGAATCGGTAGAGGACTATCTTTTGCCTCGGTTCATAGATGGAAATCCAACTTCCAAATACGTGACATTTGCGGTTTTGATTGTAGAGCCTAGTATGACGACATGATATATGGTACCCATGCTGTCTAGGATTGATATTTATGATTGAAATTGTTTTGACACTATACACTTATAATAGTATCAAATGATTTGTTTTTAACGTATCAAGCATGCTTTGGCTATTATAAGGGAAAACCCTATCCTCCGGCTTGTGTTGAATTGTGTGATGGGACCTGGGTCTTATAATAGCTTCATTTTTCTTTATTTAGCATTGCGTTGTTGTTTTATGCACTAGTGTTCTTGGGAGGAAACCCGTTCCGTGTTATACGGCGTGGTCCCTTGATTTACTTAACTTTAAAATAAAGAATAATAACTGTTTTAGTTCTCACACCAGTCCCATGACTGACCTAGAGTTTATTGTTTTAACCTAAACTCTGGGTGCCCTTATTTTGACACGGGCAGCTAGTAGTTTTGGTTTTGCAGATTTATATTCACAGGATCCTGGTTTACAGCTGGAACGATATCCGGAAAGCTTTGTATCCGTATATCTCCTTCTAGTTGTGTATTGTATTATTTCCGCTGCTATGTAGTTTATTGCAATCTCTGATATTTATTTCTGTGTAATATTCATTTATACTTTGTATATTCTTGTATTCTGATGGAATTGTTGTAATATACAATGAAATGTTCTTCCGTTTGCGTTCTATTTTGTCGTGTTCTCAAAACAATCAGGCGTTTCGAACGGTCTAGATCGGTTTAGCGACTCATTCGGATCGAGCGAAATTCCTTTTCGTCACAGCAAATCTCACAACGGAGAATAGAAAAACAACGAATATTCCATATGAGGAGTCAACAGAGTAACCAGAAAAGTATTACCAAACGTCCCATACCGCTTGGTATTACTAATCCATTTACTCAAAATCCTTGTCATACAGAATTCCTCAATGAAAGTTGTGTTCAGTTCAAGCTATACATATGTATAAAAGTATTTTATAAAATTTAAATAATCAAAATAATTAGTTCCCTCTTGGTTGTCTTTGTTATTAATTTATCATCACCAGTATTCTTACTTTATTATAGGAAAACTAACGCTATGTTAGTTAATACCGACTTTATTGAGAAACCTTAGCAAAATCGTTTTATTGATCATTTATATTTTTCTTGATGATGACACTGAAAATTCTCGTCGCAAAGTATTTTCAGTGGAAATTCCAATAGGAAACCTATGTTTCGAAAACATTTCCTTCACAATATTTTTCTTTAATTTTTCCCAAGATCTCTATTTAAATTGACTTATATTTTCCTTGACAATAGACTCCAAAAATTCCTGTCGCAAGGAACCCTTTAAGTGGAAATTCCGAAAAGGAAACTTATATTTCAAAAATATTTCCTTCAAAATATCCATTATACCTTACTTATCTTCCAAAATCTCTTCAAAATACTTTAGGCTAATTCTATTCATACACCTATAATTTCTTAACACACACCGGACAATGAAATAAAATAGCATACACCAAAAATTTCTTTTCATACACCATGTCTTTCACAAAATTACCCTGTTATATTTTCATCACCTTTCCTCTTTAATTTTAAAACTAAATTACATAAAATTGAGAATTTAATTGCAATATATTTACCTAAAATTAAAAAATTCTTTAATTTTTAACACTAGTAATTTAAATTATTCAATTGTGTTATTTTTAAATCACTTTTAATTTTAGATGACTGAATAGACTTGCATTAGATCTGAATGAAAGATTGAAGAGTTTAGAACTCAGGATAACATTAATTTTAGTAGTTAGATTTTAATTTTAATTTTGATTTTTATATTTAATTAAAGTGAAAACTGTTAAATTGATTGTATCTAAATGTTGCTTGTAACGATATGAATATACTTTAATCATCAAAGAAATATAAATTTAATTTAACCAGTGATATAAATTAATTTACTAACTTTACAAGAGAAGTTATATTGAGTATACATAATGCAAACAAGGGAGAATTGTATATATTTTCATTCATTTATATTAATTATTTTTTAATAAGGTTGTTTTGGTCTGAAATTTTATTTAAAATCTCATGGTGCAAGTAAAGAAATTTATGGTGTTTGAATGGAACTTGCTAATACTTTATTCTTCCCAAAAATGCACTGTCTCTAGAGCGATTCTAGTGTCAATCCCACTCATTTTAGGGTATTGCCACCCTATCTTTAATGAGTTTTAAATCCAATAAGCCAAGTTTTAGAAAAACCATAGCTCTGATACCAAATGTAACAACCCGCCATTTTGACCGCCTCAACTCGGTAATCAAACCAACTTGAAACGTTCAAAATGACAGATTGTTATTGGCTTACAGGGTTTAAACAGAATTAACACAGAATCACAGAGCACAACAATGTAGCAAAATATCTTTTTTTTTTGAAATATCAGAGTTACAATATTTATTACAGCGGAAAATGAGAATTTGTACATAAATTTCGGTAAACAAATTTGCAGCTTTGCGCACACATGCTTCTTCTCATGCCTCTCATCTTTAAGAGCTGAAATCTAAAATCATCACAAAATGAAGTGCACATAAAATGCAAGGGTACAAAGGAAAGAATAAATGCACAAGCAGGTGCACAAATTGAAACCAACAAAGGGGCCAAAATAAGCAGGGATAGACAAGTTATAATAATAATATACACATACATGTATACTTGATTATAACATATATGTCTAACCAGCTCAGATTCTTAATTGAAATTTCTAAGGCATAAAGGAATTTTTAATTCATAAGGTATTTATATGTATGAATGAAACAAGAAGAGGAAACACAATCATAAAGAAGTCATCAAATAGTGCTTAATTTTAGGACATGCCAACAAAGCATAGACAAGGACTACCTCAAATTAAAGAAAACAGCAAGGACGCAGTAACAAGGCCAAAATGCATGCATGGCATATCTTGAAAATGAAATTTTGTGCTCATTTTGTGTTGCTTTCTCTCTTCTCTCTCTCTTTTTTTTTTTCTTCAACATGGACACATATGAAATGAAGGAGGCACCACATTGCGTTTTCCAGCTATGGTCCAAGCACGAAGATGAATGAAAGCAAGCATGGGGATCAATGAAACTAAACAGAACATTTGGAGAAATATTTAGTTCATTGGTTTCATTTCCATATTAAAGTTTCAAAAGAGATGGACTATTTATTTCTAACCATGTTGAACAGATTAACTAAAATGTTTGTACTCAAAAGGACACAACAAAAACCTGTAATCTCTCCTAATATCAAGGCTACCTTTATTCCTAAATACATCAAACGATTTGAAAGAAATTATTGCCACCAATTGTGCACCACAAAGAAAATCAATTAATACATACTGGTAGTTTACTTCAGTGGAGCAATCAATGCAATAATGTTTTTGAAAATTACCATAACCATTTATTGCGTACCATAATGACAAAAACTTGCAGATAAACTAAAACAAATTTGTCGTTTGTTTTAAGAAGCAATTAATACAGTTTGCCAAATATCTTCCAAAGTTTACTTACTATTAGTCGTAGAATAATTAACAAGGATTTATGAATCAACTAATTAAAACTGACCATTTAATTCAATGAAGCACTACCATAATATGTTAAACATCATGATTTGTTTTTCTCTTATCATCTATGATGCACTGTACGAACAAATCTGGATTTAGATATCAACTAATACATTTCTTTTTTATTTCTTTTCCGTATATGATCATATTTTATTAATGGAAGGTAGTTTACGCTCACATATCCATCAAACAATGGCAATTTTTTTAGTTTAGTCGCATTCCACCTAAATTAAAGATGTTAAAATACATATCTAAACAATGCTTTCAAAAGTAGGGAATAAAAACTGAAAAGCTTGATTGTCAATACAGCTTATTTGTCTTTGTTTAGAAAGAGAGCAAGAACCAAAATAAGTGTGCAACGGGACATCCATGCAGTGCATGCATAACAGACAAGTGTTGGGTTAACAGCTAAAGGAAGACAAGTGGTGAAACATTTCAGGAACCAAGACTTTGGATTTAAAATTCTCAAATATGGTTGAACGATGAAAATGGGAATTAATGCGGTAATTTTGGACATGGCACACTTTATTCAGTAAAAATTTCAAGGTGTACTATAGCAAGGAACATTTATATGTGATAAATTGTATTTCCAGTTAACGGTCCAAATAAGTGCATCGTATCATATATTTTCTTTGATTTTCTAAATTACAACGTTTAAACATCAAGCAAAATAAATTTTCAAATCAAATATATATATAATTTACTCAATATCGTAGACCTCGGACTTATTTTTCACATGACCAATAATGGCGACCTCTTGGCGATCCTTTTTTGAAAATTCAAAACACGCTTTTTCTTCTCTGAAATCGTCTTTCTCCTCACAAATCTCTTCTTTACACGTTGACCATACTGAAAATGCTAAGAATGTTTCTGCTAATCCATCTTTTAAGGATATTTTACTTAGGCCAGCTGTAAAGCGAAATTCAGATCTGAATATTTTAAATTATAAAAAGCCACTGTCAAAACCGTCTCCTCGTATCCTTAACAGCTATAATGAAAATCTCACTAATATCAAATCAAAAAATGGCTGCTTCAGATGTGGATCGACAGATCACTGGTCACGATCATGTCAAAATCCAGTTATTTGTTTTAAATGCCACAAAACAGGGCATAAGGGTTTCAATTGCAAATCTCATCGTTCTACATCCCTAAAAATGGCAGAGAATAGATCCCACAAACAAATCTCTGCAAATCGTTATCAAAAATCATTCGAATGGGCTAGATCGATGGTTATCATCTCTATTGTGAGTAGATCCTTTTCTCTATGTCAGATCGAGGAGTTATTGAAGGCCAGGTATGGCCGTCGTGCCCCATCTTGGGACTGGAACGTTAAGCGAATGGGAGATGTATTTGCTGTTCGATTCCCAACGCATTTGCTGCCAGTAAATTTCCAATATACTTTCAATTTGACCATGGGGAAAATTAATTTGAAGAGGTGGAGCCCGAGGTTTGGCATCGTCTCGAGGGAGAAGGAAACTTTCTGGATCCTCATGAAAAATGCTCCGTTGGTCTGTCGTAAGCTGGATGCTCTCAAAGCAGCTTTGGATGACATTGGTGAAGTGGAGAGGGTCCAATACGGAGCAGTTCATGATGCGGATTATACTTGCTTACGTGCTAAATTGATGAAGGAAGTTGGCACGCCGTTGCCGGAGTCGGTGGTAATTCCAATTGAGGGTTTTTCTCATGTGGTGCATATTCAACGATGCGAGGAGGACTCACCGCCCAAAATCAATGTTCCTCTTTTCAAGCAAAGGGTGTCTGCAACTAATAGCGATGGGAAGCTTAAAGTTATGTGTAGCAAAGATGGGGGTGCTAAAATGCATGTTGGAGATGTTAGTGTCCCGGTGGTTGATTCATCGGATAATGATAAAGGAGGTACTGTTGAAGCGAGGGGTAATAATGATAATTATGTAGTTCGTTTTGATGATGGTGTGGCAGTGGAGGTTGATGTTGATGGTAATATAGTGGGTGTTGGTGCAAATTCTGGAGACATCATTCCTGTCAATGAGAATGACGGTGTTGGCTTTCATGATTTTGCGGATGGTGACAATGTGCATGGTGACAGGGATGAACATGTCATGGAGAACGAATCACAAGACCTGACTCTGGCTGGAGGTTTGGCTATAGCTCCAACCAGCTCTGGAGAATGCTCTGCAACAAGGGACAAGGGTAAGCGTGCCATGGACCAAGGAGTTGTCATGTTGCGACGCAGCGCAAGGGGAATGGGCCACCCAATGGCATGTAGCATTTTTGTTCCTGCTATTCTTAATACTTTGAATAGTGATCAACTTCATGCTATTGCAAGTAATTCTGGTTTTGTGTTGAATGATGATGTGATACGTGATATTAAAAACAAAGAACATGAGAGGGCAAATGTTTCACCATGATAATTGTCACATGGAATGTTAGAGGCCTAGGAACTTTTGATAAGTGTCTTAGGGTTAAGAATTATCTCAAATCTGTAAAACCTGATATCATCATGTTGCAAGAGACTAAAATCGAGAACCCTGAACCATTTATTTTTAAATTTTTGGGGGTGGGGTGTTATTGATGAATGGGCTTTTATTCCTGCTGTGGGAACCTCTGGTGGCATTTTTACTGGTTGGAGTAGCAATTCATGGTATGTTAAGCAAGAAATTAAACAAACTTATTGTCTGCATATGGCTCTTGAATGCATGTCTACCAATGTTCTTTATTTATTTTCTAATGTTTATGGGCCTAACACAAGACGAGAAAGAATGACTTTGTGGGCAGAAGGTATGGAATTTCATAATCTCATGTATGGTCTTTGGGTTATTGGCGGGGATTTACTAGATTTATTACTGAACGTAACATTGTAAAAACCTATGGTTTGGGTGATATGAATGATTTCAGTGACTTTGTTGGAGAATATGGCTTAATTGACTTACCCATGACTAATAGAAAATTTACGTGGACTGACGGTAGAACCCCTCCTACCTTAGTTCGTCTTGACCGCTTCTTTATTAACTCCGCTTTTGAAGACCTACACCCCCTGACTCTTCAAAGAGGTCTCACGTCCCTTATTTCTAATCACTGCCCAGTAGTCCTAGACAATAACGCTGATTTTAGAAGGAAAACTTTTTTTAAGTTTGAAAATATGTGGTTCATAGAGCCAAACTTTGAAGAGATGCTTCGTCAGAAATGGATAGAGTTCCGCAGCTTTGGTGATGCAGCTAGCAATTTTTGTAGAAAAATGAGACTTTTGCGGAAATTTTTAGCCAAATGGAATAGAGAAGTTTTTGGTAACATCAGAATTAAGAAACAGAGACTTGAATCTGAGATTATGGAGCTGAATGTGCTTGAGGAATCACGTAATTTAGATGAAGCTGAGAGAGCCCTGTTAAAGACTAAAGAAAAGGAGCTTCTTACAGTGAATCCCAAGAGGAGATTTTTTGGAAGCAGATATCGAGAACTCAGTGGCTGGAGCTTGGTGACAGTAACACGAGTTACTTTCATAAAGTTGCAAATGGTAGACGGAGAACGAATACGATTTGTAGTATTTGGAAGGACGGGGAAGAAATCTGTGATCAACAAAAGATAGGAAAAGTTTTTACTGAATTTTATAAGGGTATTTTTGGAGAAAGAAATGAGAACCGTGTGAACGTGGATTGGAGTATGCTGTATCCTTCAACTGTTGACCTACGTGGCATTGATTCTGAGTTCTCGGAGGAAGAAATTGTTGCGGCTTTAAACGAGATGCCCGGGGATAAAGCCCCTGGCCCTGGTGGTTTTCCAAAAAAAATTTATAAGAAATATTGGGACTTGATTAAACATGATGTCGTCAACATCTTCAAAGAATTTCATGCTGGTTCTTTGAGATTAGATGTGTTGGGGTATGCTAATGTAGTCTTAATACCTAAGAAAGAAGGAAATGTCTCCGTTACGGACTTTCGACCAATCATCCTCTTGAACAGTAGCTTCAATCTGATCACTAAAGTTCTTGCAAATAGGTTGAAAGTGAAAATGGATGATCTTATCGACGTTTCGCAGACAGCATTTATTAAAGGAAGGTTTATTCTTGATGGAGCAGCACTTGTTCAGGAAGTTATCTCTCATAGTGACAGACATAATGCGCCTTGTGCAATATTGAAGTTGGATTTCGCTAGGGCCTTTGATACTGTTGATTGGAGGTTCATCATGGATTTGCTTCGCGCGAGAGGTTTTCCTGCTAGATGGCTAAAATGGATTCATTGCATTTTAACATCAAGCAGATCAAACATTCGTGTGAATGGAGTGGCAGGCAAGACTATTGTCTCCAAGCGTGGGCTGCGTCAAGGAGACCCCCTTTCCCCACTTCTTTTTGATTTGGCTGCCGATGACTTTTGTCGGATACTTCAGGTGGTAAGCGCAAATGATATCATCCAGAGCTTCGGGAGGGGTCTCATCATTGGGGGTATTAATTCATTGCAATATGCTGGCGATACTATTATCTTTAGCAACCCAGATTGCAAGTACATTGCCTCTTTAAAAATTTTGCTTTATGCTTTTGAAAGTTTATCTGGCTTAAAAATTAATTTTCATAAGAGCAGTGTTTACACTCTGGGTTGTAGTGTTGATGTGAACAGGAAATGTGCTGAAATGCTTAATTGTAAGGCGGACTCATTCCCTCTTAATTATCTTGGGTCTTGCATCCGTCCAAAAAGATTGATGAAGAGAGATTGGTAGTTAGTTATTGACAAAGTTGATAGGCGTCTGGCGAGATGGAAGGGGAATCGTTTATCAAAGGCTGGAAGACTGGTGTTGGTGAATTCTGTTCTATCTGCTATCCCTTTGTATTGGCTATCTTTCTATTCATGTCCTGGATGGGTGATTCAGAAGATTGATGTTGTTCGTCAGAATTTTTTTGGACTGGCACAAAGGATACGCGTAAAGTTAGCTACCTTGTGTCGTGGAATCAGGTATGCAAATCCAAAGAACAGTGAGGCTTGGGAGTTTTAAATTTGAGAAATATGAACTCAGCTTTGCTTTGCAAATGGCTATGGACTATGCTTAGTGATAAGAAAGTTCTCTGGAAGGAGTGGATTTTAAACACTTGTTACAATGGAAGATTTGATTGGTCCGCTGATGTTTCTCATTGTTCGGTTTTCTGGCATGGTGTTATGTCTAATATTCACTGGATGAAGATTGGTGCTGGTGTTGTCATTAAAAATGGACGCAATGCTTCTTTCTGGTTTGACTGCTGGCTGCTCCTAATCCCTTTACGAGTTGAATTTGCTGACCTTTTTGATATTGCATGCAATAAAAATTCTACAGTCAGCGAAATGTACAATGTGAATGCTTCCAACTTCAAATGGAATCTGACTTTTTGTCGTCGTTTAGCTGGTAACGCTTTGATTCATCTATGTGGTCTGATTCGTTTGTTAGAAGATGTACAACTTTATGACGATGAGGATGATGAATTTGTATGGAAGATTGTGGGAAATAACAATTCTTTTCGGGTTAGAGAACTTTATAAGATGATGAACTTTGCAGGAAGGAAATACGATGGCTTCGTACGTATGTGGAGTTTTAAGGCAGTACCTACTAAGGTCAAGATTCATATGTGGACGATCATGCATAACAAGCTTAATACGGTGAGCAGATTACGTCAAAAAGGAGTTCAAGTCGCTGGGGGCTGTGTATTTTGCGCTGAAGACAATGAAAATTACCTGCACTTATTCGTTGATTGTGATTTCGCCTTCTATGTGTGGATGAAGTGTTTAGTTAGCCTTAATATTTGCTTAGATTGGTCTAGCTTCATTACCGATCAATTTCCTTTTTGGCACAGCACTTTTATTTCACTACCTGATACAACTATGCGACAACTGTTTGTTGTCTTGAACTTTGCTTATGTTTGGATTCTTTGGCATGAAAGAAACTCACGAAAGTTTAAATGTAAAATGAAACAGCCCAACTCAGTTATTTATTGCATTCTTAAATTTGTTTCTCAATGGTCAGGCAACGACGAGGTCAATTTTGTGGACACCATTGGCACTAGAGTCATGGATAGAGCTCGTGGCAGCCGAGCTTGATGCAGCTTTCACTTCAGTTAGTTGGGTTTATTAGCTACTATGTGGATTTTTTAAGTATATTATGGGTACTGTATTGCAATGCCTGCGTGCATGTGTTTCTTTTTGGGTTGTACATGTTCTTGTATATATCCGTAGCACGTCTTTTGTACGTTGTATTGAACACCACATTGTACTTGGTTTATTTTTAATGAATGAATGAAGGCGTGAATCTAGCGATTCACTACCTTTTTGCATCAAAAATATTGTAGACCTCACTTGTTTGGAAAAACGTTTATATTAAAACTAAGTTCACGACAAGAGTCATATGAAAATTTATTATAATATATATATATATATATATATATATATATATATATATATATATATATATATCTTCTTATATCATTCACACGAAATTTAAATTTAAGAGATTTATACTTAACTTGGTAAAGTCCAAATTTTATGTTGAAAATCAAACATAAATATTTATTTTAACGTTTAAATCTTAATTTATTTTTCATATTCTAAGTGTCGGAATTTCAGAGTTGTTACTATTATCCTTTGAAAATTCGGGTTGTTACAGTCCATGACCGGTCCATAAGTACAGATGTGTACAACTATCATGTACCGATCCATATATTACAATATTTCCACTGCATTATTATTACAGCCGAGCCATACACTTTCTGCACTACGGATCCATGAATATACAGCCGACCGACCCATGTGGCTTTATTTGTGACTGACCTTTCTAATTACAACATTTCCACTATGTAGTAATTTGTATCACGTAACCGTGCCGACCCATAATATGTTGCTATATAAATGATGCTGAACCTTACGTCTTTGTTGGAGCCGATCCATGATGTTTTAACTGTGATCGATCCTTTGCTACCATTCCGCATTTAACTGTATGCATTGCAAACTAAATTGACATGCCCACCCTTTATGTATCTGCCAAGTCACTCTTCATTTGCTGGGAAGAATTGAGCCACTGAGTTACAATTGGCAATATGGATGACTCATTCTATAGTATGTCGATCCATGTTATACTCTGTATATTCCCATGCATTCAAGAGCCGACCCATGTATAAGTACACATGGTCCATTCATGCGTGTTTCTTCACGTGTCCACCTGGTAACATGCAAAACATGGGAAGAAATGACCCCTTTATTTGCACTGCTCCATGAATTTCCATGCGTTATAATATATATGCGAACACCCCACTATTTTCATGCACGCACGTTCATTTTGGGATAAGATTGAATGATCCATTTATCATGTAAACGGTTTACATTTTCCAAGTCATTCATGAATTACAGCGCATGGCTTCACACATGAATATGGTGCAGACCCATATGTTGAAGCCGACCCGTATGTTGAAGCCGACCCGTATGTTGAAGAGTTGTCTGGTCCAGTTAGCAACTTTATAAATTGATCGATCCATCCGGGTTAAGGCCGACCGATCCATAGTTTATATCGTGGTCGACGGACCCATCAACAATGTGGATGGACGATCCATCACCAGTACAGGCGCCCGATCCATCAGTTGATAACCGACCGATCCATGTTACCATTTTATGTCCGATCCATACAAAATTCATGCCTGACCCATATTAAGAATAACCCGGTCCATCGCTTTGTAAATATAAATGATCTATCACTCTTGTGTGCAATAAAACATGATTTTTAAACCATGTTTTATAACGGAGTTAACATTTGCCCCTCGAAATTTATATTTTTGCTTGTGAAAAATATCAACTTCAAAATAACTGCGATAACCAGTGTTAACACGCATCTATAGATCATCTATACTTATTTTTTTGATGGATTGGAAATAGCCCTTATATATATATATATATATATATATATATATATGGGTCGAGTGCTTACTGTATTTTGGATCGTAACATACGTTTTAATATACATGTATATATTGGACACTTTCTTGTGTACCGAATTGGAAAAAATTTCTGATAGTGGATCGGATACGAGTTAATTTTGGAGGATCAGTCTTCTGGTCACTAGTGTCTCTGCTGTCGAATCAGAATTTATACTTTTAGGGTCTGAGTTGGATTTTTGGGATTAAGCTGAATGGTCGATCTTAATGTTTTGCAGTAGAAACCAGATCTCGACTCTGCCAGTTTAGAGTTTGAAAGCATGGGCCTTGAAGTTTTCTTTGAAATGCTCACAACTCAATGTCGTCGCAAGGATTTTTGCATAGTAGGCACTTTAATCTTGGACTTAAAATTTGTTGCTTGTTGATGTTGCATAAGTATGTGAACGCTTCCATTTTTGGTCGGGGCTTCAATGTGAAACAAACAAGATCCATAATAGATCGGACATGCATGACCATGATGGATGCTACGTTCATTCCATGCTTGACTGCTTGTTTTGAACATTTGCTTGGACACCGAACCTCTTTTGAAGCAAAGCACGTCTTTTGAAGGCTATCAAAGACTTGAACCCAAACATGCTTTTTCAGTGCTAAGCACTGTTCTGTAATAACAAAAAAACATTACATGTTTTCGGGGGAATATTTTGCTATCGACTGCCCGTATCGATAACAGGTTAGTTAATCACTAAAAAAATTAACTATGGCGAATTTTATGATTTGAACTGAATGACGTATCTACACAGAATCGTTATGTTTGATCATTTATAACTGTTGGAGAATGGAGTTTTGATGACAACAACCTTATTTCAATTATCATTGATTATAAAATATATACTAACTTCTCTACCTAGAATATGTAGACATATATATGCAGGATTCGTATACATGACTTAAGTACTGAAGACTGTACAGTTTTAGAGTTTCAAGAGATTTAGAATTCAAGATAGATTCAAAACTCAAGAGTTATTAAGCTTTCAAGATTTCAAGAGTTCGAGACAAATATAGTAATGGAGTCTAGTTTATGTAAGACTCCGAATAGCACTCGAGGTTCAAATTCTGTTTCCAAATTATCTGTTTCCAAATTTAAAACTATTTTCAAATTGATTTCAAACTTCTCTCAAAATAATTTTTAATCTTCCAAGAATTTCAAACTTATTATTTCAAATATATTTCCTAATTTATAAGCATTCTTATTTCTATAGTTTTATTAAATATGTTTTACTAAGTTTATATTTGATTATTCAAACTCTAAGTTTTCATATAACCTTTTGTTTATATATAGTTTATAAATATTTCTTTATAAATTCCTATATATATGTTTATAGTTATATTATATATGTTTATAATTATATTTTATATAGTTTTCATATCACATATATATTAAGTATTTAATCATATGTTTAATTAATATTTTCTTATGTTTTTATACTTGAAAAATAATGTTTTAGCAACTAGTTTTGTTTCAGGAATTTCCAGAATTTAAATATTGATTTAAATACTTTAAAAAACATAAAATTGATAAGTATGTCGACATAAATAAAAGAGTATGTCGACATATAACTGTCAGAAATTTAAATTTGAAAGGAAGTGTCTTTTCACCATTTGTAACGCTCCAGAAACGTTGCAACCTTTCACACACTATAAAAGGGGCTTGAATTCGAATTTTTATCATCTCTTCTTCTCTAACTTCATCCTCTTTCTCTACATCATTATTCTTAATCATTTTTATGGTTTCTACACTTACACTCTGCCGAATTCAATTCTGTTTTGATCAATCTTCTTCTCTCTACACTCTTCTCATCTCTCTCTGAATCAAGTGCTATTGAAAAGTTCTAGGGCAGTTTGTGATTGTTTAGGTTGAGTAAACGTTGTTTGGGTTGAATCAAGTTGGAATCAGTGTGTTCCTTGTAGCCGTGAAATCACGGAAGTAGGAATCGGTGTTTCCTTGTAGCCGAGAAAACAAGGAAGTAGTAATCGGTAGTATCCCTTGTAGCCGTGAAATCAAGGAGGTTGTACTTGACTATTGGAAATAGTAATAAAACTCTGTGCAATCCAGCGTTGTGCGGGACTAGACGTAGGAGCAATCTGAACCATTATTAAATCCGGTGTGTTCTTTCCTTTTCTGCATCTTTATTTCTGTTTATTTGGTATTTGTGTTTGAATCTGTGTCTATGATTGTGTTTGTGGTGTTTGATTCATTTCGTAGTTCACATAAGTTTTAGATTTTGTTTAAGTTATCACAACCCTATTCACCCCCTCTAGCATTTGTTTTTCCTTAACGATCCATTCTGCATTCCCTAACAATAACTTATCGAATATTGCCTGTGTAGATACAACATTCTAATCTGAATTCGCGGTGATGTTTGAAACTGACTAACCGGCACATGCCGACTGTAGATACCAAGCATCGTCTTTTAATGACTTATATACTCTTGTACTACGGTTCATATTTTATGAAACATGTACCTGTTCAAATTGAAACTTCAATTTGAGTTTCTGAGGCTAGAGCGCCTACAGCTTTTGGATTGTAAATGAATCTGTCTTTGGTTATTCCTTGTCCTCTTGACAATTTTCCTAGAAGATGCCATTCGGTGATAACTCAATATATCTTTAATCAAGCGTGCACTTATTTTGGCATTCCCGAATTTTTCGCAAATTTGCCAAGGAAAAAAGAATTTGCTAATTGACTATTTCTAGGTCGGCTGCAATAGCTTAGTTGGATTTAGAGTTTTGAATTTTAATTCAGTGCCCCCGCTTGGGGAGGACTTATATTTTGTGCCCCGCTTGGGGAGGTCTTATAATTAGTGCCCCCGCTTGGGGAGGTCTTATATTTAGTGCCCCCACTTGGGGAGGACTTATATTTAGTGCTTCCGTTTGGGGAGGACCTATATTAGTGCCCCCACTTGGGGAGGTCTTATATTTGCCATGGCGCTTGTTCCTTATTTGACTTTTCACGGCTCTTTCCATTCACCTTTCAAAACAGTGCTCTTTATCTTTGCATTTGTGCATATTGATGTGTAAAATACTCGGTTTGGGAACTGGCGTTGTTGGGGTCATGATGTTTTGTTAGATTTTGAAGGACCAAGCGCTCGTCGGATAGCCTATAATATGAAATCATCTTTTAAGCAAGTTTTGATTTGACAAAAAAAATTTGCAAGCAAGAAATTTATTCAGGTAGACATGCTCTTAATCACAGAGCTTAATGTTCAGTACAGTGTTTGTAAAATATTACAGACTGTTTATATGAAGTTCAAGTACAACATGTAGTAAATCATGAAATGAAATTATGGCGATGATGATCGCCTATTCCGAGTTGTTGAGATTGGACTGCCAATCAACGATAGTCAGTTAATGACTGGCATTGTATTACCCCACATTGGGGTTTTATTACTTGAACCAGTTTGATTTGTGGGGGCACTTTGCCCCTGAAGTGCTGGAGCAGAATTTGAGGCTTGCGGATGCTTTTCATACTGCTACAGCCTGTTTTTCCAGATCAGCTCCTCAGTGTGGTTCTTCAAATGTCAGCATTCATAAGTATCATGCCCAAGCGGATTGTGAAAACGACAGAATTTTCCAAAATTTGTAGCTTTCTTAGAAATGTTAATCGGTGGTGCATCTGGATAGTGTTCTGTATCTTTGGTAGCGAAGAAAATGTTTTTCGAAGTATTATTCAGAGGGGTGAATTCAGCGGATGTAAAGAAGCGAGTCTTCTTGCCATCTCGATTATCTTTCTCGTTGTTTCCTCTCTTTTAACCTCCGGGATTCTTCTGATTGTATTGAGTAGCAGCATTTTTGGGAGCTTCAAGAAGTTTGTTACCATCAATAATTTGAAGAGGAACGGGATCTTCATACACTCTACTCCTCTGCTTTTTTATAGAATTTCTCAAGCGTGTTTGGATCTTTCATTTTGATCCATCTACCAAATTCGCTCTTCTTATCTATGGCGCCGATTAAGGACATTAAGATCATACGGGGCTCGGGTTTCGTGCAAAGCAGTGTTGAATCTCTTGAGGAAATCTTTAACAGTCTCTCCTGGATTCTGATCCATTGATGTTATAGAAATGACATCCTTAGCCTTCGTAGCTTCTAGCCTAAACTACTCCTTGAATTTTAGAGTCAAATCAGCAAATCGATCAACGGATTTGGGCGGCAGCTTTGGGAATCATAATGATGCCACACCTTCTAGATAGAGAGGGAGCATAGGCATCTGATCTCATCTGTCGCTTTGGTTGTATTCATAAGTCATTCATATTTGTAAAGGAAGTGATTCAAATTAGCGGTCCCATTGTATGGAGGCAGATTAGGATGAATGAACTTTTTAGGGAACTCTGCTTTGCGAATCCTTTTAGTGAATGGATTTTTGTTGGGGGATAAGTCCCATTCTCTCATGTTGTCATTGCGGGCCATGCTATCTTTCATATTTTCTTTATTATATTTGTGATATACTCTTTCGAGTTGCGTCGTTCCGCAGAGCGGATGCGATGACCCCAAACCCCCATGCCATGGAAGCAAGGATAATCATGGGAATATAACACATAAACAGTTAACAGCAGAACAGAAATATAGACTCACACCAGATAATGTACATTTAATTACACTGGAAATAATATCAACATCAGAGTTACACAGAATAATAGGATCATACTTAGTACAGAATACAGTTTCAGCTTAATATACAATGTCTGCAGCGGAATCAAACATAATATACATAATAGTGTCTGAAACAGTACAATAGAAATGATAAAGGACCATCATCAACTTCCACAACTTCCATCCATAGCCAAAATGAACCAAGCCATAACCTGAATACAAGGCTGCCCATATAGAAAATAGGGGCACTCGAGTTTACAAAGTGAAACAAACTACGAGTCGGTCATGGGACTGGTATGAGAAATTTTAATTAACCAATTTAATAATAAGGTCAATCACAGGACCACGCTGCTAACGTGGAATGGGTTTACTCCATTGGATTATCGGTGCATGAAATAAAGTAAATCATTTAAACAACGCAATGCTTTTTAGAAAAATGAAGCCATTATAAGACTTAGGTCCCATCACACAATGCAACGCAAGCCGGAGGATAGAGTTTTACCTTATAATGGCCAAAATATGCTTGATACGTATAAATCAAAATCATTTGATATTATTACTAGTGCATATATGTTTCAAAAACAATTTCAAACATAACGTATCAATCATAGACAGCATAGCTACCATCTACTATGTCGTCATATATAGGTTTACAATCAAAACCGCATAATGTCGTATTGGAAGTTGGATTTCCATCATGAACCAAGGCAAGGGATCGTTCTTACTGAATTCGAGACAATCTAGCCTACCATGTCTTAGGCTACAGTCGTAACTGCACCTAGGAGCCACAGGGTTGGTCCTCCCTTACGTTTAAGGATTATAACTCCTAAACAATGCGTTTCCCCGCCCTATGGGGCGTAATGGTCAATATGTCGACCATATCATCCATCGGCCCCGTAGTGACCGATATATTCGAGGTACCTCGTTATCCATCAAATAATATGCAACATCCACACGAGTAAAATGTTTGGGCTCCATACCATGACATCACCCCTAGCTAGAAAGAAACGCATGTTCTCCCTGGATCCTTCTTCCATTTCTGGTTCATACCGGGGAGTGAAGCTCGCGAATTAACGCTATACACAAAGCTATGCCATTTAAGGTCGTGCTTTGATCATCAACCACAAGACCCTGCTTTTCAACAGAAGCCTGGATCATTTGCATCTCACCATGCCACATTGACATTCCATGCCATGCGATTGATGTATATCGATATATAACCGCTAAGCTCGTACGTCTTAGAGAAGGGTGTTAATCAAGAGAATAAATTTTTCGCCACCAAACAGATATATATTTAATAGAAATCAATCAGCGCAGAATAAAATCCAATGTCAGACACACATCCATTTACTAGTTCGTTCTGAGTCTGAACGAAACCGGAGGCACCTTATTCCTCGTTCCATATGTCCAATACGGAAGAGAGACCCTCGCACACCCGAACAATCAACAAATACATATGGACAACTACCACTGTAACCCTTTCAGGGTAACAACTCCAATCAAAGGCATCAGTAGCCATCCATTCGATGTGAAAATTATCAGTCTTGCACCATCTTCATATCTTCGACTTTTAATCGTCGATCAATTATTTGAAATGAGAATTAACTCGGCCTTTTCAAATAAGTCACGTATACATAGAATTCAAATCAATTCTTTCTATGGTTAAATTATTTGACATTCACATTTCAGTTCAATATAATAATTTCATATCAAATACATCTAACCATCATAATATCCAATAAACCAAGTAAAATCAGTTTATTTCCATTCCATATCGTTTATAATATTTTATAACGCTTAATCCCTATTTTTATTTATATAAAAATAGCCCCTTTTAATTAAATGACGCTTCAGGTCATTACGCGGCCCCGACACGGTTTTTATTCAGATTTGAATTACACATTTCTCAAAATCTAACTGTTGGATCTTAACAAAGTTAATACCGTTAGAAAGAGCTTTCCAAAGCAAACCCAACGGTTTCTGGTTTCGAGAAAATCCAACGGTCGGATTTCTCGGCATAATTAAAGTTACGGTTCCAAAATACAAACTACAGCTGCGCGATTCGTTATATATATGTGTATATATATATATACATATACATATATATATAATTTATTCGACGATTTCCAAACCGTTTTCACTTCAAAATTTTGGATATCGCCTTTAAATTTCGGAAAAATTCGCCATAACCTCCTTTGTTCGGGGACGGGTTTGGAAATTTATTGGGCCGTATTAGACACCCAATAAATCCAGAATAAGCATACACAATTTTTAGTGTCCTATTCAATGCCCAAGGGAGAGTGTAGATCATTACTCCAGAGAATAAATTCTCGTTACCTTGTCCAGTGTTGGAAAATAAATGGTCCGTGTGTCGTATCTAATTACTAGAGAAACGTGATTATTGTCAACTCCAGACCCGTGTGGGTTTTTTTTATTTAATCTGGCAATTTACTGTTATATTTTATTTAGTCCATAATCCGTTCAACCTGTAATACAGTCATCGCCATACAAGCCTCTTGCTTGTATGGTAATTCCAACCTCGTCACATAAGCTCCAAATGCTTATGTGGTATATGATAGAGTATGTTATCTTCAGGAAGTATGCCATGTAATGTAGTTCAAAATTAATTGTTGCTATCCTATGGTGATGTTTATAATCTCACACAGAACAACCAACACACTGCATCCAATGGCATTCACAAGAGTTTATATAATAATAAAATTGCGCAGCCTACTCATTAAGGCTTACCTATTTTTCGGGCATGCAAATAAATTATTTACTCAACAGCTAATCCATTTTCCTGTTCAGCATATGTGTGTGTGTATATATATATATATATATATATATATATATATATATATATTATCTACGCTAAAAATAATATTTATAGCGAACAAATATTTATTTCCATACAAGGTTATTTTTAACACTTCATATTCATGTTAAAAATAGTATTTTCAATGAACAAGCATTTATTTCAACACATGTTTATTCTTAACACTTCATACATGTGATAAAAATAATATATTAAACTAATAAAAATATATTTCAACACATGGTTATTTTTATTACTACATTACTTGTTAAAAATAATATTTTTGGCGAACAAAAATATATTTCAACACATGACTATTTTTAACACTTCATATACATGATAAAAATAATATTTTTGGCGAACAAAAATTTGTTTCAACACATGACTATTTTATTTAGTTCCTACCTACGATAAAAATGTTATTTTTATTGTTCAAACAATTTATTTCAAACATGAATAATTTATGTACTTCAGACATACAACAAAAATGTTATTTTTATTGTTCAAACAATTTATTTCAAACATGAATATTTTGTATACTTCATACATACAATAAAAATGTTATTTTTATTGTTCAAACAATTTATTTCAAACATGAATATTTTATATACTCCATACATACCGTAAAAATGTTATTTTTATTGTTCAAACAATTTATTTCAAACATGAATATTTTATA
This sequence comes from Allium sativum, assembly GCA_030737875.1. Taxonomy (NCBI): domain Eukaryota; kingdom Viridiplantae; phylum Streptophyta; class Magnoliopsida; order Asparagales; family Amaryllidaceae; genus Allium; species Allium sativum. Next base: position 245,126,799 of record CM060912.1, on the reverse strand, counting down.
TACTTCATACATACAATAAAAATGTTATTTTTATTGTTCAAACAATTTATTTCAAACATGAATATTTTATATACTTTGTACATAACAATTTATTTCAAACATGAATATTTTTCAACACATGAATATTTCGGAAAATTCGGCATTACAACGGCAGGGTATTTAGCACTGGCACCGTGTCCAGCACGGCTCCTATGCTATCCAAGGCCTTGCAGCATTACAATAATTTCATTTTCATAATTTCCACAATACCATTCATTTTCACAACACAATGAATATACCACAAACTCAACCAATTTTGTTGCAACCAAATTCAATCATTCACAACCACAATCAATCATTCATAACACAATACAATCAAACAAGTCGTCCATGGTCTGTGGATGACGGTGTCAGAAGCTACTAAGCCCCGTCTGCAAACTAATATATTTTTCTCCATTTTATTTAAATTTAGAAACCTCACATTGGGTTCCACTCCTTCTAGTTTTGTAGAGAGCTCCAAATGCGTTCTAGTCTCTTCTAGAATGTAGTGTATGATGTCACGGTCCCAATGTCTCTTGTTTCACTGGATTTCGACAACACATGAAAAAGATACGATTTTTATTCGATTAACCAACTTTGCAACGCTTTAAAGTGTTATAAACAGTTTAAATAATAAACCCGTTACCTTTCAAATTTGTTCAAAACTAGGTTTCAAATTTTCGTGAAATCTGAAGCACTTGAAGGCGATCGGGTTATGCCACCTTGTAGAGCTCCGAGAGGGCTTCTCGTCGGTGGTGGGGTTGTTCAGTTAGACGGCGCCAGGGATTGATGGCGGCGCGATGAACAGCGCGAGTTTCAAGGCTCAAATCTCGACCAATACTCCACGATAAATACCAAAATTTATATGGATTTGAAGGTGGGGAGAAGATCTATAAAATTCTCTAAAGAATCACTGAATTTTATTGCGTAATTTGGGAGTAATCGAGGAGAGAAGAATCGAACACGAGCCGCCGTTCGATATAAGGGTTACGGGGTTTTTCTTCTGGAGCGAGAAAAGTGAAGGAATTTTTCAATTGGTTCATATATATATTTTAATTCTTAGTTCTTTTTAATTCTAAAAATTCCCATTTATCCATACGAACTCCAAATCAAACCCAACAACTATCGCCTCTAGCCAAATACCCCCATTCCGGACACAATGGAATATGTTTCGTAAGTCCATTTGACTGTTTCAATCAGTTATTCTTCAAATTAAAATATAAAACATTCAATATTAGATTTGAACGTACATTTTAATTTACCGGGGCCACATACTGATTCCAAATATTCCCGAAAAATAAATTTAGCTATGTTTGGACAATACGGACCCAACAAAACTAATTTCGTCGAATTTGGAGACCATTTGAAAAATGGCCTTTTTCTGGTCGATCTAATTTGCACTGTATTTGCAAAACACGTTTTCTTATGCCACGCTCGCATAAATTCCAAAAATTATGGAATTTTGAACCTAGCAATAAATTGACATTCCAGATCCAACAAAAGTGGTTTCATAAAAAACGGAGGTCGTTTGCAAAATGACTATTTTTAAGGGCTTTGTTGTTATTTAAAAATAGAATTTTTAAATTCTGACCAAATTTCTATTAAAATTACTCGAAATAAAATTTTTAAATTGGTTCTGATTTTCAGGGTTGTTACAATCTCCCCCACTTAAAACTTTTCGTCCCCGAAAAGGAAACAACAGTAAAGTAGGAAACAAGACGCAAATAAAATACATTATAAATGTACCTTGCACCAGAGCTAATCAGTGATGTCCACTCTGCACTTGGGATTAGCTTGTTTAATGCTATCTTATGTCTCCCATGTACAGTCTCTAGGGTCACCGCTCCACTGCACTTTGACTAAGTGAACCTTCTTGTTTCTCAGAACCTAGGTTACTTTGCCAATAATTTTCTGTGGCTCTCTTCTCACTGCTAATTTTGGAGTAATATCCAAATCCTGTTGCGCTTCTTCTACAATCAAATCTGGATCATGCACATGTTTTCTACGTTGAGATACATGAAATACATCATGCACTCCGAGCAACCAGTCAGGCAATTGAACCCTGTAAGCAAGAGTTCCAATCTTTCGAATATAGGAAATGGACCAATAAATCTAGGTGCCAACTTCCCTATTTTCCCAAATCGAACTACTCCTCCCATTGGACAAACTCTCAAATATACATAATCACCAACAGAAAAGTCCAACTCTCTTCTTCTAGAATATGCATAACTCTTCTGTCGGCTCTGAGCTATTTGTAATCGTTTCTTAATGAACTCGACTTTATCTGAATCTTCTCGAATCATGTCAGGACCCAATGCTAGTCGATTGCCTGATTCTACCCAACATGCGGGAGATCTTCCCACGATCAGCCAAAATCAAGAATGTAAGCCCGTATTAAATCTCTAATATGGGATTCACCCTCTAAGTTTGGCCATCTGTTTGAGGATGATATGTGGTGCTAAGATTTTACTTTGTTCCCAGCTCTTCCTGAAATACTTCCCAGAATTTTCCAGCGAAAATTGGATCTCTATCATTGACAATACTGTTAGGCACTTCGTGTAGTCTAACGGTCTCTTTAAAATAAATCTGCGTTGGACTTTGAGTTGTTCTAGTCGATCTAATAGGAATAAAATGGGTGGTCTTCGTGAAACGATCTACGATCACCCATATGTTGTCATTTCCCTTCTTGGTTCTGGGCAAACCATCTATGAAATCCATGGAATTTGATCCTACTTCCAATTCAGAATCTCCAACGGTTGCAACAATCCGGCTAGTTTCTGTTGATCACTTTGGACTTGTTGGAAAGTAGAACACCTGCTAACATAAATGGAAATGTCCCTTTTCATTGCCCTCCACCAGAATGTGCGTTTGAGATCATTATACATCTTATTCGCTCCTAGATGGATAATAAGTTTGGACTTGTGACATTTATCCATTACTTCTCTTCGGAGCTCAGGAATACTCGGGATGCAAATTCGGCCTAATAACCGCAGAACTCCCCTGTTATTAATCTGAAAACTCGAGGGATCACCTTCTTTGATTCTCTTGCTAATCCTCTGAATAAATTCATCGTCTTTCTGAAGAACAGAGATCCTATCAATCAACGAAGGCATAATAATAAGATTGGCGATGATGGCATTCTTTCTGCTAAGTGCATCAGCCACAACATTGGCTTTCCCCGGAGTATACAAAATATCTAGATCGTACGCTGCAAGAAATTCTAGCTAACACTACTATCTCAAATTTAAATCTTTCTGGGTGAACAGATATTTCAGTGACTTATGATCTGTGTACAATTCGAATTTCTCACCCAATAGATAGTGCCGCCATAACTTTAAAGCAAATACGACGGCTAACAACTCAAGATCATGAGTAGCATATCTCTTCTCATGCGGTTTCAACTGACGGATAGCATAAGCAACTACTAGGCCTCTTTGCATTAATACCGCACAAACACCTTCAAGAGAAGCATCTGTATAAACCGTCAAATCCTGATTGTCATTTATAATTGTCAACACTAGAGCAGTAGTCAATCTTAATTTCAGCTCTTGGAAAGCTGCCTCACATTCTGGAGTCCAATTAAATCTTGCATGCTTCTTAGTAAGTTGTGTCATTGGACTAGATAGCTTCGAAAATCTTTAATGAATTTCCGATAATAACTAGACAATCGTAGAAAAATTCGGATGTGGGTGTACTAGGCCGTTTCCAATCTTGAATGGTTGTGATTTTGCTTGGATCAACAGAAATTCCTTCCTTCGATACGACATGACCAAGGAACTTCGCTTCTTCTTGCCAGAATATACATTTAGAAAATTTGGCTTTTAATACGTTCTTTCTGAGAATTTCCAAAACTTGTTCCAACTGTTTAGCATGCTCGCTAGCTGACTTAGAGAAGATCAGAATATCATCAATGAAAACCAGTATGAATTTATTCGATACTTCTATAAATACTCTGTTCATTAGTTCAACAAAATAAGACGGAGCGTTACATAAGCCGAATGGCATTACTAACCACTCGTAGAATAAGTTTGGACCTCTAAATGCTGTCAAAGGAACACATTCTTCGACAATTCGAAGTTGATGGAAGCCTGTAGCTAGGTCCATCCTTGAAAATACTTTCGCTCCATTCAAACAATCTTGTAAATCATCGATTCGCGATAATGGATATTTATTCTTTAATGTTTGCTTATTCAAGAATCTACGCATAGTCTGAGGGTACCATCTGACTTTGGAACAAACACCACTATTGCTCCCCAATTTGAAAAACTAGGCCTGATCGGACCTTTCCATAACAACTGTCGTGTTTGATCGCCCAATTCTACTTTTTCTTTTAATGTCATTCTCCGAATACCGTGCACTACTGGTCTTGCATTCGGAATTAAATCAATCTTGAAGTCAATTTCCCTTCGCGGCGGTAAGCTATCCACTTCTTCAAACACATCTGCATAATTCTTGATGATAGGAATATTTTCAATAGCAGTGGGGGAGACCTCAAGAGCAACCCAAAATTCTTTTCTATCTGAATCTAAGCCTACACAGGGTATAACAATATTTGCAAGCTTTGTTTTAACTTTAACTACTCTTTCTGCGCATTTAACTTCGGCCTCGTATTTAGTTAACCAATCCAGCCCAAGAATAATATCGAACTCGGAAAAATTCATGATGATCAAGATACAAGGAAATCGCTAATGGGAAAAAGAGACGGGGACTTTACAACACGAACCAAGGACCAGAGAACCTCCTATCGGATTGTGAACTCTAAGCTGTTTCTTGACTGTATTACTTGAAATGAAACTTTGTGACATGGTCGTATCAAATAATACTTTAACTGGAATATTGTTGACAGTAAGTTTGCCTTCCAGAACATCTGGCCTTTGCTAACTAGCTGAGGGTGCTGGAGTTTCTGCTACTTCATATACATGAGCTACTTCAGCCTTCTTTAATAACAGGCAATCCTTTGCAAGATGACCAGCCTGATGGCAATTATAGCGTTCCCTGCTCTCTTGAAGCTTCTTATTGGATTTAGATCCGCCTTTTTTCGAAGATTTACAGTTTCTTATCGAAATTCCTTACTTATTGCACTTGAGACATATGACCATCTTTGCCTTTTTCTGATTGGCTTTAGGCTTCTTACTGACCTCTGGCTTTGTACTTGCCTCAGGTTTCGTACTTGCCTTTGGACTACTAGTTTCAAACTTCCTTTTGTTGCTAGAACTGCCTTCCTCTTCATCTTCCAAAACACCTTGCTTATCAAGATTCTCATGGCGACAAGCCATTTCTATCATTTTAGAAAAAGGAAGATTCACATGTGCAGTTACTTTACTTTCGTATTTTCTTTGAAGTCCGTTAATAATTCTCAGATTCTTCCTCAAAGGATCTTGAATTAGCTATGGGCCAAAGCGGGAAAGTTCATTGAATTTATTCTGATACTCCTGAATGGTCATATCTCCTTGTTTCAGATGGTAGAACTCATCATATAGCTGCTCAGCTGCTTCTGGAGTAATAAATCTTTCTTTAAAAATTTCTTTAAATCTATCCCAAGTAATATTACCTTCTGGATTTTCCACAGTAATGATTTCCCACCAGATTAAAGCTTTGTATTTGAGTGCCCAAGATGCCAGTAATCTTTTCTGATCATCTCTTAGCTTTAAGCCTTGAAAAATTCTCTCAGAAGAACGCATCCAGGCTTGTGCTTCAATTACAGATTCTTTGCCCAAGAATGGTACTCCATCCAGATTTCAATACTTCTTTACTAGAACTTCTATATCTGGTTCTGACTGTGGGAGCACGATTGGCTCATTAGATTACTGAACCATAGAATTACTTCTTCTGCTTCTGCCACTCATTTTCTACAATGTCTGCAAATAGCAGACAAAGAGTCAAGCCAATAGAAAAGATATTGTAAAGCAAAGACACATATATTTAAATTTAAATGCATCTATTTAGGTGCATTTCATTTTGCTATACTCATTCTAGGACATTACTAATCCTATCTATAATGAGTTGTTCGTCTTATAATACTACAGATTCTATTTCTGACGAGATCGTTAATATGTTATATTCCGGAACTAAGATTAACCAAAGCTCTGATGCCAACTGCAATGACCCCAAACCCCCATGCCATGGAAGCAAGGATAATCATGGGAATATAACACATAAACAGTTAACAGCAGAACTGAAATATCGAATCACACCAGATAATGTACATCAAATTACACTGGAAATAATATCAACATCAGAGTTACACAGCATAACAGGATCATACTTAGTACAGAATATGGTTTTAGCTTAATATACAATGTTTGCAGCGGAATCAAACATAATATACATAATAGTGTCTGAAACAGTATAATATAAATGATAAAGGACCATTATCAGCTTCCACAGCTTCCATCTATAGCCAAAATGAACCAAGCCACAACCTGAATACAAGGCCGCCCATGTAGAAAATAGGGGCACCCGAGTTTGCAAAGTGAAACAAACTACGAGCCAGTCATGGGACTAGTATGATAAATCTTACTTAACCTATTTAATAATAAGATCAATCACAGGACCACGCCGCTAACGCGGAACGGGTTTACTCCATTGGATTGCCAGTGCATGAAATAAAGTAAATCATTTAAACAATGTAATGATTTTTAGAAAATGAAGCCATTATAAGACTCAGGTCCCATCACACAATGCAACGCAAGCCGGAGGATAGAGTTTTACCTTATAATGGCCAAAATATTCTTGATACGTATAAATCAAAATCAGTTGATATTATTACTAGTGCATATATGTTTCAAAAACAATTTCAATCATAACGTATCAATCATAGATGGCATAGCTACCATCTACTATGTCGCTATATATAGGTTTACAATCAAAACCGCACAATGTCATATTGGAAGTTGGATTTCCATCATGATACAAGGCAAGGGATCGTCCTTACCGAATTCGAGACAATCTAGCCTATCATGTCTCAGACTACAGTCGCAACTGCACCTAGGAGCCAAAGGGCCGGTCCTCCCTTACGTTTAAGGATTATAACTCCTGAACAATGCGTTTCCCCGCCCTATGGGGCGTAATGTTCAGTATGTCGACCATATCATCCATCGACCCCATAGTACCGATATATCTGAGGTACCTCGTTAACCATCAAATAATATGCAACATCCACACGAGTAAAATGTCTGGGCTCCATACCATGACACCACTCCTAGCTATAAAGAAATGCATGTTCTCCCTAGATCTTTCTCCCGTTTCTGGTTCATACCGGGGAGTGAAGCTCGCGAATTAACGCTATACACAAAGCTATGTCATTTAAGGCCATGCTTTGATCATCAACAACAAGACTTTGCTTTTCAACAGAAACATTGATCATTTGCATCTCAGCATGCCACATTGACATTCCACGCCATGCGATTGATGTCTATCGATATATAACCTCTAAGCTCATACGTCTTAGAGAAGGGTGCTAAGCAAGAGAATAAATTCTCAGCCACCAAACAGATGTATATTTAATAGAAATCAATCAGCACAGAATAAAATCCAATGTCAGACACACATCCATTTACTAGTTCGTTCTGGGTATGAACGAAACCGGAGGCACCTTACTCCTCGTTCCATATGTCCAATACGGAAGAGAGGCCCTCACACACCTGAACAATCACCAAATACGTCCGGAAACCTACCACTGTAACCCTTTCAAGGCAGCAACTCCAATCAAAGGCCTCAGTAGCCATCCATTTGATGTGAAGATTATCGGTCTTGCACCGTCTTCATATCTTCGACTTTTAATCGTCGATCAATTATTTGAAATGAGAATTAACTTGGCCTTTTCAAATAATTCACGTATACATAGAATTCAAATCAATTCTTTCTATGGTTAAATTATTTGATATTCACATTTCAGTTCAATATAATAATTTCATGTCAAATACATCTAACCATCAGAATATCCAATAAACCAAGTAAAATCGGTTTATTTCCATTCCATATTGTTTATAATATTTTATAACGCTTAATCGCTATTTTTATTTATATAAAAATATCCCCTTTTAATTAAACGACGCTTCATGTCATTATGCGGCCCTGGCGCTGTTTTTATTTAGATTTGAATTACATATTTCTCAAAATCTAACTGTTGGATCTTAAGAAAGTTAATACCGTTGGAAAGACCTTTCCAAAGCGAACCCAACGGTTCCGGTTTGGGGAAAATCCGACGGTCGGATTTCTCGACATAATCGTTTGAAGTTACGATTCCAAAACGCGAACTGCAGCTATGCGATTCGTTTTATTTTAATTTATATATGTGTATATATATAATTTATTCGATGATTTCCAAATCGTTTACACTTCAAAATTTGGCTAACGCCTTTAAATTTCGGAAAAAATCGCCATAGCCTCCTTTGTTCGGAGAGGGGTTTGGAAATTTATTGGGCTGTATTAGGCACCCAATAAATCCATAATAAGCATACACAAATTTTAGTGTCCTATTCTATGCCCAAGGGAGAGTGTAGATCATTACTCCAGAGAATAAATTCTCGTTACCTTGTCCAGTGTTGGAAAATAAATGGTTCATGTGTCATATCTAATAACTAGAGAGACATGATTATTGTCAACTCCAGACACGTGTGGGATTTTTTTATTTAATCTGACAATTTATCGTTATATTTTATTTAGTCCATATCAGTCCATAATCCGTTCAACCTGTAATACAGTCATCGCCATACAAGCCTCTTGCTTGTATGGTAATTCCAACCTCGTCACATAAGCTCCAAATGCATATGTGGTATATGATAGAGTATGCTATCTTCACGAAGTATGCCATGTAGTGTAGTTCAAAATTAATTGTTCCTAACCTATGGCGGCGTTTATAATCTCACACAGAACAACCAGCACACCGCACCCACTGGCATTCACAGGAATTTATATAATAATAAAAATGCGCAGCCAACTCATTAAGGCTTACCTATTTGTCGGGCACGTAAATAAATTCTTTACTCAACAGCTAATCCATTTTCCTGTTCAGCATATGTATATATATGTGTATCTACGCTAAAAATAATATTTTTAGCGAACAAATATTTATTTCCATACATGGTTATTTTTAACACTTCATATTCATGTTAAAAATAACATTTTCAATGAACAAACATTTATTTCAATACATGTTTATTTTTAACACTTCATACATGTGATAAAAATAATATTTTTAACTAATAAAAATATATTTCAACACACGGTTATTTTTATTACTTCATTAGCATGTTAAAAATAATATTTTGGCGAACAAAAATATATTTCAACACATGACTATTTTTAACACTTCATATACATGATAAAAATAATATTTTTGGTGAACAAAAATTTGTTACAACACATGACTATTTTATTTAGTTCCTACCTACAATAAAAATGTTATTTTTATCGTTCAAACAATTTATTTCAAACATGAATATTTTATATACTTCATACATACAACAAAAATGTTATTATTATTGTTCAAACAATTTATTTCAAACATGAATATTTTATATACTTCATACATACCATAAAAATGTTATTTTTATTGTTCAAACAATTTATTTCAAACATGAATATTTTATATACTTCATACATACAATAAAAATGTTATTTTTATTGTTTAAACATTTTATTTCAAACATGAATATTTTTCAACACATGAATATTTCAGAAAATTTCGGCATTACAACGATAACCCAAACCATTTTTGAATTCATAATTATTCTAATATTATAATAATGTCTAAATACAAATAAATATCAATCTATCAGAACGCTTGCATCTCATGCTCCAAATATATAGTGTACAATCAAAATCGTGGGCTCTTAATGGAGATTTGATTTCCAACTATGACAAGGTATGGAACCACCTTCCGATCAGTGTATTCTAGAGGGGATACACTGGAGTTCTACAAAAGCGTCTTGCAACCCGGCCCACACATGACCGACCACTCATTTCTCTTGAGTGTATCGAATATATTGTCACCTTACGGTTGCTAGCAACATAACCGTTCCCGGGAGATATAGAAGCGAAAAGAAGTAACAAATATGAATATTCTCTAGATGAGAATATTCTCTAGATGATGACAATACACCCTAATGGGGGCGACCCACATAGCCATGCTGCCTGCCCGATTTTTGTCATTTCCCGGTTGTAAGGCTTGAGGTTTAAAATTCATCTTTTCGGATCATCTGGCCATCATTTACTTTGAATACCACATCATCAAATCCGCCAAGTATCACTAATTGACGTCCACAAAAATATTCTAGTGTTCAAGCTAAGAGAAGTTTCCTTCTCCGCCATCAACTGAAATACGTTTGAGGAAATCAACGTACGTGGTCCTTTTGAAATACTCTGTCAGACATTCACCCATACAAGTTGTCCTAGGACTGGACAAACCGAAGGCACTCTCCTACCGCACCCTAGGAATAACTCTATGGATCAGTAGCGAGTAGTCCTTGCAATCCGTCGATTTCCACCACGACAGGATCACCATCAAAATATCTCTGGGCGCGACTCTAGAGAATTCGACAAGTAGTCCTTTCGCTTATGAAGATCCACAGTCTTCATTGCTCCATCTTCAATTCGTATATTCTACGTTTTCGTATTTGTTGTTTTGGAATGGTTTTCGAATAAATTCGATCCCATTCTTTCTGGACCAACAATCATATTAGGCCAGATTTAATAGTCAGTTATTTAACTATCAAATAAAACAACCATTCATCCATAAAAGAAAATTGAATTCGATGATTAAATATCCATTTTTCATTTAGCCTCCTTATTCGTTAAATTTAACTTCTCTTATTTTCCAATAGTTGGAATACCCATTTCTCTTCTTATATTAATATAAGAATATTCAAAAAAACCTTCAATTTAAAATACTTTTAAGAACATATCTCTCATCTCAGTCATTAGTCACTAACCGTAAACTAATAAGAGAATATGAACTTTATATGAAGTTTGATTATATTCAAATGATTTCATTCAACTTATACACTTATATGAACTTTATTAAATCCATACCATTATAATGTTATAACCTCATATAAAATTTTAATTAAATTCAAACCATGTTATAAACTTATATATATATATATACCTGTATGAAGTTTGATTATAATGTTGACCAAATTCAACATTTCAACTTATATGAAATTGATTCCATAAATAAATTTCATAAACATCTTATAGATTTATTCCATTAACTTCATTTCATTCCTTAAATATTCTTAGTTATATATCATTTGTAAATTCTTACTATTCAAAATTATTATATATAAACCTTATATAAATTTCTTTAATATAATCTATATTATATTATTTAAATTTAGTTTGACTAAAATTCCATTAGCATTTAAAAATTTAAAAACTCCTCCTAACAAAATTCCTATTTTGCTTTAATCCCTATTCACCTTACCCGTAAATAATATTCCTTAATACACTTCATTACTCGACTTCTTTAGTCAATTTGATTTCTTACTTGCACTTCAAGTTTAAAGTCTATTTATAATTTATAATTATAAATTTATCTCATATAATCTCTTTTATGATTTTCCTTGGTACTGGAAAATTCAAATCCATTAAAAATATAAACTCGATTTCCAACTTTCCTCCAAATTCCCACTCAAACCATATTTTTCCCAAATCCTCAAATGGTAATCGTTTCATTTCTTTATAAATGTTTGTTTATAAAATCGCCTCATTAACGCATTTTGTAACTGTAACAGCCTGCACCTCCGTTCGCGCAAGATATTGTCCCCAACTTAGCCACCGTGTAGGTGTGGGGTTTTGTTTCTCAAAAGGCCTCGGCATTAGTAAGAGATGGGCTCTACTATATAAGTACCCACTTTACACAGGTTTCCGAGATGTGGGACTTAGGGGTGTTACATTCTCTCCTCCTACAGAGTCCAACGTTCCAGTTGGCTCACAAACACCTCACCCAGGTGTTGTGGTCCACACAGGAGCCACAATTCCGGCTGGGTATTGGCTCTGATACCACTGTAACAGCCCGCACCTCCGTTCGCGCAAGATATTGTCCCCAACTTAGCCACCGTGTAGGTGTGGGGTTTTGTTTCTCAAAAGGCCTCGGCGTTAGTAAGAGATGGGCTCTACTATATAAGTACCCACTTCACACAGGTTTCCAAGATGTGGGACTTAGGGGTGTTACATTCTCCCCTCCTACAGAGTCCAACGTCCCAGTTTTCTCACAAACACCTCACTCATGTGTTGTGGTCCACACAGGAGCCACAATTCCGACTGGGTATTGGCTTTGATACCACTGTAATAGCCCGCACCTCCGTTCGCACAAGATATTGTCCCCAACTTAGCCACCATATAGGTGTGGGTTTTTGTTCCTCAAAAGGCCTCGGCGCTTGTGAGAGATGGGCTCTACTATATAAGTACCCACTTCACACAGGCTTCCACGATGTGGGACTTAGGGGTGTTACAGTAATGTCCCATATTTTCCAGCCATTTTAATTTAAATATTTTAAACTTGTTTTAATATTATATTTGGATATAATTAGATTTTTATATAGAATTTAATTATTAAACGAAGTTAAGCGACAAATTTTTTATTTAATTAAAACAAGTTCGTACCCGTAACAGTAGTTCAAAATTTACGATTTTAATTTCAATTACATTAAATATATATTACTATAGTTAGCTCATTCGGTGCCTAAACTTGTAAGTGATTGAAGATTACCCAATAGTTCATACTAAAGTCTATTTGAATAGAAAACAAATGGAATGGAAGATAAACCATGTGCGGAAAGTACTAATGACAACAACTTTCAAATACAACATACGATGTACAAACAAAACTAGATAAATCCAGGGTGAAATATCTAATGATCATATAAGTGAGCATTACCAACTGAAGTGGAGAGAAAAATAATAATACCAAACATTGCGAAGACAGTCAAACAAAGTAAAATCACAAACAACAAATGGTACGGGACAGCTAAGCAAGAAATAAACAAACCCTTGAGCGTGCTAACCATTCCTACCCCCATACCCATGTCCCTTCTTTCAATTGACAATTGCATACAGCATGGCCTATTGAAGACAGTATATCCCTTCCCTCTACCCTAGCAATTTAACGCACATCCTATTATGATAAGAAAATACATGAGCACTATTGCGTACTACCCTATATGAACTGTACACGTAAATATCTCCCAAAGGACGAAACATTTACATACTCCCCTTACTCCTCTCTACAAACCTCAATTTCTAGCCTGTACCATTTAAACAAGACAGCATCCTTATCTTTCAATCATTTCTTTATATATTCGTATACACTCCCTTCATTTCTCCACCAACAAAATGAAGTCGACTCCCATTCTTCTCATAAACTTAATTAACGCGAAGCTGCTCGTTTGTTTTGTGATGATCATTCCTGGCAAGGTGGCGGCATCCGACTGAGGCAGCACCAAGTGTAGCGGTCAACGTCAAAGTGATGGGGGTCGGAGCAAATCTCTGGTAGTGGATGAAGGTACGGTTAGCGAAGGACGATGGAGTATTATGTTGTTGATTTGTTTGAGTTCCATTTTTACGTGAGTTTGAAGGAGAGCATGTGCTGCTATTCACGTCGAAGCAGGGGTTAAAGATGATGGGGACTGACATGCTGAGTGAACAACGCAAAGCAGAATATATGGGTGCGGAAATTTACTGGGCAAGTTTATTTTCATGGAGTAGCAGATGTTTTAAACGTGATAAGAACGGTGGAGTGCATGGTGATGTGATGAAACACGAGTGAGGAAGTGATGTTGGGTGGTAAGAAGTTGCGTGTACAGTAGGCTTTGAAATGGAGAAAGGAGAAGCTGTAGTGTAGTATCAGTTAAGGGGTTGTAGTGTTGAAGGAAGAATTGCATGGTGAAGGCGTGAATAAGAAAATGACGTGAGGGGTATGCAGCTCAAGCTGCTATTGTTTTTTTGTGGGTTCGAACATGTTGAAAACTACATGCGTGAAGAAAAAAGAAAATAAAGGGAATAGAAGAAAATTGAAAGCAGGTTTCGAAGAGAGGAGATATGTGGAACCGTTGACGATGGAGAGGGGTCTTGGATGTGGGACTGGGTTGCTTTCGAAGAGGAGAAACACAGCAGTACGTTTTATAAACAAGAATAAAATCACAAGCATGAAACAGTAGGGTTAAAGAAAGTAATGTGCAGTAGTGGTGTTGACAGTGCGAGGGAATGGTGCATTCTGTTGTCCGGTGTCAGGTGCATTCGTTGATGAGGTGTTAGGCGGGTCAAAGCTGGGTTGGGGACTGAACAAGGGAGGTGGCGGCCGTAACATGCTGTTAGAGGATTTCAAGGCAGAAATAGCTGCAATATTTGAGATTGACACAAGTGGTTGGACTATAAAGTATCTCCTCCCAGGGAACAGACGTGTCTGATATCAATATCTAGTGACAGATTGAAAAGAATGGTATGGGGTAGTTTTGAACGCCTGTTTTGGGTTTAAAGGAAAAGAGAGAGGAGCAAGACTTTCAGTGTCGAGTAGCATGGTACATGCTATGAGATCATGCAGACATATGGCGTAGGTTGATGGAACATTCAGACAACGGTGAAGTCGTATACTGTAGCGGTGGCAGACCAGAGCTATGGAGGCGACGGTGGAAAGCGTCGGTTGGTGCTGTGTGGTCGGAGCACTGTACACGATGTGGATATGTTTGGAACGCATGCAGAAAGTGAACGAAAGAAGAGTGAACGGGTTCGAAGAAAGCAGGTGGATGGGTACTCTGATGTGCAGAATTCAACAAGGACTGGATGCGTCGGAACCGTATTGACGGACGCCACGGGATGGTGCTGATTGGATTAGCAAATGGAAGCTGCTAATATCGTCAAACCGACTCGACTCGTTTAGATCGCAGAGTTTACCCAAGATGAGTTCAACTCACTCAGTTTATTACCCTATTTATATTTTATATAAACCGGGTTTTTAATTTGTGTGTTATGTTTGCCAATGGTTGATAACTAGATGACTGTTTCCATGTATACAGAATATTTCAATATTCAGTGATTAAATTAAGCGTTCGTTTAATTTAATCAAAGCAAATCGTTATTTTAAACAATTAGATTCCAAACGAGGTAACCTACCTTGTTGGTTATGTTTATAATAATAAACTTATTAAACAAATCATTTGATGCGTGAATAGTCGATATAAATTGTTTGTTGACTGTTGTTAGTTGAACTGTTTATCGAGTTGAAATTGAAGTAACCCATTTTGTTGTAGGGAAGGACAGGTTGGAGGGATCCAACTGGATTCCTCAAATATATTGTTTACTTATATGAACTATTAATCAATCTGATTGATTGTTGATCATTGAATGTTGACCCCAAACCCAACACATGTGTGATATTAACCAATAAGTAATATTGATTGAGTAATTATCGGCGGATGGCCTATAAATGAATCAGTTTATAAAGATTGATATTCCGGTAAGGAAATCAATAGCAAGAAACTTATAAAATTGTTTTATAACTAAAGTCAGATTTTGAAATCAATTTTATATAGATTATTATTAACGAAAAGTTTATTAAAGGAGATAAATATTTATTATTTATCGAAGATTATTCTGTTTATAAGCAAATTAATAGAAATTAACCAAATGGTTAAGGATGGAATTAATTGTTTCAAATAACAATTAATAAAGCTTATTTAATTTAATTAGATTATTAATTAAATTAGATAAGATTATTTAGATTGATTTTTAAATCAATTTAAAGGAAGGATTAAATTAATTGTTTCAAATAAACAATTAATTGCAATTATTTAAATTAATTAGATTGCTAATTAAATCAATTGAAATTATTTACATTAATTAATTTAAAGAAATTGACTAAATAGGAAAAGGTTAACGAATTAACCTTGTTTTGAGTTGACTAAGTCAACTGCTTATCCAGAATTGATTATTGGACAATTATTGAATTTTTAACTATTACTTAAATAACACTAAAAGGGAAGACTGACTATTATAATAATAGTTAATTAATTGGTTTCAAAAATACTTAGAATTCATTATTATTTAATAATAATGAAAGTGATAATTCTTAAAATTAAGTGCTGCAACTAGAAGTATGAAGTCGTAAAGCCTTATGTGAAGTTTAACTAGAATGGTAAGCAAATTAATATTTAATGTGAACTCATAATAAGAATTCTATTGGTCAGACTTCTATAAATCCAAATTTAGCAATTAACAAGGTAAGTTATAAATAAATTAATCAAACAAGTTCAAATGGAATTTGTAATCTGAATTGGTAAGAAGGGATTTTTAAAAAGGAAATAGATGGAGTTAAACCAATGTTTTAAAAATCGTATGGTAAGCAGAAGCGTTAGTATATTTAAAATAAGATTCGTTGATAAACTTCTATTCCTTCTGAAGATAATAGTGTTGTCGTCCCAAGGTCTGAGAGGTAAATAAAATACCCCAACTTGTAACGGTTTCATGATTATCCAAGGATGATATTAGTTTAGAGATGATGGGGGTTAAGGAGATTAAAAGAATATTTCCATGAAGGATATATAAACTATAATGCATAGAATTATAGGTTGGATAATTTGATTTGGAAATAAGAAATGGGAAAGGGCGATAAACCAAATGTTCGGAGATTTAGAAATTAATTAACAACTGTTTAATTAAAGGGGCCAAGTGACGCTGTATACTAAACCAATGAATCCATTTTATTTTCTATGGATGATGATTGTTTATTTTGATAGTTAAAACACCGATTATCAAAATCTGACCAAGCCGATTATTGGTATGGAAAGACCGGGATCGAAATTATATTCAAAAACCATTCTGACCAACAAATACGTAAAACGTTGAATATCAGAAGATGGTCGAAGTGGAGCATTGAAGACCGTGGATCTTCATAAATGGAAGGATCGTTTGTTGAATTTCTCTGGCTAGCTACCAGAGGTTTTTATACTATGATTCGGTCGTGGTTGAGATTTTCGGATTGCAAGGACTTCTCGCTACTAATCCATAGGGTAATTCAAGGATGCGGTAGGAGGGTGCCTTCGGTTCATCCTGTTCTTGGATGGCTTGTATGGACGAGTGTTAGACAGAGTATTTCCCGATGGTCACGTACATTGATTGTTACGAACGTACTTCTGTTTGGGGGCAGAGAAGACACTTTCTCTAAGCCAAAACCAGTGTATTTTTATGGACGTCAATTAGTGATATTTGACGGATCTGACGATGTGACATTCAAAGTGAATGATGACCGGATGTTCTAAAAGATAACGTAGCCTCAAGCCTCATCAACCGGGAAAGACAGAAATCGGGCAAGGCAGCATGGCTAGGTGGGTCATACCCTAGCAGGGTGTATTATCACCATCTAGAGAAATTCCTTTTTACTTCTAAATCTATATTTCGTTGTTGCAGCTTTCGAAAACGGTGGTTTGAGCCCAACCGTTGGTGGTAATATATTCGATACACTCAAGCTAAGTGAGTGGTCGGTCATGTGTGGTCAGGTTGCAAGACGTTCTTGTTGAACCCTGGTGTATCCCCTCTAGAGTACACTATTCGGAAGGTGATCCCATACCTTGTCTAGTTAGAATCCAATCTCTAATAAGCGCCCATGATTTTTTATTATAGACTATATATGTGGAGCGTGAGATGCAAGCGTTCTGCTATTTGGTTATTTATTTGATAGACACTATTATAATATCACTGAGTTTGATATCAAAACAGTTTTGGATTATAGTAAGGTAAAAACCGTCCGTGTTTATGTGTGGACTGGTCTTACTATTATCCTTCTCTTTCAAAGAATTTTGGACATTAAATCGATATGGATGTTATTTAAATTTAGTGAGTTTTACTCACGCTGGTTCTCCAGACTGATCCGTGGCATTTGTTATGTCTCAGGTCAGCCCGAGTACAGGTTCAGGTTATCGGATGCTGTGAAGTTCAGAGACGAACTGAAGGAGTTCAGATGTACGATATTATCCAGTATTTGTTCCGTTGTGTGATGTATTTGAGGTCAAATTATTATAATTGTCCAGATGGTCTGCTATACTCTGATGAATGTAAGTATTTATGTAAAGTTATTTATAAAGTTTTACTTATTTATTATATTTTATTCCACTGCGATGTGAGACTGTGTGATGTTAGTTCTTCTTCAATTCTAATAGTACTATCTTATCCTTCTCATCCTCTAATTTCTTTCTATTAATGATCTGTATTTTCGTGCACTTTGAGTTGAATGTGTAGAATATTAGTTAGCTCAAATTGGTACGGATTTACGGGCTGTTACACATTTGTTTTAAACAAATCTTTCCTTTAAATCATATTTATAATTTGGATTTCAAATGAACATTTCTATTTAAAAATAAAAAAATTCCCTTGAGACAATTTCAATCTATTTTAAAATAATGGTTTATTTTTCGATTCCCATTTCTTTTCCAAATTCATACATACTTCACATTTTTCTTAAATCCCCCAAATAATAATCCCACTTCTTATAATGTCGTTTCTAAAATCACTTCTTCACGTTATTTGTTTAAACAAATATTTGCTTTTAAATTCTCTTTTAATTTGGATTCTAACTAACCATTTTTATTTGAAAATAAATATTTCCTTTTATTTCAATTTCTATTTTGAAATCCATATATTATTTATGATATTCAAAATATCCAAAATCAACGATCAATGTTACTGACACAACCAAATATACCATGAGCTATCACAGGTTAAAAAACACATCATATATGAGCATATATGTAAAAACAAATAATTTAAATGTGAGGAATCCAGATGGATCCCTCCAACTTGTTTTTCCTGCATCCACAGATGTTAGTCAACAATAATAATACCCATCCTGCTTCGAGGCAGGATATCGCGGTATAGAAGGTCATCCACTAATGGTACTGCGGGCATCCGCTAATGGTACTACGGGAATATCCAATCACCAATATTATTATTATATAATATTATCACTTTACATCAATCAATTATCATCCAATAAGCAATAAAATAAATTTGAACTATTAAAAATAGTTACCAATAATTTAACTGAGTGAGTTTAACTCACCTCGATTTGTCGTATTGAATATCCATTTTAAAACCCCATATCATCCCAGCTACTCATGTACTCGACCCGTCTCGAATAATTTATTTAGCACCTACGATAATTAAATTTTATTTAACGATTAACTATTTATTTATTTTAATTGAACTATTAAATAAATAAATAAATTTTCTATGTAATTTAAATTTATAAGGACGTATACCTTATTTGCCTTGCGCTGAATCAGCAATCACTAATCCATTACTACAACGGCCTAAAACTGCAGTCATTCCATATCAACATCTCCTCGCACATCTTACAGACAATAATCCATCTCCTTTTCTGCCTTCTGTAGTAACTGTCGGCTGTTGTACACTATCCCAATGGCCTCAATAGTGTTGGTCATCCTCTGTCGCAATCACCGCGACTGCAAAACAACTTTTCTAGTTCAATCCTCAAACATTCAAAAACCAAACCTTCTCCTTATCCTACTGCCAAGCTTCCAGATATCACTACCCTGACATGCTAGGTTCCACGTCTCCAAATCCTCGCAGTTCATCTTTGCAACCTTTTGTCTTGACAAACCCTCCACCAAATGCTTACTATTGAACTCCTGTCACCCCAATCATCCCAATATTCCCAAGTTTACAGAACACAACAACCCCGTCATTAGCAATATCAAACTACAGTCACTCCACTGTAAAATGCAACAACAACTTCGCTTTTTCAAAAGCCTACTGTCGAACGTATATCCCCCATATTCAAACTCCATCCGACATAAAAAAATCCAAATGCATGGATACTAGTCTTGAATTTCATACCTGAGCCATTGTTGACCCGCAACCATCGTTCCCCAAACTTTGCTCAACCCAGGTCGCAAATATCATCCCGAAAACACCCAATTCCACCTAACGTGCAAATGCTCCCAGAAACTCTCTACCTCCATCAAAACGCACTCCATTGATCAACATCAGAACGAACTCCATTTCGTCGCCATCACCTCCTCAAAAACCGCGACAACCCATTTTCATTCGTTCGCCCTAACATCCCAGTAGCAAACCTCCATTACTGAACTGCGCATGCCTCGCAAGCGTTGAGGAACTCTAGGGAAGCCGAGGCTTTGTAACACGATAACTGGAAATTCGATTTCCTTTTTGCTTTTGATTTCCGGTTTCTTCCCTTTTTTTATTTAATAACAGAGGATGGTTTCGCGATTTAAAGAAAGGAGGAATTGAAAGTAACGAACTCAATTGGTTTGAGTAATGAGGGAATACAACGTGATGGCTCCAATTTATAGAGTGTGAAGGGAAATGATAAGAACAATGTCTATCTCAACAGGGTATAGGGTAGAATAGGGTCTCAGTGTACCACTGGAAAGCTTTGCAGGGAAGGAAGTAATGCAGATGTGAAGGTGAAAAGAACGGACGAGAGTAGAATAGCTGTATCAAGGAAAATAGGTAATCCCCTATATATTATATATTTTAATTTAATTTATTTAACGCGGTGTCTTCAATTAAAATACCCTGTAGCCCTGGACCCCTATTTGAGCGCATCGAATGATATTCATAGGGTTCCACCACCATTCTGAACACACTGGAGCAGTTTCCACGGTCTAATTCGACCATATACAGAAGATATTAAATTAAATTGACGATTTAACATCAAATTCGATTTAATATAAGCTGATTAAAAATAAATAAATAAATTATTATTATATAAATATACACAAACTGAATTTATATAAATTCTAGAATACACTGAATTAAATTTTAAACCCGATATAGGTTAGACCAATATTCAATTTATTTAAAATCGATTTATTTTATTAAATAAATCGTTATGGTTTATAAATGATTTCACAGCGACTATTTCAAAATTTGATTTGGCTATAACTCTCAATATAAAATACAAAATTCTTATTTTTCTCTTTCATTACAAGATTATAGTTCAACAGATTCAAATATTTCTTGTTTCAGCGAATTCCGATTTACAATGAATTCGTACACCCAATTGAAGTTCAAGACTGAATATTACGAACTACCATGCCATTTTGAGCTCATTTATATAATATATATAATTATATGTTTTAAACTTCGTTTTAATTAATATAAAATCCATTTATATTATGAATTCAATATATAACTAATTTAAATATTCAAATATAAATCGATAAAAATACGGGACGTTACATTCCTTCCCCCTTAAAAGAATTTTGTCCCCGAAATTACTAAGAAGGAAAATAGTTGTGACTTATTAACCTCTCATAATCCACTCATGCAACTCGTGACAAACCCCAATATCCAACCAACTTACTAGTTTCCAATTCCACTCATTAATCCTTAACTTCGATTAATTTTTTGTTAACAAAATTTTCAAAACTGTTGAAAAAATTTCTAACTCCCTAGATTTTAGAAAAAATTCGCCAGCACCTCCTTTGTACAAGCTGATCGGCACAACTACAAAATGCCTTGCTGGGCCTTCCCCAATCAAAAAGAAAATTAAAAAGTCAAGCGGCTTGCCAAATAGACTCATAAAATCCCATATTGAATTAAACATGTACCTTTTTGTCGGGCATCTCATATTTATTCTTCACACTTGCTTTAATCCACTGAACCTGTTCAATCACATACACTTCCATTCCTATTCAACCACCATCAATTCAACTTTATACTTCCACTTTTCCAATTTATCCATTTATCGGTTTTCCTGCTTCACTTGTGACAATCTAACCAACCATGTTTGCATATATACTTTTGCTTACCACCAACTCAAATTCCAGGTTAATTTTCAATTCACAAGTTCTTTTAATTTTTCACTTGAGTTCCAAGTTTTATTTTTAATTTACGAGTCCATATAAATTTTTAGTTCAGCCTTAATCAAACTTAATTTGATTTATTCTTCATTCAACTCAAGTTTATACAATCTGAGTTTATATTCACTATTAGTACACATGCATTCACTTCCATTTCAAGATTCCATTTCAAAGACTAACTCAACTGAATAATAATTTAAGTCATATTCAATTATTTCTACTTGAATTGGATTTATTATAATTCACTTCTCATTTTAATCGACACATTCAAACTGTATGCATCGAGCTCTATTTAGATTATCAATATCCAATTTATTTATATTTCAACTTGAAGTCAAGGGTTTTCATACCATATTGGTTTAATAATTCGTTTTAGTTTAATATGGTTTCAATTTCAATCCAAATCCGTTTACTTATTTTTCAGTCAAGTTTCAATCATACAATTCATTATACTGGAATTTCTTTAGCTTCCCATTCGGATTTTTATTTCAAAATCATTTATTCTATCTTCTGGTTATACCTAACCATTTTAATTCCATAATCCTATTTGAATTACATTCAAATCAATTAAGCAAACAAACACAAACAAATTTTTAGAAGACTATTTCCTTTATTTACAAAAATAAATTTGGGCAAAATTATTTCATTTACCCGCTTTACAAAACAATATTGTATCACTTTCCAGTTCGAAATTGAACCGATCAACTGACACAATACAAAACATTTTAATAAAATATACAAATACGCACTCTTATATATATACACTCGAACTCAATCTAGGGTATTTCTAATCCCATCTCTATCGAGTTACGCCACAGAGCCAAGGTTATTCTTAAACCACTGCTCTGATACCACTGTAACGAACCGGAAAATTTGATGCTCGAATCTTCGACACAACTACATCTTGTGTCCAAACTCGAGTACCAAAAATCCAGAACGTTAAAGAAAGAAGTTAGAGGGTGAGGAAAAGATAAGAAAGAAAAATTAGAATAGAAGAAAAAGGAGGACTAAACCCAATAGACAGAGTCTCACATCGCAGCGGAATAAAATATAATACAGAAATAAATCTTTATTGAAAACTTGAAATAATACTTACAATTTTATCAGAGTAAAGCGGACATTCAATTCATCTGGACAGTTATAACAGTCTGTCCTCATTTACAACATACAACGGAATACTATGTATATCATACGTCTGATCTCCTCCAGCTCGTCCCCTGGAATCTGTGTCATCTTACCCTGAACCTGTACAACTCAGTCTGACCCAACTGGGTCTGACCCGAGCATTACAAACGCAACAGGTCAGTCTGGTGAACCAACGTGAGAAAAAACCCACTAAATTATTGGTAGCATCCAACTTGATTTTAGAGTTAAAAATCATTTCGAAAGAAAAGGATAATCGTAAGACCAATCCACACATAAACACGGACGGTTTTTACCTTACGATAACCCAAACCATTTTTGAATTCATAATTATTCTAATATTATAATAATGTCTAAATACAAATAAATATCAATCTAGCAGAACGCTTGCATCTCACGCTCCACATATATAGTGTACAATCAAAACCGTGGGCTCTTAATGGAGATTTGATTTCCAACTATGACAAGGTATGGAACCACCTTCCGATCAGTGTATTCTAGAGGGGATACACTGGAGTTCAACAAGAACGTCTTGCAACCCGGCCCACACATGACCGACCACTCATTTCTCTTGAGTGTATCGAATATATTGTCACCTTACGGTTGCTAGCAAAATAACCGTTCCCGGGAGATACAGAAGTGAAAAGAAGTAACAAATATGAATATTCTCTAGACGATGACAATACACCCTAATGGGGCGACCCACATAGCCATGCTGCCTGCCCGATTTTTTTCATTTCCCGGTTGTAAGGCTTGAGGTTTAAAATTCATCTTTTCAGATCATCTGGCCACCATTTACTTTGAATGCCACATCGTCAAATCCGCCAAGTATCACTAATTGACGTCCACAAAAATATTCTAGTGTTCAAGCTAAGAGAAGTGCCCTTCTCCGCCATCAACCGAAATACGATTGAGGAAATCAACGTACGTGGTCCTTTAGAAATACTCTGTCAGACATTCGTCCATACAAGTTGTCCCGGGACTGGACAAACCGAAGGCACTCTCCTACCGCACCCTAGGAATCACCCTATGGATCAGTAGCGAGTAGTCCTTGCAATCCGCTGATTTCAACCACGACAGGATCACCATCAAAATATCTCCGGGCGCAACTCCAGAGAATTCGACAAGTAGTCCTTCCTCTTATGAAGATCCACGGTCTTCATTGCTCCATCTTCAATTCGTGTATTCTACGTTTACGTATTTGTTGTTTCGGAATGGTTTTCGAATAAATTTGATCCCGGTCTTTCTGGACCAACAATCGTATTAGGCCAGATTTGATAGTCGGTTATTTAACTATCAAATAAAACAACCATTCATCCATAAAAGAAAATTGAATTCGCTGATTAAATATCCATTTTTCAATTAGCCTCCTTATTTGTTAAATTTAACTTCTCTTATTTTCCAATAGTTGGAATACCCATTTCTCTTCTTATATTAATATAAGAATATTCAAAACCCCCTTCAATTTAAAATACTTTTAAGAACGTATCTCTCATCTCAGTCATTAGTCACTAACCGTAAATTAGTAAGAGAATAATACCCTACGTATCAACCCCGAAGGCCGAAACCAACATCAGATCGACACTCAGAATATTATTCAACTCACTAATCCTCAGTCAGTTTCTAATTTCCTTAATTCCATTTCATGACTTCTGTTGAATGAAAATTCCAATATCCATTTTTATTTCAAATGAGATATTCACCTCAACTTATATGATGTTTGATTATATTCAAATGATTTCATTCAACTTATACACTTATATGAACTTTATTAAATCCAGACCATTATAATGTTATAACCTCATATAAAATTTTAATTAAATTCAAACCATGTTATAAACTTATATATATATACCTGTATGAAGTTTGATTATAATGTTGGTCAAATTCAATATTTCAACTTATATGAAATTGATTCCATAAATAAATTTCATAAACATCTTATAGGTTTATTCCAATAACTTCATTTCATTCCTTAAATATTCTTAGTTATATATCATTTGTAAATTCTTACTATTCAAAATTATTATATATAAACCTTATATAAATTTCTTTAATATAATCTATATTATATTATTTAAATTTAGTTTGACTAAAGTTCCATTAGCATTTAAAAATTAAAAAACTCCCCTTAACAAAATTCCTATTTTGCTTTAATCCCTATTCACCTTACCCGTGAATAATATTCCTTAATACACTTCATTACTTGACTTCTTTAGTCGATTTGATTTCTAACTTGCACTTCAAGTTTAAAGTCTATTTATAATTTATAATTATAAATTTATCTCATATAATCTCTTTTATGATTTTCCTTGGAACTGGAAAATTCAAATCCATTAAAAATATAAACTCGATTTCCAACTTTCCTCCAAATTCCCACTCAAACCATATTTTTCCCAAATCCTCAAATGGTAATCATTTCATTTCTTTATAAATGTTTGTTTATAAAATCGCCTCATTAACACATTTATTTTAAACAAATCTTTCCTTTAAATCGTATTTATAATTCGGATTTCAAATGAACATTTCTATTTAAAAATAAAAAAATTCCCTTGAGACAATTTCAATCTATTTTAAAATAACGGTTTATTTTTCGATTCCCATTTCTTTTCCAAATTCATACATACTTCACATTTTTCTTAAATCCCCCAAATAATAATCCCACTTCTTATAATGTCGTTTCTAAAATCACTTCTTCACGATATTTGTTTAAACAAATATTTGCTTTTAAATTCTCTTTTAATTTGGATTCTAACTAACCATTTTTATTTGAAAATAAATAGTTTCGTTTATTTCAGTTTCAATTTTGAAATCCATATATTATTTATGATATTCAAAATATCAAAAATCAACGATCAATGTTACTGACACAACCAAATATACCATGAGCTATCACAGGTTATAAAACACATCATTTATGAGCATATATGTGAAAACAAATAATTTAAATATGAGAAATCCAGTTGGATCCCTCCAACCTGTTTTTCCTGCATCCACAGATGTTAGTCAACAATAATAATACCCATCCTGCTTTGAGGCAGGATATCGCGGTATAGAAGGTCATCCACTATATATATTGTGGGGCGCATAGGGAAATCATCCGCTAATGGTACCGCGGGCATTCGCTAATGGTACTACGGGAATATCCAATCACCAATCACCAATAATTTTATTATATAATATTATCACTTTATATCAATCAATTATCAGCCAATAAGCAACAAAATAAATTTGAACTATTAAAAATAGTTCCCAATAATTTAACTGAGTGAGTTTAACTCACCTCGATTTGTCAAGTTGAATAACCTTTTTAAAATCCCATATCATCCCAGCTACTCATGTACTCGACCCATCTCGAATAATTTATTTAGCACCTACGGTAATTCAATTTTATTTAACGATTAACTATTTATTTATTTTAATTGAACTATTAAATAAATAAATAAATTTTCTATGTAATTTAAATTTATAAGGATGTATACCTTATTTGACATGCGCTGAATCAGCGATCACTAATCCATTACTGCAACAGCCTAAAACTGCAGTCATTCCATATCAACATCTCCTCGCACATCTTACAGACAATAATCCATCTCATTTTCTGCCTTCTGTAGCAACTATCTGCTGTTGTACACCATCCCAATGGCCTCAATAGTGTTGCTCATCCTCTGTCACAAACACCGCGACTGCAAAACCAATTTTCTAGTTTAATCCTCAAACATTCAAAAAACAAACCTTCTCCTTATCCTACTGCCAAGCTTCCAGATATCAGTACCCTGACATGCTGGGTTCCACGTCTCCAAATCCTCGCAGGTCATCTTTGCAACCTTTTGTCTTGACAAACCCTCCACCAAATGTTACTGTTGAAATCATGTCACCCCAATCATCCCAATATTCCCAAGTTTACAGACCACAACAACACCGTCATTAGCAATATCAAACTCCAGTCACTCCACTGTAAAATGCAACAACAACTTCCCCTTTTCAAAAGCCTACTGTCGAACATCTATCCCCCATATTCAAACTCCATACGACATAAAAAATCCAAATGCACGGATACTAGTCTTGAATTTCATACCTGAGCCATTGTTAACCCGCAACCATCGTTCCCCAAACTTTGCTCAACCCAGATCGCAAATCCCATGCCGAAAACACCTAATTCCACCTGACATGCAAACGCTCCTAGAAACTCGCTACCTCCATCAAAATGCACCCCATCGATCAACATCAGAACGAACTCCATTCCGTCGCCATCACCTCCTCAAAAACCACGACAACCCATTTTCATTCGTCCGCCCTAACATCCCGGTGGCAAACCTCCATCGCTGAACCACGGATGCCTCGCAAGCGTTGAGGAACTCCAAGGCAGCCAGGGCTTTGAAAACGCGATAACTGGAAAATTTGATTTCCTTTTTGCCTTTGATTTCCGGTTTCTTCCCTTTTTTATTTTATAACAAAGGATGGTTTCGCGATTTAAAGAAAGGAGGAATGGAAAGTAACGAACCCAATTGGTTTGAGGAATGAGGGAATACAACGCGATGGCTCCAATTTATAGAGTGTGAAGGGAGATGATAAGAACGATGTCTAACTCAACAGGGTATAGAGTAGAATAAGGTCTTAGTGTACCATTGGAACGCTTTGTGGGGAAGGAAGTAATGCAAATGTGAAGGTGAAAAGAACGGACGAGAGTAGAATAGCTGTATCAAGGAAAATAGGTCGTCCCCTATATATTATATATTTTAATTTTAATTTAATTTATTTAACGCGGTGCCTTCAATTAAAATACCCTGTAGTCCTGGACCCATATTTGAACGCACTGAACGATATTCCTAGGGTTCTACCACCATTCTGAACACACTAGAGCAGTTTCCACGGTCTAATTCGACCATATACAGAAGATATTAAATTAAATTGATGATTTAACATCAAATTCGATTTAATATAAACTGATTAAAAATAAAAAAATAAATTATTATTATTATATAAATATACACAAATTGAATTTATATAAATTCCAGAATACACTTAATTAAATTTTAAACCCGATATAGGTTAGACCAATATTCAATTTATTTAAAATCGATTTATTTTATTAAATAAATCGTTATGGTTTATAAATGATTTCACAGCGACTATTTCAAAATTTGATTTGGCTATAACTCTCAATATAAAATACGAAATTCTGATTTTTCTCTTTCATTACAAGATTATAGTTCAACAGATTCAAATATTTCTTGTTTCAGCGAATTTCGATTTACAATGAATTCGGTACACTCAATTGAAGTTCAAAACTGAATATTACGAACTGTTGCGCCATTTCGAGCTCGTTTATATAATATATATAATTATACGTTTTAAACTTCGTTTTAATTAATATAAAATCCATTTATATTATGAATTCAATATATAACTAATTTAAATATTCAAATATAAATCGATAAAAATACGGGACATTACACAATGTCTCTTGTTTCACCGGATTAAGGCAACACACGAAAAAGATATGATTTTTATTCGATTAACCAACTTTGCTATGCTTTAAAGTGTTATAAACAGTTTAAATAATAAAACTCGTTACCTTCAAATTTGTTCAAAACTAGGTTTCAAATTTTCGTGAAACCTGAAGCACTTGAAGGCGATCTGGTTATGCCACCTTGCAGAGCTTCGAGAGGGCTTCTCGTCGGTGGTAGGGTTGTTCAGTTCGACGGCGCTAGGGATGGATGGCGGTGCGATGAACGGCGCGAGTTTCAAGGCTCAGATCTCGACCAATACTCCACGATAAATACCAAAATTTATATGGATTTGAAGGTGGGGAGAAGATCTATAAAATTCTCTAAAGAATCACTGAATTTTATTGCGTAATTTGGGAATAATCGAGGAGAGAAGAATCGAACATGAGCCGCTGTTCGATATATGGGTTACGGGGTTTTTCTTCTAAAGCGAGAAAAGTGAAGGAATTTTTCTATTGGTTCATATATATTTTTTAATTTTATTTCTTTTTAATTCCAAAAATTCCTATTTATCCATACGAACTCCAAATCAAACCCAACGACTATCATCCCTAGCCAAATACTCCCATTCTGGACACAATGGAATATGTTTCGTAAGTCCATTCAACTGTTTCAGTCAGTTATTCTTCAAATTAAAATATAAAACATTCAATATTAGATTTGAACGTACATTTTAATTTACCGGGGCCATATACTAATTCCAAAAATTCCTGAAAAATAAATCTAGCTATGTTTGGACGATACAGTCCCAACAAAACTGATTTCGTTGAATTTGGAGACCATTTGAAAAATGACATTTTCTGGTCGATCCAATTTGCACTATATTTACAAAACACGTTTTCTTATACCACGCTCACATATTAATTCCAAAAATTATGGAATTTTAAACCTAGCAATAAATTGATATTCCGGATCCAACAAAGGTGGTTTTGTCGAAAACGGAGGTCGTTTGCAAAATAGCTATTTTTAAGGGCCTTGCTGTTATTTAAAAATGGAATTTTTAAATTCTGACCAAATTTCTGTTAAATTACTCAAAATAAAAATTTTAAATTGGTTTTGATCTTTCGGGTTGTAACAGCGGACTTCGATCTTTTTCCCGATAGCTCGTCTTGGCGAGCGATCGCGATTAGAGGATCTAGGTCTTTTACCTCCACTGTGGGGAGGTTCCCCATTGGCGGCACTAGCAACTCTTCGGGTATTTCGATCGGAATGAATTTTGGTCTTTAGCTTTGTGTCTTGGACATCAACGTTGCCTTTGCCACTTTCCCAGCCATCCAGCCCTTCTATTTTATCATTATGATGATGATCAGAGGCTGACGAATTAGCATTCTCTTCAAGGTTGACATGAAATTTTTGAGGAGGAGCGGGATTCGCTTGCGCATTCAAAAGAGCATTCATCTTATCGATAAGAGCCTGATTAGCATCCATCAAAGTTTTAGTGGAGGTTTCCATCCATTGATTTAAATTGGCGACAACGACGTCTAGTTCATCTCTGGTTACTCCGGCTCCGCCTGTCGAGCTTTGGCCAATCAAAAAGCGGGTAGTAAGTGGCGTAGCTTCGTTGGCTGCGTTGTCGGATCTATTAACGGTTTTACTTGCAGTTTTCTTTGACTTTGCCATTATATCGGACAAAGATTTGAATTTCGAAGAGAATTCATCAATTGGCCTGGATCTTCGATTTACAGAATCTATCGTAGAAGCAGGCTTCAAATTTCACTATCTCCGCAAAGCACTTAACCTTGAATGTGAGCATGGCCCCACGGTGAGCATCAAAAATGTTGAAATCAAAAATGGACCACAACACTCCAAGGTGTTTGAGAAATAATTCACAAAAGTTAGATTTGAAAATGTAGAGCCACGAAATATAAAAGCAAGTAAAAAACACAGAATTTAGAGTGGTTCGGCCTAGAATCAGCCTACATCCACTATAGAAGCTATTTTCATTATCATAGTAGAATTTATAAAGTACATCACTTCATTTATTTCACTCATTTTTCTCTCTTTTATAAAGATATCCTCGACTTTTCTCTCTTTTTGCTCTAGATTTCACTTGAATTCATAAAGGAATGGGTGAGATCTCTTGAATGGTTATGGTTGTTGTGTAGATCTTCAACCACTTAGACATTTAGATGATCTTCCTTAGTTCCATGATGATTTTGTATTGGATCTAAGCTTGAAAGAAAATTAATGGAGGTTGGAGCGGCTTGGAATAGTGGAGAAATGAATTGGACAACCCTTCGGGTAGAAAAATCGATCCTTTGAACAGTGGAGAAGTGGGGTATTTATAGGTGTAGTTTAGAGGTAGTGGAAAAGCTGAAAATATGGTGTGAAGGGTATGGATCGGCCATAAATATATTTACGAAAAGGCCACCGGTCTATAAGTACAGCTGTGTACAACTGTCATGTACCGATCCATATATTACGATTTTGTCACTTCATTATTATTACAGCCAACCCATACACTTTCTGCACTACCGATTTGTGAATATATTGCCAACCGACCCACATGGCTTTATTTGTGACCGACCTTTCTTATTACAACATTGCCACTATGTAATAATTTGTATCACGTAACCGTACCGACCCATAATATGTTGTTATATAAATTATGTCGAACCTTATGTTTTTGTTGGAGCCGATCCATGATGTTTTAACCGTGACTGATCCTTTGCTGCTATTTTGCATCTAACTATATGCGTTGCAAACTAAATTGACATGCCCACCCTTTATGCATGTGCCACATCACTCTTCATTTTCTGGGAAGAATCGAACCATTGAGTTTATAGCTGGCAATATTGATGACTCATTCTATAGTATGCCAATCCACGTTATACTCTGTATATTCCCATGCATTTAAGAGCCGACCCATGTATAAGTACAAATGGTCCATTCATGCGTGTTTCTTCACATGTCCACTTGGTAACATGCAAAACATGGGAAGAAATGACTCCTTCATTTGCACTGCTCCATGAGTTGCCATGCGTTATAATATATATGCGAACACCCCACTATTTTCATGCACGCACGTTCATTGTAGGATAAGACTGAACGAGCCAATTATAATGTAAATGGTTTACATTTTCCAAGTCATTCATGAATTACAGCGTATGGCTTCACACATTAAAATGGTGTCGACCCATATGTTGAAGCCGACCCGCATGTTGAAGAGCTGTCCGGTCCAGTCAGCAACTTTCTAGCTGACCGATCCAACCGGGTTAAGGCCGACCGATCCATCAGCAATGTGGGCGCCTGATCCATCACCAGTGCAGGCGCCTGATCCATCATATGATAACCGACCGATCCATGCTACCTTTTTATGTCCGATCCAAACAAAATTCATGCCCGACCCATATTAAACATCACCCGGTCCATCGCTTTGTAAATATAATGATCTATCACTCTTGTGTGCAATAAAACATGATTTTTAAACAACATTTTATAATGGAGTTAACATTCCGTTTATAATGTATATCCAACATTTGAATTTCAAACTTATGCGCATATATATATATGTATATGTGTGTGTGTGTGTGTGTGTATATGCATATAACTCTTCAAATCTTTGGCCGTTAATAGCTGCCCAATTAATGTCATTATTAATGCCATCAATTCATTGATTTCTTCCTTTTAATACATATTCAAATTTCAAATGTTGTTATCTTCTTGCCTATTTTTCATTCATTGTACATGCATTACTTCTGCTCTTAAATTACACTTTTGATTTCAACTTTTGAATTTATGCGTATATATATACGCATAGTCTTCATTTCTTTTCAAACTTCAAACGGCGTTGTACCGACATTTATTTCTTACCTATTTTTATTGTTATTGTTTGCAGGTTACTTTTGGATTTCATATTCATATACACACACACATGTATGTGTATATACATATATATATTTATACTTACTTATATGTACAATTTCTTTATGTGTATAGTTATACATGTTTTTTCTTAGAATATGTATTTCTTTAGCCCGTCCCTCTAGAATTAAAATATGATGCTAGCGGGACTCAAACTTGCAACACTCACATGGAAGAGACATGCCTATACCAGCTAACCTATTTAGCCTTTTGTTCATAAGACTAAAAACATTGGTATTTATCATTTTTATTAGTGTCTCTCTTATATCTTTTTTTCACGTTTGCTCTAAAACATCATTTAAAGATTACTTTTCCATTTTAAATCCATTTTCTGCAAACCATAAGTCTAAATTGATCAGGAAATCACCACAGATGCAATGACGTTAATTTCGTGACCAAAGTCTGGAAACTTTTCAAAAATTTATTTTATTATTTAATTAAAAATGTGGGGTGTTACATTTTCCCACCCTTATGAAATTTCGTCCCTGAAACTTGGTAAGGGTAAAATAAAGTAATTCCTCGCATAATTTATAATTATGTGTTTTTGCAGCCATTTGTGCACTTGTGCAAAGTGTAATACAACATGATAATACATGAATGCAACAAATGCCCAAGCAGTACCTCCTATATCAAATGTAAATTTTCTTGAAAACCTTTTGAAAACAGGATGCACACATCCTAAATATACAGACAATTTCTATATGAATGCAATATTGTGAAAATCAAAATACTTTTTCATCCAATATTTCCTACACCCTTACCGAGCAAGAGCGTAGTTCATCCAATTTTTGCATCCAAACCCTACAAACCAACTTTAAACTTTCGAACTACAGAAAATTCTAATTTTCTAAACTTGACTTCTTATGTTATAAAAAGATAGAAAACAGAAAACTCCACATCTTCCGTTTTTCTTTTATGTACTTTTTCTATCTGTACTTCGATTTTATGCAACTATTATACAAAGATTTCCTATCTTCCTATTCAAGTACAGTTTACATAAGAAAAGTTTCTTTGTTATAAATTTTCTTTTTCAACTTACTTTGGAGAGATCCCTTTTTTTCTATTTCTCGAAATTCTCCATTTTTCTCAATTGTCATGTTTGTTGTTTTATTGGATTTGTTGTTTTCTTTGAGTTTTGTCATCACCTTTTTCCTTAGTTTATTTAACTTAATCCACTGATCTAAACTTAATTTTAATTAAGCCTTCTAATTCTTTCAAAACTAAAATAAGAAAACAAGCACACTACACAACTATACCAAGGGCTAAGAATCCTAGGACTATGTCCCCAGTGACAAAGAAAAGTCTGAACCACAGGATCAAAACAATTCGATTGTCCTCTACCATCTACCTATCACAACTAGTCCTTGTTGTGTACTAACAGTCTTTTCCAAGCAACAATCTAGGCTCCATAATGCTTACGCACTCGGGGATTTACTATTATTCCAAAATAATTCTCACTATTTACTTTTAGCCTCAGAAATATTCCCCGTCTTTCCTAGGCACTAATCCTTACCTACTCTATGATTTAAAAACATGGTTTGGCTTTATCGTTTTTTTTCAAAAATTAGAAGCTTCAAAACTTCAATTTTCTTTATTAAAACTTATTTTTTTCAAACCACAAAAAAAATGACATCTCATAAAAAGACACAAAATCCTTTTTTTTCAAATCATAAAAACTAGAGTAGACAAGGACAACTATTTCTCAATTAATTTCACAACAGTTTACTTTTACTATGCTAGTTCAATTACTCACAACTAGGTGCTAATTTCTAAACTTATCCCAAACATCTAATCTATTCTTAATTTTTAATAACTTATTTTGTCTACTCATCAAAGTTTATGTCAAAAAAATTGTCAAAAATTCATGTGAGAAGAATAGAGATTTTCAAAATTTTCCTTATCGAAAATTTTAGGTAGTGTTTGGTTTACCATTTTAAGTTTTGTGTTTTCGTCCATACAAAAATGTGCACAACGCATGCAAATCATGGAAAACAACAATTTTAGAAAACAAAGTTAACACACAAAATAAAAAACAACTTTTATTCATTTTCCATGTTTTGAGAAATAAGAGAAATATGGAGACCAAATCCTCATTTTATGATTGCTACATCCCTCCGCGGTCCCCTCCATCTTGCTTTCATTCTACCATTCCTCCTTCTACACCTTTAAAGTTTTGTAATTAATTTTGAAAACTAAAAACCCAAAACTCATTTTTAACCAAACACACCCTTAGTTTTTGACAAATTGCAATCTTTTCTATGTTTTCTTGTTTAATTCTTTCATACTTTATAGTTTAAAAACTAGTGAGCTATGCATGCTCTATAATGTACATA
Organism: Allium sativum; assembly: GCA_030737875.1. Taxonomy (NCBI): domain Eukaryota; kingdom Viridiplantae; phylum Streptophyta; class Magnoliopsida; order Asparagales; family Amaryllidaceae; genus Allium; species Allium sativum. Next base: position 245,092,089 of record CM060912.1, on the reverse strand, counting down.
TTTTTCTGAAAGAATTCATTTAAGACAAAAAAGTTCATAAAAAATCACAGTTTCCAAAATAAACCCTAATTTTTTTCCCAAAACTCAATATGTACTTTTCAAATATGTTACTTACATATTATTTTTTCAAGTGTCAAAAATACCTCTTATTGTTTTTACACAATTTAGATAGTACATATTTTAATTGTAAACTTTTAAGGTCAAAACTTAAAAAACACCATAAACTATCACCCAAAAGATTTTAAAATTTCAAGTTCTTAGAAGTTAACAGTACGGCTAGACTCAAAGTGGGTTTCTCACTTATTTGGACTTTCTTAAATATTCCTATAAAGTTATTTCTCTCAAATGTATATTTCTAATCCATTTTCCTTTTACTCTTTCCCAAATTATAACGCTCTACTGCCAAACCCATTAATCCGAATTACTAACATTTCAGATACTAACATATGAGACCCATCTTTTTCCACTACAAAGCACATTGTACACTTTTCACCCAAACCACCTAAGGGTTTCTTATTCTCAAATTTCCATAACCATTTCTTTAGTGTACATAACTAGTATGCCAACTCTTTCCATATGTTGCTCTTCCTATTTAATGGGTTCCTTTATGGATCTAGGTGTGTATATATAATATATTTATGTTCTGAAAATACAAATACGCTCGCTCACTCACTATCTATACATAGGAATTCTAAACCTGAGCTCTAATACCGGATGTAATAACCCGAATTTTGACAAACCGATTTTTTTCAAAAATCCCAATTTATCGAAGTTTGAGTTGGCTTTTCTGGTATCCTGTAGAAAAGACGGAGATAATAAATATATCAGAGCTCGATAAAACATCTCACAGCGAAATGGATAAAATATAATAATCAAATATAACCTTACTGAAATAATAACACTGTTTAACAAGTGTCCAAAGGCTACCAAATCTCGGCCATAAACCTAACTTGCGAGTATGTTATGAGGAGGGAGTCAGAATACAAAGTTCTCGTAAGGGGACAAATTATACATTCTGAAATAACCCTACATATGCCGTTCAGTTGCATTTTCTTAATTATTAGGTTATTTGGGTTAATAGAACTCAAGGCTCTACGCTCACGTCATACCCATCTACCACCGAGTAGATTAACCTAATATAGTATATATGTAGCTATGACCAATATCTCGAGGTACTCCCCATAGTACCCTCCTCGACGGTCTCCACCATCACGCCATAGAAGCGTATATGCCATGTAATTGCATAGAACCACCATCGCTATGCCGCGTAAGCGTACAGATCCTCGTATCCGAACTCCTTGGTCGACTCACGTCTCAACACGGAGTAATGCCCTAGTGCCTAATACACCATCCAGTGCGTGTGTCTAGACCCTCACAAGAATGTATTGTCTACTATAACCCAAGTCCAGTAATAGAGCTGCATCCAATGCACGAAACTCGTTCGGGAGCTTTCAATGTCTGTAAAGGACCGCCTCATTAGGCTTACAATACAGATATTCACAAATGGCCTATCTTTTAACAGTGGTTACGGTCCCACCCGAGACCCTCCCTCAACTAATGAAAGACTTATTCAAGAGCTAAGTGACGTGCCAGTATCAACCAATCTAACATCTAATTTGGCGTGTCCCGCAACCAATGTCTCGATAGTGAAAGATCGTAGGTCTGTAGGTTTAGCTCTAGTCTTTCTACATCCCACTGACTGTCGATGATAGGTATCCGACGATTACTATCCTTAATTTGGTCCTGCCCAGCCTCTCCCACTGGCGTAGCAAACCGCTGAATCACCCAATGCCATCTGGCATAGCCTTCTGACTGCCACGCCACATTTGCAGTCAAGGTATACTCACCAGATTTTACCACAGATATAGCCTGAGCACGTACTGCACAGAGGACCACCACGGAGTACCCTACCAAGTCCCGCAGAAGCCTCGTGCTTTCGTCTATTCCCATAAAATAATAAGTTGGGAATGCTCCTCTTATGTCTTCAGACACCACAATGATCTACCCCATTGGGTTCTTTACCTTCATGCGTACAGACCGGTTCAACCGCATCATGTCGTCGTCTTATTAGATCCTACATCTAATATTTTAATCATGCGCTTGCTTTACCTTATCACATTGCTAATTAACTTGATTATCCACATATTCACTTTTCATTCAAGTTACTTGGTTTATTAGCTCACAATTGGTTGTTTACTTTCTTTATTCAGCATTATGTCGTCGGAGCGGACTTCCGCTTATTATTTACTATAATTATTAGACTTAATACTTTCAATTATAATTATACTAATAATAAGCCTACTTTATTCTTTCTTATTTAATCATAACCTTGTATTACACCGTTATCACAACTTGTTGTTGTTTACTTATTAACTTAGTTATCCTAACTAAGGTTTATTAACAAGTTCTCTTTTCTAAATTTTAACCTATGTTATAATTTCTCTTGTCCTTAAGACAAACCTACCTATTATATTTCATTCTCATTCATATAATTAATTATAACATGTTATATTCCCCGTTCATCACAATCTTCTTAGGTCCCTTAATATGAACCAAAATTTACTAATCTTTCTTTAATTACCGCCTTGTACCTATTTATTATTTTAGGAAAATATTTCACATAACTTATTTGATTGGTTAGTGGAAAGATATAATGATTTATTTCCATAACGTACATCGGTTAAAATCCGTAGTTGCAAGCTACTTCTTTTGTTTTCAATGTGGACATACATATTTTATTTGATTAGTGTGCAATACGGTAAAAGAATCCTTATTTCACACTAGTCCTTTTTTCCTTTCTCTTCTTGCAACTAGGTTCTTAGTAATTTTGTCACTATGGAAATGTATCCGTTGTTCCCCATTTTGTTTTTTAGAGTTAGAAGTTAATTCTTGTTTTTATTTATCGTTTCCAATCACTTTAATTCTGTTTACAATATATCCAATTTGTCATTAAATAAAAATCTTAAGAACATATTCATATTTATTGTGAATTCCACAATTTCAGTATTACAATAACTCTTAATCTAATCAAGAAGATTAATGGAATAGATTTGTACAACAACAATATTCTTAACGTACTTAAAAATAGATTATATCACAATTACCACAAATTCCAATTATTTATCATGTTAAGAATTACGAGGAATGTAAATGATAAATATAACGTTAGCAAAAGGCATCATTTTAAATCCCATACCTGACTGCTTTCCAATCCTTGAATCTGATTCAGATCTGCTATCTTATGGTCTTTCTAATTGAATCTAATATTAAGATAACCACGGATTTACAAATCTGATGCTAAAAGAAGAAGGAAAGAAAAAAATGAACCTTAATAATTCAGATTCATAGGATTTACCTTGTGTTGACAAGAAGCATGAACACCTATATTGTAGATCTATAATCTTTGTCTTCAAATCTTGAATCAAAATTCCTAAAAACTAAAATTCTAATTTCTGAAGATTTAAAGAAGAAAGAAAATGTCAGAGCCTTGGCGTCGTCTCAGAAAATATGAGTTGGAGGCTAGGCTCTACTGGCCTATTTATAGGTGTACAGAAGATTCTGGTCTGTCATATTAAACATAAAAAAATTCGAAATGTACAAGTGGAAAATATGACGTCAGTTAGCTCTGATATGGGCCATTAATGTTAATTTTTCCAAATATTAATTTCTTACTAATGTTTCGAATAACGTTTCTTTTTGTTGCCAAATATCACTTCGTAAATTATTTTCTTCAGTTTATATTGTATATCCAACATTTGAATTTCAAACTTATGCACATATATATGCATATAACTCTTTAAATCTTTGACCGTTAATAGCTGCCCAATTAATGTCATTATTAATGCCATCGATTCATTGATTCCTTCCTTTTAATATATATTCAATTTCAAATGCAATTATCTTCTTGTCTATTTTTCATTCATTATACATTTATTACTTCCCGCTCTTAAATTACACTTTTAATTTCAACTTATGAATTTATGCATATATATATATATATATGTAGGGCAGGTTCGAGGGCACCCCAAATAGTGAAGGACCCCAAAAGCTTCTCAACCACAACCAAGTATTTCACACTCTCTCTCCTTCACTCATTCTCTCACTTCCCACTCACATTCTTTAATATAAATGAATGGCTATGGTTCGGGTGCAAATGGGGGGCTCCCTGATCTTATCTCTGTATGTATGTATGTATGTGTGTGTGTGTGTGTATGCACAATCTTCATTTCTATTTAAAATTCAATGGCGTTGTGCCGACATTTATTTCTTACCCATTTTTATTGTTTGTAGGTTGGATTTCCTATTCATATATATATATATGTGTGTGTGTGTGTGTGTGTGTGAGAGAGAGAGAGAGAGGCTGGTTCAATGATACCCGTAATAGTGCAACACCCCATTTGCCCCTTAATTTCCACCACTCATTTCCCCTTCCCTCTCCTTCCACTCTCTCACTTCCCACTCACTTATTTTAATATAAATGCTGGACATTGGTATTTATTATTCTTATTAGTGTTCCTCTTATATCTTATTTTTTTTCATGTTTGTTCTAAAACATCATTTAAAGATAACTTTTCGTTTTAAATCTGTTTTCTACAAACCATAGATCTAAATTGATCGGGAAATCGACACGGACACAATGACGCTAATTCTGTGACCAGATTCTAAAAACTTTCTAAATTTTAATTTTGTTAGTTAATTAAAAATGTGGGGTGTTACAATAAACGTCTCTGGTAGAAAATTACCTTGCACCATGACATTTTTTCCCTTATCCTTAGAAGTCGGTACACTAGAAAAGGTAGGAACCACTTCCAAAGCATAAGCTTTCACAACTTGCTTATCCTTTACCGGCTCTGGAAAATCCTTCTTCAAAAGTCCTATCTTGTTGCAGTTATAGCACTTCCTCTCATTACTACCAACCTTGCACTTGCTAGCATAGTGCCATTTTTTATTACAACTATATCAGATCACTTCACTCCTATCCTTGTTCTTAGAAGGCCCTCCTTTGCTCTGCTATTGTTTCCTCTTTCTGTTCCGTTTCTTTTGACTACCTCCACTACTCTGTTGTGGCTTTGGTTCCTTGGAAGCATCACAAGCAACAACTTTCTTAGGGAACATACCCTTGTGCCTTAGGGCTTTCTCAATCAACATCTCGAACGGATCCTCGATATGGCCTATAAGCTTCTCTACTAAATATTCATCCAATCCCAGAATGAACTTATCATTCTTTTGATAAGGGGTTTTGATAAAAGAGCGTCCATACTTGGAGAGAGCTTCGAATTCAATGGCACATTCTGAGACTACCTTATCCCCTTATTTTAGCTCGACAAACTTCTTGAGCAAGATAGATTTCTAGATCATAGGACTGAACTTGTTCCCAAATGGGGTCTTAAAATCATTCCAAGTAGTCCAATCCTTCGAGGTGATAAGAATAATAGAGTTCCACGAACCCATAGCCCTAACCTGAAGCTATCGAGAAGCGAGCTTCCCTTCAATGCATCATCAATATTCAAGTCTCCGAAAATTCGAGCACGAGTGTCCAACCGCTCCTGGACCTCGATAGCATACCCAGACTCAATGAATGGCTTGCCTCCTAAAGTGGAGAAATCCTTGCATAGCTTGGCAAAGTCCATTCGTGGTTCCGGCACATGAGCACCACCCTACCTGCAGCTACTATAAGGGTAGCTCAGGCTTTTCCCTAGACCGACGCCATCATGACATTGAATATAGCTTGTTAGTCGGGAGTTCTCATCCCTGATCCACCTTCACCAACTACCCTGATGCAGAATTGTTCCTAGCGACGTTTCTAGCTGCTCGACTCATCTTGAATATGTAACAAGAACAGTCAGTCCAAACTCAAAAAATGCAGCAACGGTGCTTAAGTGCAGACTACTATATATATGACTATCTATAGTATAGACTCAACAATCTACAAATATGTCTTTCTTACGTGTATACATCCTAATTCTTTGGTTAAATCATATAGCCAAATCTTTGATATCAAATGTGACGATCACTCCATACTACTTGCATGTAAATAGGTAGAATATTGCATTGTAGCATGCCAAGTTGATATGGGTCGGCCATCATTAGTGATAATCGAAATCAGACGTATCGTATATCTTATAACACATGGATAATATATAATAAGAAATGTAGACAAAATATAGCGAGAGATGACAAAACAAAAAGCAACTAACATATCATCGAAATCACAGTCATGTACATGAAATCCAATAATATACGAATACATGTCATCTTCACTACAACCCTCAGAGTATGCTCGTAACGGTGGAAAGCATACACACACACACACACACACAAAAGTAAGTATACGCCATAGCTCCTCCAAGTCTTCAATTCGGCATCCGATATAACCTGACCTGCCATCTAATCAACTCATCAATATCATCGATGAGGACCGAAGTTAATAAGTGAAAACATAAAACCTTAGGTCAAACAATTGTCTGGTGTGAGCGATAAGATCTATTAAAAGCTGTATTACAAGATATGTAAATAGACATGTTAAGTATCGTACCTGACCTGTCCTTGCAACCAAACAATCAGCACATGATAATATGATAATATATGTTACTCAAAGAAATAGTGCTACATAAAGAAATAACAGGAGAAGTGGATGAAGCCATAAGATAAGAGAATTTGTCCAGCCATCCCGACTCCTCATTTCCTTTTCTCCTCTAAGCCTTATCGGTGATAGTCTACCCAAGAAATGAGGGTGTAAGTGACAAAGCAACAATAGCAACCATCATACAAGTCCTAACTATCACCTTCTAAAGTCGTAAATGCATTGATACTCATACGACAATGTTGTTCATCCATGGATCAATAAAATCCTGATTCTAGTCGACTTCGTATTTTACCAACACGTGCCATACTAGCCTAGGCTCGTTAAAACTTACATTTTAGGTTTACATTCATGTAAATTTCACTCTCTTGTCAAGATAAATACAAGTTTCACTAGAAATGCTTCAACACACTTAAATATTTATTCAAAACCAATATTTTACACCTTTTATTTCAATAACAAATCAATATTCCACAATTATCGTCGTTATTGTCAAAAACCACTTTTAACCACAAATCTAGAAATTTATTTCATCTTATCATAAATCAACCTTATACAGTTATCATAAAATTTACATAACCATTTCCAAACAGTGTTTAGAGCACAATCCCTATTATACTTTGTCAAGAAGCACAACTTGCATTTGAAAACACAAATCTACAACCTATTTATTATCCCTTTAGAACAACCTAACATCTATATTGAAAATATATTCTTCACTTAAATATTGATTGCTAATCAATATTGTATATTTTTAATATTCAATAATCATTAAGTTATAATTTACAAACACCGCGCGGAAAAAATTTCTTATTATAACAAGGATATTCAATTTATTCCAATACACTCAATTCAGAAATTCACAAATTCTTTATTTCCTCTCTTCAAAATATTATATGAGTTAGGCTCAAGAACTCCTATTTTATTTATCTTAGATTTAAAATATAGAAAATACACTACAATCCGTTTAGCTTAGGTACCAAAAAACCCGGGTTGTTATAATATATGTATATGTTAGCAGACATTTATGTATGAGATCTGTGTTATATGAGCTCATGACTTTGTTTCATGTACTTATGTGGGACCGCAGCTTTATGTATTACTATGGTTTTATTTTCTTCTACAGGAAGTTTTTCTGTTTCTATGTCTGTGAATCTGCGATCTGATTTGTATTTACTCCAAATTAAATTAACAATTCATTGTTTCGAACAATTCAAGTCTGATATGTGTGGTTTATTATCGATTTAAATGGTTCAAAATAGTGGGTCATTACAATTTTTTTGCCAACGTAATGCTAACATTGTCAACATCAACCTATATTTACAAATAATTTTAAAAGGAAGTGACTTAGTTGCATGATTAATTTTTTTTAAAAAGATCTAAAATAAAATTTTTATAGAAATTACGATACGTCTCTTTTTCCAAATTTAACATCTAAAAGACTTATCTTATAAAAAAAATTATGAAACACCACTACCAATGATTTTAGTGATATTGTACATCTGAACTGCATGCAATTTGACATGTAAACATTTCTAGTTTACAATACATACATTTGTAAGATAATTATTTGTAGTGTGAAATAGAGATGAGCAGAAAACCAAAATAAAACCGAAACTGAGCCGAAACCGATAAAAACCGACCCAAAAAAACTGAAACCGAAAATAAAAAAACTTAACCGTACTAATATTTCGGTTTCGGTTTTAGGTCCAAACCGAACCAAAAAAAAAACCGAACCGAATTATAAAATGCTGCACATTGTCTCTTGCTACATGTTGTTTCGTATTATATAATATATACACACTGGTCAATGCTTCACTCATTTGATTTAGCTGAATACAGGATTAGGGGTAGACTAATATAAAATGTCCATTTCTTGTTTTTGTAGATTCTTGGATGTTTTGAATTGAAGATGAAAGTTGGGGTACTAGTAGACTATTTTCTAGAATTCCAAGTTGCTGCTGGTCTGCTGTAGTGTGGTTCACTGGAGTGCTCCTGCTCATTTCATTTTTTTTCTTGTCTTCGGCTTAGAGCTAGATAGCTTAGTTTTGTACTACTTTGGATGACTATAGTCTATAAGTCTGTACTATGTACCATGTGTCTCAATACACTCGGTTGAAACAATTTATTTTAATTTCTTTTATGGTTGTTTAAATTTATAATATTTTTTGTTTAAATCGATTTTAAAACTGAAACCGAAACGATAAAAACCGAAACCGAGATTTTGAAACCGAAACCGATGCTTCGGTTACGGTTTCGGTTATCGATTTTTAAAACCGAGGTCTTTCGGTTTCGGTTTCGGTGTTACCCCAAATCCGAACTGAACCGGGGGTTGCTCACCCTTAGTGTGAATTGCAAATAATTAATGTTTAGAATATGTTTTTTTTCCTTTTTCAAAATGTAAGCCTGTTCTAAAACCTAATTAAGTAAATATGTCACATTTAAAACTATCGACAAATACATACTACATTTGAGCATCTAAGCGCCATGTTGGCAGAACTGTATTATCCCCATTTTAAATACTCCAGTAATATTTTAGAAAAGAACATTTGCATTTTCAAAAGTGGCCATTAATATTTTAGAAAACAGCATAGGCATACTTTTAAAACTCAATGGTAACATTTTTTTAAAAAATAACACAGACACTATTTCAGAAAAAGCACAAACGCGATTATCACCATCGTCCCAATGATTAAGTGTTTCGTATTTGGTGCGAGATGCCACCAGTTCGAAAGTTACGTTGCATGATTTGAACATATATTTATATGTAGCAAGCGTGTACTGTCCAAGATATGTAATACTAATATATACTGTTATATAAGTATCCAATTTATTTTAAAAGAAATATGCATTTTCGAAAATCAATCGTATTGCTTATTTATACAATAAGTGCACTCAAATAGTGTTTGTTTACTAGATACTGAAGACATTTCTAATGCTTAGGTGATTTCTTCCACTTTGTGCCATAAGATGATTTACCCTTTTCAGATGATTGTTTTAAGCTAACTCTATTTTCATCATTTATTTTGCCTTTTCCACCCCATCATTTTAGTTAAAACTTCAATGAAATTTTCACCCTTACATCATCCCAGAATACATATTTGGTAAAATACATCAGTGCACACAAGGTTAGTATAATATCCACGTTACACTTACGTGGTTCATGTTGCTTACCACGTGCCAATACGACTTTGGTTGTTTCTTTTGCCTTGTCCCTTAGTGACGTTGTAACAATGACCATTGATTTTTTTTATTTTTATTTTAAAACATACCTAATATTCTTACTTTACTGAAGCGGTACCACTTTTCTCAGAGGTACTATCGCAGGTATTTTGGAGCGACATTTCTTCTAGTACAAGTAGTAGTACAAAATTTGCGCATGCTAACCTGAATATGATTTGTGTTTTCCTAGATAGGGATTTCGATTGAAGAAAATATGATATGGTAATATTATTTTTACTTTTGGTTGGACGAAGTGGAGAAGGTAAACATGACTTGAACCGTTTAGAAAAGTAGCACGGTGCTGGTAAGTGCAATATTTTTGAAATGCAGGGTGGAAAAGGTAAAGCGAGAGGTGAAAGTAGAATTACTACCGTGACACTTGATTTATTATATATTTTTGTTTTTAGTTGATAATATTAACTACAAAAAATGAGACGGATGAAGAAACGATGGAGGGGTTGAAAGGAAGACAAAGGAGGTAGCGGAGAAGTTTGAAGGACGACCTAAGAATAAATTGTTCTTCATCCTTACATTATTTTCCAAAATGTCAGGAAAAATAAAAGTTTAACGGATTTCATCGTGTAAAATTGTAAATCGACCATTTTTTCTCAATATGATGCATTATTTGCACTTTTGTAGGAAAAGTCCAAACCAACAGATCAGATCTTATTGTGTCCAAAAAGCGGTTTTGCCGTGCAGTCTACCAATTTTCTACGTTTGAAAAAAAGCCCCCTATTTCCAGCCGAACTGGGAATTTATTCCATCTAGGGTTTTGAGCAGCAGATGCTATTTGAATCAGCTGATTTAACCTTCAGATTCATTTAAGTAATGCAATTTTTCTTTTTGTTCATATTCATTGATTTTATCGCTTATTCCTAGTTTCTTTGATTTTTTTTCTTTCTTTTTTCAATCATTCCGTTATTTGCAAGTACACTTTGTCATAATCACTTGTATTCGATGATGGCGATGGTGCTTATTAAGAAAACCCAGTCTTCTTACTTTTCTCGTTTCATTGAAAGATCGTTGGCTTTGTCGAAGTTGAGTTTGTATTCAACCTCTACAAGTAAAAAACCGCCTCAAACTTCTAACTTTATGAGAGATTATCTTATTTCTACATGTGGCTTTTCTTCAGCTAAAGCAACAACCGCATCGAAAGGCATTTCATATATAAATTCTCCAGAAAAACCCGACTCAGTGATACAATTCCTAAAAAAAAATGGTTTCAGCAACGAACATGTTCGTAAAACCATTGCCAACTGCCCGACTATTTGTGGTCGTGATGTCGAGAAAGTAATATGGCCAAATTTTCAAGCTTTACGTGATTTAGGTTTCAAAAATCAGGAGCTTTTAAGGTTTATCAGCTCAAGCCCTCATGCACTTTGCTTGCCCACTGCCACTACTCGGATCCAGTATTGGAAGAGTCTTTTAGGGAATGATATGAACAAACTTTTATTGGCATTTACAAGAAATCGTGGCTTGATGTGTCTGGATATTGATAAGAATGTCATTCCTAAGATATCACTTCTAGAAAACAGTGGTTTGACAAAGAATGATATTAGAATAGCTATAACTATGCTTCCTGGTTTTATTACAATGAGCCTTAGTTTAATGGAAAAAACACTCAACAGATCTCTTAATTTTGGTTTTGTAAAGGGATCTAAGAGTTACTTGAATTTCTTGTTGGTGGCTGGAAGATTTGATGATGATGGCTATAAAGGGATGGTTGAGTTTTACAAAAAATTTGGATGGTCGGAATCAGATTTTTTGAGTGCAATACTAAAACAACCAAAATTTGTTAAAATTTCAAAGGAAATTATAAGAGCAAAGATGGACTATTTGATGGACTCTGTAGGATGTTCGCAATCTTATATTGCTTCTCACCCTGTGCTTTTGACTTTGAGTTTGAAAAACAGGTTGGCACCTAGGTCTAAATTCATAAAGATGCTGAAATCAAGCGTATTAGGCTTCAAAGAAACTGATCTTTTTACGATTATGGCCTTGTCTGAGAAAAAGTTCAAGGAGAAATATATTTTACAATTCAAGGATGAAGTTCCGAAGTTGACGGAGACATATAATTCCCTTTGTTCTTGCTAAACTTCTAATTTGGTGCGTGCTGGACATTCTCTGACCACAACTTTGATATAAATTTATAGTTTCATTTGCCATCATTTAATCAATACAGGAGCAAGGACATATTATAGTGAATCATATTACACAATTATTTTATTTGATGTTCCAACTCACACACACACACACACACACACACACACACACACACACACACACATATGCATGCCTGCCCATGTGCACGATCATGCGTTCGTGCATGTGCACGTGTGCACACACTCATCCTTATTATGTATTTAACATTCATCCTATATATAACCAAATTTAGATAACTCAATGAGTAAATCAGCATATAGTTTGTGTATGTTCTTTCAACTATAACAAAGGTTGGAACTGTAAGATCATTCTAAGTTCATTCATTTCTCAAACATTAATGGAAGTATCGTTCTTTGGAGTTGGTTATGTTATTAAGCCATTCTGTAGCACTATTAAAAGAGTAATGCATGTTTTTTGAAGGCACTCTCATTCTGAAAATAAAAAATGGAAAAAAGGGTCAAACCAATCATTGAACAAGGCGATGTGCCTTTATTGTATAAAAATCCATGGCCAAGCTTTAGGTTGTCAAGTAAGTATGCACATGCATTCCTTTTGTGTTGATTTTTTGGTTTATTTTTTAGATTTCTTTAACAGTAAACGTAAAAATGTTATGCGTCTTTCCTTTAAACCTTCTATGTTCAATACTAATCACTACACATTTAGATTATATGGAAGAAAAACTAGTAAAACAATAAGGAAAACAAATTTTGGTTTTCTTTAATTGATCATTGATACTTTTTAGTAGAAAGGGAAAATAAAAAAATTCACTCTTTTGGATCATGTTTTAATCCATTGATTATTTTTGTAATGATTTGATTTGTTTCTTTGAATTTAATTATATTTGTTCTTGAATCATACACAATTTGAATTTCCTGCTCCAATAAGTGGGATTTGTTGATCTGATAATTTTAACATGTCGATGCTAAATTTTCAAAAGTTTATTAAACTATCAAAGTACCTAAAACCTGGACATCAACGAAATTTTCGCTTACACTTTTCTTTCACATTTGTTATGGCAATGATGGGAAAGTAAAAGGGAGTGGAAAAACTGAAGTCTATTTATCAATTGCTTAAACAAAACATTGCCTGCTAATCATGCTTCCATTTGAGTGCATGAATTTGGTCATACTTTTACGATGTTAGCACACTTCATTATGTGGATATATTGCAGATAAAGGTTACAATTTCCTGAAATTTTACCATTTGAGCCTGCTACAGAGAGGACAGATGTGTAGGTATTGAACCCTGAGCTAAATCCTGGATCATAGTTCTTGATTGTTATTCTGTACCATAAAAAATAAACTCAAGCCCAACTCGTTTAACATAAATTTAAACTATTCCTTTTAAATCGCACATAAAAAATATACTAGTTATGTTCTATGTCCAATTTCAGTTCGTTTTAAGTTTAATCCGATCTAATTTAGGAATTCATTATCTAAACTTCCACTACAACTTCTTTCTGAAACCTTTATTGTTTCGGAAAGTCAACAAAATTCAATAATAATCTTTGGTCCATATTTTTTTGTTACATCATAGCCTCTTTCATAAGATGAAGAATTCATGTAGAGCAATTTAACATTAATCAAAAGGTTGTTGAATCTCTATTTGTTTCTCAATATGGTTACGGATTTCATCATTCTATATTTAAGCACTACCCGAATCTCTTATGGTGTGACGTTTTGTCTTGCTACTCATATAATTTGAACCTAGAATAATTTTGAATATCTTTGCATATAAAGACTATCCAGTTCAATCTTTAATCTTGAGGAAAAAAGAATTAAGAATATATGGAGTGATGAGAATGGGAGCAGTGACTTTTATGCATGTGCGTGGGGAGCGTAAACTTTTTTGGTTACCGTACAATTATTCTGCTGCTTGAAAGCTAAGTAGGTATTCTTTTGCATTTTTAATATTCAGTTATTTTTTCTATATCCATTCGGATTTTTAATAAAAATAATTGTTTTCAAAAAACATATTTTAAAATTTGAGAAGTAGTGCTTTGTTCTCAACACATTGTTGAAGAATACCAGAGTTTCCCAAGGTAATTTGAAATCCTAGCCCCGTCTTCGATTATAGATTGGATCTCAACAATTTTCAATATATTTTTAATTTCAGTTCAAAACTTTGTTCGGATCGCAAAGGAGAGAATCAGAGAAATCAATTAATATTTTTTTGGAAACAATAATATACCAAGATGCTTACTGAGATGTATGGTTTAAATCTTTATTGTGTTGTACTTGTACAAAACACAATGAATATATATTTAGTTTTAAATTTATATTATATTAAGAAGTTTAAGCCAGAAATAATTTTGAAATATAAATCATGGCAATGAAAAGAGAACCGAAATTCTCATACTTAAATGTTATTGGACAACTACATAAAACAAAATTCCTAGCATATAAGAGTGTGTATCATATTAATCATCTTAATCTACAATACATGATTTAAATCCTATTTCAGTTTTAAATTTGAACTTTATGACCAACATATCACTTTACTTTCAAATAATTATATTCTTATCAGCTCATTATTTTATTCTTTACTGCTGCAGATGCTAAAATGATATTACATGGCATATATGCTTCAATCTAAGAAATACTAGTTAACAAAAACATAGTTTTTAACGGCGTATAGTGCAAGAAAACAATGATTTCCATGAAGCACCAATGCACGAGGCGGCAAGCAACACGCCCTTCCGATCTACTACACATGCACTAATTATGTGTGTGTGTGTGTGTGTATATATATATATATAAGGCAGGTTCAATGGCACCCGAAATAGTGGAGCATCCCTTTGGCCTTCCTATTTTTCACCACACATTTCCTTCCTCTCTCTTTCCACTCATTCTCCCACCTCCTACTAACTTTCTTTAATATAAATGAGAGGTGGAAATCATAGTGCATTTGCGGTGCTCCCTATGTGTGTGTGTGTGTGTGTGTATATATATATATATATGAGAAATTCTAAAAGGACACAAAATATTGACACAAAATTAAACACACAAAATCTGAGCCATTAGATCTTCCCCTGAATTACACCTCACACAGAAAGACAAACAAATCGTGTGGCCCAGATTTTGTGTACACAAACTTGTGTCCAATTTTGTGTCCCTATAGCCGCTCCACCCCAAAAATGGTTCAGGCAGGTGTTCCGTTGCACCCCAAAAGCCCCCTGATTTCCTCCTCTCATTTATATTAAAAAAAGTGAGTGGGAAGTGAGAGAGCTAGTGGAAGGAAAAAGAAGGGGAGTTAGTGGGAAATAAGTGGTGGAAAAGTGGTAGGCTAAAGGGGTGCTCACTATTTGGGGTGTCATATATATATATATATATATATATATATATATATATATATATATATATATATATAAGGAAAGTCTATTAAAACACAAAAATCTGACACAAATTGAGGAACACAAAATTCCAACCAATGTATTGCCCTCTGATTTCCACCCCTATGTAAGGACAATTTGATCCAATGGCTAAGATTTTATGTTCCTCGATTTGTGTCAAGTTTTCGTGTTCATATAGCCGCTCACATATATACATAATGTGTGTGTGCACACGCGCGCGTATGTGTGTCGTAGCATCATATGAATAAATTTATATAATAAATTAAAACAGCAATATCAGTAATGCATATATGAATATATTACCTTTTGCTTTTAAAATATTACATAAAAAATAACCATTTCTATATTTCATATACGTCTTCAAGCAAATAGAATTAAAGAAAATATCGATCATTTGGAACCTAAAAATGCAAAAAATGTCAACACAATCATATGTTGGATACCAATTCTTATGTATTTTCGAACCATGAAAAATAATAATTAAAAAGGCATATCATGCATGTCTTCAAGAAAATAGGATTGCAGAAAAAAAAAGGCATCATTGCAACTTAAAAAACAAAAATTGTAAACACAATTATACTTTGAGTAACAATTTTTATGTATTTTTTAAACTGTGGAAAAAGAATAAAAAATTACAAAATAAATAAATAAAAAGGCGTGTCTCTCTTGTGTCGTGCTCCATCTAGTGCGGCTTCTTCCATTCACATCAACCTATTTGTTTATTTTGACATATACTCCGAGAAGAACCTTACAGCTGATCCATGAATATAATTTGGTATTATGGATTATCCTTCTTTCTAAACTTTGAATGTCCACTGTGATGTCTATTACATTAAACTGCATACTTTTCCATCATGACTATGCACTAAATCAATCATCATTTTCATTTTCTTTTTATTAACAGGTTTACAGTTTAAACTGGTTCCGATTGAGTTATATCATGTTTTGGGAGAAGAGGCTGCAGCTTAAGCGAAGGCCTTGTGCGTTTGATTAAATACAATTTTATGGAGGTGCATGTCTACACGATTCCTTGATTCTTGTGCATCCACCTTGTCATCTCTTTGTTTCTTATTGATTACATTTACAAGGATAATCTATGAATCAGACGTGTATCGCCTTACCATTCTATGTTGTAATCGAACAATGAAGGTTGTGTAGTGCAAGAGGAGTAACTTTGTTTGTTTGTTTTTTAAAAAAAGATGAAATAGCAATTTTTGTGATGTTTTGTATCCGCTAACTCTCTTAAATGTCTTCCATATCTATAAGAATATCTTAACATGAGCTTATATTCATGTGCACAAAAAACTGACATAGAAATCTGCACTGATTTTGAACAATTAATATATCTGTACCACATACAGTTACAAGTAACACAAATCATAAGATTGCAAAAACTGACATGCTATGAACATTCAGATAAGCTTCTGTATGCATTGCCACTACCAACCGAAGGAGGAGCCACAACAGCGAGAATAACTAGACCACCAAGAACAACAAGTAAAATACCCAATACATTAACCAAAATTGCCATTCTACAATTTATGGAGGCGAATGTCTACGCGATTCCTTGATTCTTGTGCATCCACCTTGTAGTCTCTTTGTTGCTTATTGTTTACAGTTACAAGGATAATCTATGGATCATTCCTGTATCACCTATGAATTTTATTACCATTCTATGTTGTCATTGAATTATGAAGGTTGTGTAGTGCAAGAGGAGTTTTTTTTTTTTTTTTTTTTTTTTTTTTTTTTTGAAGAAAATGATAAAACAGCAATTTTTGTGATGTTTTATATCTGCTTACTCTCTTAAAAATCTTCCATATCTAATTCAACTGCATCAACAACAAAAAGATAGAACATAAGAATTTCTTAACATGAGCTTATTATATTCATGTGCACAAGAACTGACATAGAAATCTGCACTGATTTTGCATATGGATAGAATGCAGTCTTAGTTGAAGAACATATTTGTTATAACAATTGTTGACATCTCTACTAGGGCAGTGTCCTTGGGGCTAAAAAAACAAAGTGCAGAAGAAATTAAATAAGTTAAAGATATTGACTTGATGCAACCATACATTCTCACAATAACTAGCACAATGAGATAATTTTTGCGCTTCATACAAGAAACTTTTATTACCAGTATCTTCGATGCAAATGTCACAGTAACATCTATTTTGAACAATTAATATGTCTGTACCTCATACAGTTACAAGTAACACAAATCATATAAGATTGGGAAAACTGACATGCTATAACTATTCAGATACACTTCTGTATGCATTGCCACTACCAACTGAAGGAGGAGCCACAACAGCGAGAATAACTAGACCACCAAGAACAACAAGTAAAATACCCAATACATTAACCAAAATTGCCTCTGTTGAGTAGCGAGAAATCACTTTGTTTGTTTGCAAAAATGTTGCTTTCTCCAAAATACCAGTTACTGCAGTAGCAACAGCCAAAGCGTATATGTAAATCCCGATAAATACATGCCATGGAAGTAGAGATGCTCTGCTGCTTCTAGACCCACCAGGGTACCAAAACGTTGCAAATCCAGTTCCCCACTGTACAAAAAAGAAGACATATACAACAATATAAAGATGTTGCAATAAAATTTCTGTCAATTTTTCCTAACATTCTTGAGCAAAAAGCTCGGAAGAATACCTGAACGGTAAATAGGAAGAGGCATGCTAATCCTAACCATGAGTGAAGGCTGTAGAAGTTGTCAATTCCTTTATCGTTATGAAATTTCAATGCGGCCCAGACACCGATTAAGCCTAAGCATAAGGCAATGAATTGTATTGCTAGGTGCACTAATTTCTTGAAATTCTTTGTTCCTCCCATTGTCTTGTAAGCTAGCATAGCTATTGAGAAAGGAGGGAAAATGCTCAGTGATGTGTGGAAATAATACTGGTCAATGCTCCAGAATGCATTTTACGTGATGGACGGCACAGTTGATTTTGTTGCAAGTTGGACCAAATTCGTGTTCCGCATAAACCGCTAATTAATAAGTGGAAAACTTAGATGCTTTTTACCTAAATGCATATTTTAGTTGCTTGAAATTTAGAGTTTTGTGGCTTACTAATATGGGGTGGTTTGTTTCATGTTCTTATTATTAGTGGTATATATGTGGAAAAGCTTTTGCTGCTTTTCACATTAAAAAGGAAAAGGTCCTTATTTTTAATACTGCAAATCCTGTTCATGAAGGATTTCTTTTCTTCTTCTTCTTCTTCTTTCTTTTTTTTTTTTTTTTTTTTTTTTTTTTTTTTTGAAATTGGATACTTATATACCATGGCGAGGGTCTGACCGAATCAACCCTATCACTTCTTGCATCATGTCGCAACACATTAACCAAGTGAGACAAAGATGCTTGTTCGTTCATAAAGTTAACAAACAATAAAATTACAAAACAAATTCATCACCACCAAAAAATTATTAATCCAAATCTTTCAAATGATTATATTATATTGAAAAGGA
Organism: Allium sativum; assembly: GCA_030737875.1. Taxonomy (NCBI): domain Eukaryota; kingdom Viridiplantae; phylum Streptophyta; class Magnoliopsida; order Asparagales; family Amaryllidaceae; genus Allium; species Allium sativum. Next base: position 245,073,292 of record CM060912.1, on the reverse strand, counting down.
AAAGGTCCTTATTTTTAATGCTGCAAATCCTGTTCATAAAGTTAACAAACAGTAAAATTCCAAAACAAATTCATCACCACCACAAAGTTATTAATCAGAATTATAAATACAAATCCTAATCCTTCAAATGATTATATTATATTAGGTTGTTTGCACTATTTGAAATGCAGTGCACAATAGAACATCAAAAATGCACATTATTTTGAACATCTAACATTTCATATCATTTTTCTACAGGAAACATATCTTTTTTTAATATATAATACAATAATTATCTAGCAACAAAAAGTGGATTCAAAATTTTGATATGACTGTCATTATAAATAAAGCAAGGCATTAAAAAATCATCAAAAATACTGACTTGAATTTGAACAGCTTATATCTTTTATTTGCATACAACATGCCACGTGTTAAATAAAAAACTGAAAGTTTTAAGTTATGACCTCAAGAACAAACGGTAGAGGCTCGTTTTACATTACAAATAAAATGACCTGTGAAGAGTATGGGATGGGGTCAATGCATACATTCTCAGAGTTTACAACCAAAACTAGCGGATCTTCTTTTGAGGGAAAAAAAGAGAGGATAGGTTGAATGATAAATAATGGGATGTAAGCTTAAGATTCGAGTTTAAACTAGAACTTATTAATATTAATGGACATATGTTACTTAGAAGCCTTCTATAAACCACAACAGTTCATCAAAAGGAATATTAAATGGCGGATGATCTCTTAATTATGTAATCGCTACTTTTGCTTGTTGAAGACTTTTATTTGAAAAGATGTATAACTAAAATCTAGATTTTAAAAAAATTATAATTAGCAGAAATATAAAGCATATATATAAAAACACATTATTTGGTATTCTGAAGAATTGTCAAGCCCTTTGTACAATTTTAGTTTTCTTTTGTCTAGAGCCATGAAATTCTTTCAGACACCCGATTTAAATATTTATACATGAGTACTATGTAATATATCTTATAATGATCAAACTAGTACATGCGATTGAAAACTATAAATATGTACGTAAAATTTAGCAAACAAGTAGCTTGACAATTTACTAAAAATATAAATAATCAAACCTCAAAATTAAAACAATGTACAAAGAATAAACAATCACAAGCATATCAGGCATGCATTATATCTATTAAATGATAAATAGTAGTTGACTGAAAAAACAAATATTGCAAGTTCATAATTTATCGTATTGCTTTCATTATTTTCTTTTTTAGATCAATTATGCGTCCACGATCACCTGTTTACTAGAGTTAACAACAACTGCTATTTAACTGAATTTTGTACTCATATGCTAAGGCATGGGACTTTACAAACATACATTACCTTCACCATTCAGGAGCACAAAGCCAATCACCATTAAAACTGGGTGGACCTGAAATAATACCCAAGCTGTCAAATTTGCTAGTATTATTTTCAAAAAACAATAAGATGATTAAAAAAGAAATGGCACAATAAAACAAGGTGATTCGAAAAGGAATGGCATAATAATGTGAGATGCTAATTTTAAACAAAAAAGAGATAAGCAGGTCAAATTTACTTTAAATTGAAGTACATTTGAGAGCATGGCCGCCTTAAGACAGATAAGAGCCCTTAAGAAAAATATATCAAATGGATTTTGCTAAAATTGAATTATCAACTTAATTTTCTTTTAGATTTTCAAACGGACATCTCGTCACTAACAAACATTGTTGACAGTAAAAAAAAGGATTGTAGGAAGATATAAATTTATGCAACTTTTTAGCAGAGTGACAAAGTGAATAGTTACCTTTTTAAAGAGAAAAAATGACATGCAGCTTTTGCTAAATAATAAATTTAACAAAAAGTGAACCTCTAATCTATTGTGAAAAAATCAATAGTTAGTATAGGAAAAAAAATCAGCTATAGATTACTTCACTTCACCACTAAGGGTGCGTCTACAGACCACATGAGAGTTATAGAGTTGGTAAGGGCATTTTTGGATAAGAGGTTGTGTAGGATGTAAATTGGACGTAGTTCCTATGTATTTTATTAATTGAGCTATTGTTTGTTAAAATAATATTGTAAACAATAATAATAATTAAAAAATTAATTTTTTACCATTAACAATAACAAACTATATTTAAGCAATGCAACGAAACTTATTACGAACATTTTTCATTACATGAAAATAAAAACTTAATATACACATAACTATCATTAATATTATTAACTAACCATTAATAATGAAAAATGATTACTAAAAATAATGTATTATTGTCACTACTAATAATAAATAACGTTTTATAGAAAATGTTTGCATTTATGGATGGATGGTCGGAGGGCGGTGTTCACAACCTTTGTTAGGGTGTAAGGGCAAGGTCGCAATGGGCACAATCGAGCAGACCTGTCAAGTTGAATGAGTCTAGGGGAAATTCCCCATCAGGTAAAAAAAGTACAAGTTATTTTTAATAACAATTATTTTTCTCTAAAAAGGATACTATTTAAAATTTTACATCCGACACAATGGTTTTATGTTTGATGTAAATATTTACATCGATGGTTAAACTATTGTCAATCCATTTTTGGAGAGACGAAAGGGTCATTATTTTTGTCCAATGTGAATTTGTGTGTTGCCAAGTTTGTAATTCATTATTCATAACACCATGATGTGGTATTAGGTAGCATAAAAATGGATGCTCTTAGTTTCACCTGGTGGAGCTAAAGGCATGCAGTTTTGCACTTTTCTCATACCACATCATGATACTAGAAAACAAAATTTCAAGTGTTTTTAGCGATACACTAATTTTATGAAATGTTTTCCCTGTAATACCATAGTATTGATTTTGATAACAACAATCTTATAAATATTACTGCTAACGTATCTCCAAGCTGTGCAATTATTTCAAATATATTATAAAGACATTTACAGAGATAAACAAGAACTCATGAAAGAAAACAAGGTTTATCAGAGCAACAGAAAAACAAAACTGATTGCAAAAGAATGTTAAAAGAACAAAGGTGGTTGAAGTAATGAATAGCTGGTTAAGCCTTAGATTTCCTTGTTAAAGACCTCATGACAAACACAATTGAAGGACATCAATCATTGAGCTAACCGAATCACAAAAATTTACAAAGAAAAGATAGTCTTATAATATGAAATTTGTAACACTTATTGGTGTTGTTGCTATGCCCGTTGAAAACCTATATATGTCAACTTCTGGTGCTTTAGTATGTCAGCATATGTGTCGTTGGTTAGTTGTTTTAAATATCAAATTAAGGTATTTTCCCACCACCTCTTTACCAAAAGACATCTCTTTAACACCTATGCGAGCGAAGCCTTTGCAAAACGAATTTTTTAATCAATTATCACTTCTTTTTCATACCCTTTCTCTTCAATTATTTTTTAAGAAACCTGGATTGAATCCTCTTTTATTATCTTTGCAAATCGATACTATTTCACTTCAATTCTTCATCGACTTGTAAACCACATAATATCAAAGAGTTTGTACTTGGATTCATATCATATTCCCTTTGATTTCATCATATTCCTCAATTAATTCAATCATATATTACCACTGGAGGTCTATATGTCGTTGTATTAAATCTGCAAGAATTCATATTGTACTTGTCATGGTCTGTTGTTTGTGAAAAGGAGATGGTGTTCTTGTAGCATGTGAAATCAAGAGGGTTAGCCCATAAATCAAGACAATGTATTTGTACCCCTTGCAATCAAGAGGATGTATCTTGTATTTCCTTGCAATCAAGATTGTAAACGTGCTCTTGCCACAGGTAGAAAGCAAGCGTCATAGTGAAATTTTGCGTGGTGAAGTGCATGACTTAATATAGGATTGGTTAATCCGAACTATTATAAAAATTCGCGTATTATTTACTTTACTGCATTTCACTTTTTACTTAACTTTTTTCTACTTGCAATTTGAACAAATATAGTGCCAAATTCATAAATTAGTTTTATATTTTCAAATATACACTTCATACCTCTAGTTTTCAAATAATCTTAAGAATCCTATTCCGCAAGCCAACAATTGAAGTCAGAACATTGATTTTCAAAATTTCGTAACTTGATTTTTAAAAAGTGTAAATGGCTAATAACACTTTTGTAGAAGGGCAATCTATCCTGAACCTCTTCTATTTGATGGTGATAATTATGCATATTGGGCATGTAAAATAAAATTTTATTTACAGTATAATGGTTTATATATTTGGAACATTACCCAAATTGAGTACATTAAGCCCTAAAATTGAATATTCAAATGAACATTAAACCAACAGACACAAGCACTTAATAACTCAAAGGTCATGAACATTTTATTTTGCTCTTTAGATATACATGAATTTAATCAAGTTTCTATTTGTAAGTCATGCCTATGAAATTTGGAGAACATTACAAGTTATACATGATGACACTTGTAAAGTAAAACAAACTAAGATATCTATGTTAACTAACCAGTTTCAGCTTTTTCAAATGCAACGAAATGAGTCTCTTTCTGATATGTATTCTAGATTTCATAATATAGTACATCCATTAATATCATTATGAAAGAAATATACTGAAGAGGACCAAGTCATGAATTTAACATAGTACATTCACTTACTAGTGAATGAGATCTAAAGACTCTGAAAATCAAAGAAGCCAATGATATTAATACTACTAAAGAAGATTTAATTGGCAATCCAATGTCCTATCAAGTAAATTTGCAGGTTAGAAAAGAAACTTAAGCAAATAAGGAATCGCATGCATAAACGCTACAAACGACAACCATGAGTCAGAAGATGATGATCAGGAAATCGATTTCATCACCAATAATTTCAAGAAATTCTTAAAATGTTGGAAAATGAACAAACTTCATAAAATTAATAACAACCTCAGAAATATAAATGTTGTTAAGTGTTTCAAATGTGATAAATCCGATCATCTAAAAAGAGATGATCCAAATATGAAGAAATCAAAGTACCCTTCAAACACTTTAAGAAGATGAAACAGGCTTTTAATGCAACATGAAACGATTAAGACACATCATCAAGCAATAGTGATTTCGAAACAGAAAATGCGGACATGTGCTTCATGCCAAAAGATGATTATGTATTGAATTTTAATTAAGAAATTACTAATGTCTTAAAAGATATGTATAAGGGATATAAAATAATTCAAAAAGAATATAAGAATAGTTTAGCAGAGATGGATATTAAAAACATTTAATGAAATGTTAACCGGAGAAAAACAATGTCTAAAAAATAAAAATAAAAGACTTAATAGATGTAATGATGAAATGCACTGTTATCACGGCGCTCGACTAGTCGGCGACTAGTCGACTAATCGAGATCAAATCATCGACATGAAGTCTCGACTTGCTTTTTATATGAATTTCGGGTGTCTGGGTAGAAATTAGTCGACTAATCGATTAGTCGAGTTGACTAGGTTGTTATTGGTGCCGACTGGTTTGGTGTTGACCCATTTTAGAAAAAAAAAAAAAAACTGAACCCGTCACAGTTATCGATACATCAAACAGGGAAAAGGCTTAAAATTATCGATACCTGTGTCGAATAATAAAAAACAGCAGAAAAGGATCGATACCTGGTATCGATCAAAAAAACAAATCGATTGACAGTCGATTCAAAATTTTTGAATTGAAAAAGACCAAGTATCGATTATCGAACAGAAAAAACTTCGAACCTAAGTTTTGATCGAAAGTCGATCGATACCCTGAACCTGCAGCGCCGTCTTTCCACTGTCATCTTGCAACTTGCACTTTATTAAATTCTATGCATCCTTTGTTTAGTTTTTGTTCAATAGCAATATATTTGTTGGTAGCAACATATTAGAATTGACAACTTTTTGGTGACATCAATAAATTTGTTGGCTAGTCTACGACTAGTCTATGACTAATCGACTAGTCGACTAACTAGACCTCTGTCGACTCGACTCGACTTACCGCCATAATAACGATGATGAAATGGATTTTAAACTTGAGAGTTTTGAAACAATGCAAAGTGAAAACAAAGCCCTTAAAATCAGTCACTAATCTGAATGACAAAATAACATCTTTGGACAATGTTATTCTTAGTTGTAATAAAGATATAAATAAATGAAAATCGATGTTGATAAATTCAATAAAGGAAAGGACAATCAAGAAAATTTATTATCTACATCTAAACCTACTAATAACAAACATGGATTTGCATACAATCTTGAACCAAAATCAAGGAAAAATAACACCTGATGTACTAAATTTCATTGTTGTCAAAATCTTTAGAATCCTATGATTTAAATCCCATTTCAAATTGAATCTATCCCTCAGCGGTTTGATTTATATTTCGATTCAAATTCATTAAAACCACTTTCATCCAAATACATATTGTTACACGCAATATATTTATTTGAGTCTACAAGTTCAATTCTAAGTTTTCATAAACAAAATAAAATTGGAACAAAGTAAAAAAATTGAATTTTAGGTTTAGATGTAGAAATTCAAACATAAATGCCAATTTCGAAGTGTATATGAACCTTAAAGTATGTGTCTTTTAAATCCACTATTTTCGATTTGGATCCCGTTTCGATTTAAAATTTGAAGATTACGATTTACGATTTGAATCTTATCTTGACAACCTTGTTAAATTTGTTAACGGTACCAAGTTCAAATCAAAACATAGGAAATTAAAAATCAAACGCCCTTGTAAGTTTTAATTTATGGATTCCTAGAAGGTTTGATAATAATTAAAATGCAAAATATATTGATAATTTTATTAATAAAGTTTGTTTATTTGATGATTATATTTTAAAAGGACATTCATACTCTTCACGAGTTCGGCTTCCCAAAACATGACCTCATGTATCGAAAACAAAACAGGATACTGATGCGTGTATTTTCTATTTTCCAGATATAGAAAAATAGATACCGAGCAAGATTATATATACAAGGATGATGGTGAATTGGACATAATTCAAAAGGATATATTATTTGCATCAAAAAGTCGGTAACTCCAAAATTTTCTCTTATTTTAAGTAATTTGCTACATGCTTCATATTGATTTTGATTTCCCTTCGAGAGTCCTATTTGTATATACATTTATCTCTATAAACAAACTCTGAACATATTGTCTAGCTGTGCTTAGATGATTATTTTACCCTTTTTGCTGATGGCAAAGGAGAGAAGAATGTATCAATATACTAGGCAAAATGATAAAGGGGACTGCATAGAGTTAAGTGGAAACAAATATAAAAATATTATATTTTATCTCTCATATATTTATATGGTTGTCACATAAAAAAAAGATTGTTAGTACCATAACCCTAGGTATTGATTTCGATGACAACAACCATATAAATATTACTACCAACGTTCTCTAAGTTGTGCAATTGTTTTAAATATACTTATAAAGACATTTACTGTAACGACCCGTGTTCTACACATCATAGGATTGTAGAATATTTATTTCTTTCCCATGAGAAGTTGTATGGTCATGTAACTTTGGGAAACATTTATTAGAGTCATTTCCCCTGTTCATGATTTTTGTCGATTTTTAAATGACCATTTTGCCCCTAGTCAGTACTGTTTTGGCCATAACTTTTGATCGAAAAAGAATTTTGACCTGAAACCACTTCCATTGGCTTCAAATGATGGTTTACCTTTCCGTAGAGTGGTCACATGTGGAAAACGGACTTACCGTTTGGGCTGTAGGGCTGAATTAAGTTTCAGAAGTAGAAAAACTGCATAATTGGGCTAAACCGGGTAGTTAGCAATTGGGCCCATAAGGGGATTTCGGGATTGGGGCTATATGAGGGCTGATTAGGGTTAGAAAACATCCTTTTAGTCATTTTTCCAGCCACCACTTCATTTCATAGAACCTTATTAATGGCCTCCAACCTCTAAATCACTCCAAACCACTCCAAACTTGAAGAAAAGAGATTAGCAACAACAAATTAAGGCAAATCAACACCAAATCGGGATTAGAGCTGCTACAACACCTTGTTATCTTCACCAAATCAGAGATTTATTTCAGATCTTGTTTTATTTGTGGCTAAGGTGAGTGATTAACTTGCTTTTTGCACTAATTATGGTTATTCAGGGTGATTAGTGCTAATTAGCGTTTTTAAACGAAAATAAATTCTGGAAAAACGTTTATAAAATCTTAAATAATGTTTTAGACCTCTGATATGAGTTTGGGTTAATTTGGTTAAGTTTTGCTAATCATGTCATTAGTTATGCTCACATATGCTTAAGGGAAAATATGGGGTTTTGGGCATGTTTGATCCATTTTACCATGTCATATTGTTGTTTTGGTGTTTGAGGTCACTTGTATGTGTTGCTATGACTCTATGACATGCTTTGAGATTGATTTCAATAGTTAGAATGGTCGAAAACGCCGTCGAGAGACGTATAAACACTTGTTGGAAAGTCTCAGGAAAACTGCAGGTTTTCGGAGCGGATCGGAGGAGGGGCTCGGATCGGAAATGGCGATTGGGCAAAGACTCCGAACCGAACCGGAGATTGGTGCGACGCATTTGGCAAAAAGGAAGGCCATGTGTGTGGAACTGGATCGGATCGGCTGGAGGCAAGGTGAACGGATCGGAGTAGGACTAAGGGACCGGATCGGATTAGAATAGGGGACGGAACAGAACAGGGCAACAGGAATTGGGATCGGATCGGAGGGAAACAACGGACCGGAATATAAGAAATAGGATCGGATCGGCATAGGGGGACGGAACCAGATAAGGTAACCAAAGCTGGAGCGAAGAATAGAAGGGTGAAGCAACTCGACCCGACCCGGAGTAGACGCCCGACCCGACCCGATGTACACTGGGGCAACCTGAAGGATTTCGACCCGAACTGGCGTAGCTTAGGATAACCGACCCGAACCGATGACGATGAATGAGCATGGATCCGAACCGAATCCAAGAGCAAAGAAGGAAGAACCGAACCGATCAGTATTGACCAATAACCCGAGATGCAAAGGTAGTACAAAAGGAAGTTAGAACCACTTACCAATGGATTTGTGCTTAGCGTTGGTAATAAGTTCACTTCATGATTGGACTTTGCTGCGGGACGTGTGCTAAGGAGTTGTCGATGTCCATGACTTTGGATCACTAGGTGTTGGAGGTAGAGAGACAAACTCGGGCTTTGGATATGGTGCGACTAGGGAGCTACCTACCAATGGAGTGGGGTCATGGAAACGTTGGGCGTGATCCCATAAGTATGGCGTTGGTGGTAGTAGGAATGTACATAGTCGTACAAAGTCGAGTTCTGTCGTTTTAGTAAAGTGCTCTAGTGATCGAAGAAGTGGATGTCGTATGCTTTACGCACTGAGTGAGAGATGTGAGGATGGTTGCTATGCTTGATTGTTTGACATACACATCCCCACCCCCGTATATTTACACACCATATGTTAGTGACATCTTAGAGTATTGTGCCGTGTAGTACTAACTCTTTGATTGCAGGTCCAGGTTCAGGTATGACTTAGTATACCTGTTATTATTCTGTTTATGCTTGCTACCACTCATACCAGACTGATGTCTGACCCAGAGTTTTATGTTTCTTCTTATTACTCTGGGTGCTCACACGAGCAGACTAGAGACAGGGATAGCTGGTAGTGCACTTGGTAGATGGACTGAAGACGAGCAGGAGGCTCCACGTATGATATATAGTTATTCTCCCTGTGTCGTGATCGGTATCTACTTTGGGCATTAGTAGCATACCTATTTTGCTTATCTTAGAGACAGTATTTTGAAGTTGTAATAAGCTGTATTTGATATTTCCGCTACTCTGATGATGTTAGTTCAAGTTTTCAGCTTATGCACTGTCTCATCTGTTTTATGTCAAGTATATGTTGGCTATTATATTTTATTCCATGCGCTGTGAGACATATTACAGGTTCTTTATTTGGTTCATCTTCTTTCTTTCTCTTCTTTGGCGACCGTCCCATGCCAATTGGACATGTGTACAGCGCACACTTGGAGTAAACGTCGGTTGGTGTGGGGCGGGTCGTCACATATGGTATCAGAGCTCTAGGTTGCGTAATTCACCTAGGGAAAGACACTAGGGAGAGATAGTACGTATATGAGAGCGCGTATTTGTGATTATTTTGGTTTTCGAAAGCTATATCTATATATAGTATTAGTATAGTTAAGAGTGAAGTCGCATTGCACTGCACTGGCACCACTATGGAGATGGTTAATCGTTTTCTCTTTAACAGATTTGACGATGAGCCGAGGAAGAGGTGCTGGTAGAGGGACTAATAATGGGAATCCCCCTGACATGAGGGTCATGTTTACCAACCTCATGAGAGAGATGCTTGTGGATATTCAGAGGGAGGCTCCTAATGTTGCCAATGCTGGAGGTGCAGCGGTGCAAGCGCCTAGGGTCGATTTCGCCAAGCTGAGTAAGGATTACACTAATCTTGGTGGAAAGCCGTTTCACGGAACAGAGTCGGCCACGGATGTTCAAGATTGGTTGGATAGTTGCGACCGTATCTTCGACGATTTGGGTATCGAGGATGCGATGAAGAGAAGGCTTGCGTCTCGTCAGCTGCAAGGACGAGCGATGAATTGGTGGAATGCTATTAGGGCAGCCACACCAGAAGATCAAGTTACTTGGGATCAGTTTAAAGCTCGCTTTAGCGACAAGTGTATCCCAGCTGCCCAGAAGTCGGAATTGTTTAGGAAGTTCTTGGAGCTTAAGCAGAATGGAAGGGCAGTATCGGATTATGTTGCCGAGTTCGACACTTTGTCGAAGTATGGGTTATCTCTAATCGATACTCCCGAAAAGAAAAATGAGAAGTTCATCACTGGTTTGGATGAATACTTAGGGGAGAGGCTGATAAATCACATCGATGAGACGTTTGAGTCGATCGTGGGAAAAGCTTTGAGGTCAGAAAGCCTTTACCCTAAGTCGAAGACTGGAGTTGTTGCTGCATCTGCTGAAGAGTCAAAGCCGCAAGCAAGCGGTGGAGGCAAGAATAACTCTCAGAATAAGAGGAAGCAGAACCAAGCTAAGGATGGCCAGAAGAAAAGCAGGAAAGAAGTCGAGTGCTTCAAATGTGGAAAGAAGGGCCATTATGCAAGGGAATGTAGGGCCAAGACAGTGGGAAAGAAGTGCTTTAACTGTGGCCAGGAGGGACATTTTAAGGATAAGTGTCCACAACCTCTGAAGGAGAATCAGATTGTGAAAGCATATGCCATCAATGCTGTTCCTTCTTCGTCGAATGCCCCAACTGCGGCGGAGAAAGGAAAGGGAGTCGTCATTCAAGGTATGCTTTCCGTTTATGATCTTCCTGTTAGAGTTTTGTTCGATACCGGGGCTTCCCATTCCTTCATATCTAGTGACCTGGTAGATAGGTTGGGATTGGAACCCGAGTTAGTCGATAGACCATTAGCTGTGACGAACCCGATTGGTGGTTCAACAAACCTCAGTATGATCTGTCGTAATGTGGTCTTATCGAGTCATGGATGTATGTTTGTTTGTGATTGCTTTGTTTTGGGCTTTACTGGGTATGGCATTATTTTGGGAGTCGATTGGCTTCAAAGATACGGGGTGGTGGTAGACTGTGAGGGCTTTTTGGTGACAGTTAGGGCGGATGATGGGCGGAGGGTAGTGTTTGGTAATCTACCCTGTGATGGGGTAATGGCTAGTTTTGTAAATTCCCTCGACATTCCGCATGATGAGTTATCAGGTTTGCCCGTGGTTGGCCAGTACCCGGATATCTTCGAGGAAGTGACCGGACTTCCACCACACCGAGAGATTGAGTTCCGTATTGATTTAGTGAAAGATGCCAGACCTATAGTGATGCCACTTCGTCGTATGGCACCACGAGAACAGCGTGAGCTCGAGGTGCAAGTTAGCGATCTTTTGAAGAAGGGATTTATTAGAAGAAGTGTTTCCGAGTGGGGAGCACCAGTTGTGTTTGCTACTAAGGCAGATGGTTCCCTTCGATTGTGTGTGGACTATCGTGAGTTAAATAAGGTGACGAGGAAGAATAAGTATCCTCTACCACGGATAGATGATTTATTTGATCAACTGGAAGGAGCAAGAGTGTTCTCCCAATTGGACCTCGCGACAGGATTTCATCAGCTCCGTGTAGCAGCTGATAGTATAGCTAAAACGGCATTTAGGACGCCGTCTGGGTTTTATGAGTGGTTGGTCATGCCATTCGGGTTGACCAATGCACCAGCATACTTCGTGGATCTTATGAATAGAGTATTCAGAGACCAACTGAATAAATTTGTTCTTGTGTTCGTAGACGATATCCTTGTTTACTCGAGGACAGAAGAGGAACACAAGGAACATTTGAGAATTGTGTTGGAGGTGTTGAGAAGACACCAACTGAAAGCGAAATTCTCTAAGTGTCATTTTTGGAGGAGAGAAGTGAGATTCTTGGGCCATGTTGTTACAGAGAATGGTATTGCCGTGGACCCTGCAAAGGTGGCTACGGTACAAGATTGGTCTACACCCAAGAATGCAACAGACGTAAGAAGTTTCTTGGGGTTAGCTGGATATTATCGTAAATTTATCAAAGACTTCTCCAAGACAGCGGCGCCGTTGACCCAGTTGACTAAGAAGAATCAAGCCTTCGTTTGGGACGGAGGGTGTGAAAATGCATTCAGGAGTCTAAAGGAAAAGTTGACGCGTGCGCCAGTGTTGGTCATTCCTAAGGGAAATGAAGAGATGACGGTATACACGGATGCTTGTGGTACCGGACTGGGTGCGGTATTGATGCAAGGAGGTAGGGTTGTAGCTTATGCCAGTCGACAGCTAAAGCCACATGAGAAGAAGTATCCTACCCATGATTTGGAATTGGCAGCGATTGTATTTGCGCTGAAGATGTGGAGACATTACCTTTTGGGAGAAAGATTTGAGCTGTTTACCGATCATAAATCGCTAAAGTATCTCTTCTCTCAGAAAGATCTGAATCTCCGTCAGCAGAGATGGTTTTGATATCGCGTATACACCTGGGAAGGGTAATGCGGTAGCCGATGCCTTGAGTAGGAGACATGCCAGCATAGGGGCAATGTTTCTTGAATGGAAGCAGCTGGAGTATATCGCGGGGTTTGATTTCAGACCAAGGTGCGAATTGGATCCAGTTATGCTAGCTAGCTTGACGATCAGACCCACTTTGATGGAGCGGATTGGTTCTAGCCAGAGGAACGATCCTAACCTATTAGAAATCATCTCCAAGTTAGAGATGGGTACCGAAGAGGAGATGAATGTGTATGGGCTTGATCGAGATGGATGGCTTCGGAAGAATGGAAGACTAGTTGTGCCCAACGTGAATGGCTTGAGAGATGAAGTGCTTAGAGAATGTCATCACTCAAAACTGACTATACATCCCGGTGGTAATAAGATGTATCGAGACATGAGACAGACTTACTACTGGGAAGGGATGAAAAGAGACGTTGGGAAGTTTATATCCAAATGCATGAATTGCCAGCTAGTTAAAGCCGAGCAAAAGAAGCCTAGTGGGTTGATGCAACCATTAGAAATTCCCGAATGGAAATGAGAACAAGTTTCGATGGATTTCATCGATGGTTTACCGAGGACTAGATCGGGACATGATAGCATTTGGGTAATTGTGGATCGACTGACCAAGAGTGCAAGATTTATACCAGTTAAGTCGAACAGAACGGCAGCTAAGTTAGCAGAACTATATATGAAGTGGGTGGTGAGATTTCATGGAGTACCCAAAGGCATTGTGAGTGACCGAGATCTGTTGTTTACTAGTGGATTTTGGAAGAGCTTACAAGAGGCTTTAGGATCAGAATTACATCTCAGTACCGCATATCATCCTCAAACCGATGGTCAGACAGAGAGGGTGAATCGGATATTGGAAGATCTCTTAAGGGCTTGTATATTGGATTTCGGTGGAGCATGGGATGACTATTTGCATCTAGTGGAGTTTGCATATAATAATAGCTACCAATCCAGTATTGGTATGGCTCCATATGAAGCTTTGTACGGAAGACCGTGCAACTCACCATCATGTTGGATAGAGACTGGCGAGAAGTTTGTGCTTGGACCAGATGTGGTGAGAGAAACCTCCGATAAGATCAAGATCATCCAGCAACGAATGAAAACTGCTCAGGATAGGCAGAAAAGCTATGCTGATAAGAGGAGAAGAGACTTGAAATTCTCCGTTGGTGACTTGGTGTTTGTCAAAATCTCTCCGTTGAAAAGCGTGATACGATTTGGTAGGAGAGGCAAGTTGGCACCAAGATTTGTGGGTCCTTTCCAAGTTCTCGAGGAAGTTGGGAATTTGGCGTATAGAGTTGGCTTACCAGAGAAAATGGCAGAAGTTCACAATGTGTTTCATGTTTCCCAACTAAGGAAGTTCGTTCACGACTCAAATGTGACTATTTCACCTGATCAGTTAGAGGACTTCGAAGTAGAACCTGAGGCGGTTGAGAACCGCAAACCGATTCGTATTGTGGGGCATGATACGAAGCAACTTCGAAGAAAGTCGGTGAAGCTAGTCAAAGTTCAGTGGGGCGAGGACGAAAATGATTGTGTTTGGGAGACAGAGGAGAGCATTAGAAAGGTTTATCCAGAACTCTTTGCCTGGTAAGATTTACTTTGCGATTTAGTTATTCCGCAAGCTAGGATAGACTTGTTTTGCATGTTTGATGGTTGTTTTATGATTGATAGGCATGCGGGACACTTGTGTGTGTTTTGATTAGGGAATTTCGGGGGCGAAATTTCTTAAGGGGGGGAGAGTGTAACGACCCGTGTTCTACACATCATAGGATTGTAGAATATTTATTTCTTTCCCATGAGAAGTTGTATGGTCATGTAACTTTGGGAAACATTTATTAGAGTCATTTCCCCTGTTCAAGATTTTTGTCGATTTTTAAATGACCATTTTGCCCCTAGTCAGTACTGTTTTGACCATAACTTTTGATCGGAAAAGAATTTTGACCTGAAACCACTTCCATTGGCTTCAAATGATGGTTTACCTTTCCGTAGAGTGGTCACATGTGGAAAACGGACTTACCGTTTGGGCTGTAGGGCTGAATTAAGTTTCAGAAGTAGAAAAACTGCATAATTGGGCTAAACCGGGTAGTTAGCAATTGGGCCCATAAGGGGATTTCGGGATTGGGGCTATATGAGGGCTGATTAGGGTTAGAAAACATCCTTTTAGTCATTTTTCCAGCCACCACTTCATTTCATAGAACCTTATTAATGGCCTCCAACCTCTAAATCACTCCAAACCACTCCAAACTTGAAGAAAAGAGATTAGCAACAACAAATTAAGGCAAATCAACACCAAATCGGGATTAGAGCTGCTACAACACCTTGTTATCTTCACCAAATCAGAGATTTATTTCAGATCTTGTTTTATTTGTGGCTAAGGTG
Organism: Allium sativum; assembly: GCA_030737875.1. Lineage (NCBI taxonomy): Eukaryota > Viridiplantae > Streptophyta > Magnoliopsida > Asparagales > Amaryllidaceae > Allium > Allium sativum. Next base: position 245,057,961 of record CM060912.1, on the reverse strand, counting down.
AGTGATTAGCTTGCTTTTTGCACTAATTATGGTTATTCGGGGTGATTAGTGCTAATTAGCGTTTTTAAACGAAAATAAATTCTGGAAAAACGTTTATAAAATCTTAAATAATGTTTTAGACCTCTGATATGAGTTTGGGTTAATTTGGTTAAGTTTTGTTAATCATGTCATTAGTTATGCTCACATATGCTTAAGGGAAAATATGGGGTTTTGGGCATGTTTGATCCATTTTACCATGTCATATTGTTGTTTTGGTGTTTGAGGTCACTTGTATGTGTTGCTATGACTCTATGACATGCTTTGAGATTGATTTCAATAGTTAGAATGGTCGAAAACGCCGTCGAGAGACGTATAAACACTTGTTGGAAAGTCTCAGGAAAACTGCAGGTTTTCGGAGCGGATCGGAGGAGGGGCTCGGATCGGAAATGGCGATTGGGCAAAGACTCCGAACCGAACCGGAGATTGGTGCGATGCATTTGGCAAAAAGGAAGGCCATGTGTGTGGAACTGGATCGGATCGGCTGGAGGCAAGGTGAACGGATCGGAGTAGGACTAAGGGACCGGATCGGATTAGAATAGGGGACGGAACAGAACAGGGCAACAGGAATTGGGATCGGATCGGAGGGAAACAACGGACCGGAATATAGGAAATAGGATCGGATCGGATTGGCATAGAGGGACGGAACCAGATAAGGTAACCAAAGCTGGAGCGAAGAATAGAAGGGTGAAGCAACTCGACCCGACCCGGAGTAGACACCCGACCCGATGTACACTGGGGCAACCTGAAGGATTTCGACCCGAACTGGCGTAGCTTAGGATAACCGACCCGAACCGATGACGATGAATGAGCATGGATCCGAACCGAATCCAAGAGCAAAGAAGGAAGAACCGAACCGACCAGTATTGACCAATAACCCGAGATGCAAAGGTAGTACAAAAGGAAGTTAGAACCACTTACCAATGGATTTGTGCTTAGCGTTGGTAATAAGTTCACTTCATGATTGGACTTTGCTGCGGGACGTGTGCTAAGGAGTTGTCGATGTCCATGACTTTGGATCACTAGGTGTTGGAGGTAGAGAGACAAACTCGGGCTTTGGATATGGTGCGACTAGGGAGCTACCTACCAATGGAGTGGGGTCATGGAAACGTTGGGCGTGATCCCATAAGTATGGCGTTGGTGGTAGTTGGAATGTACATAGTCGTACAAAGTCGAGTTCTGTCGTTTTAGTAAAGTGCTCTAGTGATCGAAGAAGTGGATGTCGTATGCTTTACGCACTGAGTGAGAGATGTGAGGATGGTTGCTATGCTTGATTGTTTGACATACACATCCCCACCCCCGTATATTTACACACCATATGTTAGTGACATCTTAGAGTATTGTGCCGTGTAGTACTAACTCTTTGATTGCAGGTCCAGGTTCAGGTATGACTTAGTATACCTGTTATTATTCTGTTTATGCTTGCTACCACTCATACCAGACTGATGTCTGACCCAGAGTTTTATGTTTCTTCTTATTACTCTGGGTGCTCACACGAGCAGACTAGAGACAGGGATAGCTGGTAGTGCACTTGGTAGATGGACTGAAGACGAGCAGGAGGCTCCACGTATGATATATAGTTATTCTCCCTGTGTCGTGATCGGTATCTACTTTGGGCATTAGTAGCATACCTATTTTGCTTATCTTAAAGACAATATTTTGAAGTTGTAATAAGCTGTATTTGATATTTCCGCTACTCTGATGATGTTAGTTCAAGTTTTCAGCTTATGCACTGTCTCATCTGTTTTATGTCAAGTATATGTTGGCTATTATATTTTATTCCATGCGCTGTGAGACATATTACAGGTTCTTTATTTGGTTCATCTTCTTTCTTTCTCTTCTTTGGCGACCGTCTCATGCCAATTGGACATGTGTACAGCGCACACTTGGAGTAAACGTCGGTTGGTGTGGGGCGGGTCGTCACATTTACGGAGATAAACAACAACTCGTGGGAGGGAATGTGGTTTGTCAGAGCAATAAGAGCAATAGAAGCACAAAACTAATTCAAAAAGAATGTTGAGAGGACCGACATAGGTATTTGAAGTGACGAGTAATTTGTTGAGTCTTAGATTTTCTTGTTAAGGGCCCCATGACAAATATAATCGAAGCACATCAACCATTAAACTCAACTAAGTCACAAAAATCCACAGACAAGAGATGATTTTGAAATTTGCAACACTTATTGGTATTGTCTTCCCTTTAAAAACCCATGTATGTCAACATATGATGCTCTAGTATGTCGACATATATGTCATTGGTCAGTTTTTTAAATTTCAAATTAAAGCATTTTCCCACGACCTTTTGTCCAAAAGACATAAAGCCTTTGAAAAACAAATTTTCTAACCAATTATCTATTCTTTTTCGTACTCTTTCTCTTTCATTCTTTTTTAAGAAAACTCCATTGAATTCTCTCTCAATATCTTTGCAAATCGATACTATTTCATTCAATTCTTCACCGATTTATAAACCACGTCTCTCTTTGATTTCATCATATTGCTCAAAGAATTCAAATATATATTGCTATTGAATGTCTATAGGATCATTGTATCAAATCTGCAAGAATCCATATTGAAGATACGACTATGTCATAGTGTTGTTTGTGAAAATGAGAATGTGTTTTTGTAGCCTGTGAAATTAAAAAGGGCAATCTTGTAACTCGTTGTAGCTCTTGAAATCAAAATTCTAAAGGCGTTTTTGCCATCCGTAGAAAGCAAGTAGTTATTGTGAAATTTTGCACAATGAAATGCAAGACTGGATGTATGATAAATTAATCCGAACTAGTATAAAATTCGAGTGTTTTTTTACTTTACTGCATTTCACATTATTACTTCTTTCTGTTTGCAGTTTGAGTAGATATAGTGTTAAATTTATAAGTTAGTTTAATAGATTTGGAATGTACAGTTCACTCCTCTAATGTTCAAATAGCCTTATCCATATTCCGCAAACCAACATTCCCATTAGTAGAACATGTATAAGAGAACACGCCAAAAATGTTTATACAAATTGTATAATGAGCTGAAAGGTAACATTCCACTATAAGTATTTTACATATTGGTAGGGTCAAACTGTAAACTTGGCAAGATAAGTAGGTATTGGGTTCGGCTCTGTTTAAGAGTTGTTTGCCCAAAAAAATTATGCAGCTACAAGAAAAAGAAAATTGCTTATACAACCAGTATACTATCAACTTTATCTCAATGAGTCACAACAAAAGACTTCATTTTTTCTAGTGTTCAAATAAAAGAATATTATCAAGCCATTACAAAATAAAATATGCCAATCAAACCACCAGCGTTCTCCAAAATATTCTTTTTCCACGCAAATCAAGTTACAATTTTATTTTTACTGAGAAAATTATTGTTTTTAAATACATCTTTAAAACATCAATTTTAGAAAAATAAGTTACTCAGAGATATCCTGAGATGTACTTTAAGACTCAAACTGTCAATATGAGATATACACCCGAGATGCACTCATTTCATCTGATATCTTCTCTAATACGAGATAGTTGTGTGAAAATTCCAAGAGAAAGCATGATCGAAATCTAAGATTTAAAACTTCGACATTCGATGAAGCCTACGAAACAACAATACTACAGTTGAAGTTTAGTGATTTTCGTAAGCGCAAGATTTTCCCTTTTGTTAGACAATTCCTCCATCTAATTTTACTCAACTTTCCCTTTTGTTATAACTCATTACCATATGTACCTACTTAAACATGCATCTCCTTATTGATCAATGTATCACTTAATGGTTTACTGTAATTCTCTAAGACACTTTAATACAAGTGAATATTAGGATTAGATCCTTAAAATCAAACTTAATACACAAATTCTTTCCCCAAAAAAAAAGTTGTAAATTAGCTCCCTTTGTTCAGTTAATAATTGCGGACATTTATGCAATTATATTGAAAAATTGCAGAAATGTATGCAATTATTCTATGAATAATTGCAAATATTTCCGTATTTTTTTGATGAATAATTGTGGAAATTTTCATTGAATAATTGTCGAAACTTCCCCAATTTTTTGATATAATTGCATAAATGTCGGCAATTATTCACTGAATAGTTGCATAAATTTACACAATTATTAATTAACTTAATTCTAGGGAGGTAATTTACATATTTTTTTGGTAAGGTTGTTTTGTTTAATTTGAAATTTAATAGGGACTTTAATAAAATGTTCTTCAATATAATTCAAGGAGTTTGGATCAGTGACTTTATATGTATAAATAGGTTGTATTGTTCTAGTAATAATTGCTCATCAAAAGTAAATGACAAGAAAAAAGAAGCTTAAATATCAAATTAGTCTCAAAGGTTTAATTATTCCATGGACACAAAATAAGGTGTTTTAATGAAAATTTACCCTTTCCAGCAGAAACACAAAAGAAACAACCTTATTTTCTATGTATATCTCCCAATTAAATAAACTAAGTTGGTGCTTAAGGCTTCTCAGTATTGTTATAGCGATGATGACGATGGCAGCAGCATAATGTTAATGTGAATGGAGAAAGAAAATTACATTAAAGATGAGATCTTTGTTTTCGGAAATGAGAGACATGCCACCTCTGAAATTTACGGCCCATATTAATACCATAACAACCGCAGCCATGCCAAAGATCCGTACCAACATGATGATTGGGAATCGTACTACTGGGGATATAGCCATTTTTTTCCTGTCCTATTCGATAGGTAGATATATTTTTCCCACCTGTGATTTTGTAATCTTGAAAGCCTCAGAATCTGCAGAAAAGAATTAAACAAAAAAAGTAAGCATTCAGATCATGCTGATGTGAAACCTGTGAATAATAGCTGCAAAGAACATTGTTTAAAATTTGAAATATAAGTAGTAATAATAATAATAATCTCTGCCTTTTAAGTAAAAACCAACTAACAATTAATTCAAAATTTGTGAAGAAAGTAGTGATATGACAACAACAAAAAACTGATAAAATTAGCATTTTTTCAAAATATACTTGTTACCATGTTCTTATTTAGGGACCCAAATGAAGCATGATTAAGTCGTTTCTCACTATTTTCTTAACCGCTTTACTTTCATATCGCATAGATGAGGATTTTGGTCATTTCTCTAAATCAAAAATCTGGTCAGGGGTAATAATCCTTAACTCGGTTTTCTAAAGCAAAGATGACATATATTTTTAATATCTCTATTGCTAAATAAACCAGGTTCAGTGCACACGGCAACATACGCCATAGATCCTAACCACATAAATATTTACCCCCCGTTTACTCCCGTCGATTTGACAGATGTAATTAGCTGATTTCAATTTGCCTGTTCTTCTAACACATTCCGTTTATATATGTAGACAAGTAATGGAGATATCCTCATCACCTAATACCCAGTTCATAAAAAAAAGGTCATATGTACCCCCAATTTCTATGGTACATAATGCATTTTTACCTAAAAATCAGACATGCAGATTACGCTAGTCGAGATCACTAACTAGGCAGATTAAAAAGGTGTTTCATGACAAATCGGTTTTGATGCGATGTTGTCGACTCCCTTCAAGATGTTAATGCTAAAGCCCCAAATATCCAAAATCAGCAAAGTAATTTGCACAATCACATTTACCACAAATAAATTAGAATATATAAGATCACTTGAAAACAATTGAAATAAGCTAACATTTATCGGAAAAAATAAAAACAGATACCAGGACACGCTCTCAAGTACATTGCACATTAAATAGATAACAACGGAAGTAGTAATCTTCCCTTGGAGAATAATTGAACAGAATATACAGTTCCAAACAATAAAGCAGACGAATATCAATCTAAAATCAATCTTTTTTTTTAATCCAATATCAATCAATCACATGAGCCAAGGCTCTTATTCCAATATAGTGATAAAATGAATCAATTCTACAAAACAAATCCCTTCCAGCCAAACAAACAAAATGTACCGGCATTTACTGGAATTAATTGATACATATTTATCTCTCGAACAACATACGTCGATACGTCGATTTACTGCAAAATCAACAAAAACTAACCAATACGATTGGGAGGTGGGGGCCGGACTTACCAGAATCAGCAAGAGAGCAGAGATTCAGTCTGGAGTGTGAAATGTAATGTCTGACTTTCCTTGTTCTGACCACAGTAGCCGCAGCTGTGTATTTAAAAGTATTTGGGCTCCTCAAGTAACTGGCCGAAATAAAGGTTACTGGGCTTAATTCTCTTCAAAATTGAATCCACTAAAACTAGTTTTTTCGGAATTCTTATTGACATTCCAAGTTTTGTCAAGAGGAGGCTTTTTCTAAAAAAATACATCATCATGTTTTAAATTGTTAAGGGGCACACAAACATATTTTTTCAGACTAGTCCATCTTCCACTATTACCCCATCCAAGTCAACATAAGACCGAATAAATCAAGTTAGAGCGAGAAACCCTAGATCATTCAAAAAGAAACTAAGCCCGACTGGGATCAAAATCTTCCAGAAGAACGTGAAATATTGCTCCAAATCGGATCCTAAGTGGAGAAAGTGATGCAAAGGTGTACTCGTTCAACTCTTTGCTTGTAGGGTTTATCATTTCTTTGTTTATGGTTTATCGTTTCTTTATCCAGAATCAATGACGCTGTTTTCACTTCTGTTCGATTGATCGTGGTTGATATGCAAAAAATTGTGGTAAATGGGTAACACAGAGTAGGCATGCCCAAAAAAAAAAAAAAAATCGATACCTACCCGCCATTTGATACATTTTTATTCGATAAGGGTTCAACGAAGTTGGTGTATGCTGGGGAATTGTTAAATTTGGCAGAAGATTTTCGTATTGTATTTTATTTTTCGAAATGTATGCGTCGAGTTGATCTTTTTTGTTCATTGTTGCCTTGCCGGTTATGTTCACATATAACTTAGAGAGAAAGTCATCAAATTTCATTTGTAAATTATTTGATTCTAACTAGAAGGAGAATTCTAGTTCTCTACTATAATAAAGGGCACAAAACAAAGTTCACAAGAAGTTCACATTAATTCATTGCAGGTTCAAACTCAATTTACTGCATGTCAATTCAATGCAAGTTCAAAAAAATTCAATGCAATGTCATTTCAAATTCAGTCACTGCAAGTTTAAATTAATTCAGTGCAATGCAAGTTTTAATCAGTCAAATGCTGCGCAAGTTCATATTAATTCAATGCAAGTTCATATTAATTCAATGCAAGTTCAAATTAATGTAGTCAATAGTTGCATTCAAATTTCTATTCAACAATTCTTACCGTTGTTATTAGTAAAGAAAAATCAAATGCTTACAGTGGTATTATCCATTTTGTAGTAAGAAAGCACAAGCCGAATCAAGTAGTTGAGTTCCTCCAACGGCCTCAAACCGGAAACAGTTAGCGTAACGACCTGAAAACTTAGAACCAATTTAAAATTTCCAAATTTCATAAAGATTAGAATTAATTTGGATTTGGGCAGGAATAAAATTGAAATAGTTCAAAAAGAATGAATTTTGGATTAAAAATAGTACTTTTACAAAAGAAGTAGTAGCTAACGAACTTGAATTTCGATGGAATCAGTTTCATTAAATCCAAAATGATGGAATTAGGTAACCAACCAAGTTACGTCAAAAATGACATCCATTAGATATGTTAAATTCACAAAAGATTCAAAATTTGAACTAAAAACGGACGATTTTGAGGATATCTTGAGAACGGAATATCGCTAGATCATGAGACCACCTCCATTGGATCCGGAATAGTGAATTTTAGTACTCATGGAAGTTTGCGAAAAACGACATCCGTATGGGGAAAAGAAAAAATAAAAAGCCAAAATTTGAACTAAATTTTGACGGTAATTGGAATTTGACAGTGCTAACGGCAAAACTGGAACATGAGACCTATCTAGAAAAATTTAGAACATAGAATATTAGCTATGTATGAAGTCTGGGGAACTCCCGTATCGAATATAGAAAGTTATTAAGAAAACAAAATTAAAATACATTATTTGAAAATCCAAACGAACTCCAATGTTTGGTTTGAACACACAGGAATGAAGTACATTAGAAACCAGACAATATGGTTGAAGAATTTCTGAAAACCGTTATCGTCTGATACTCCAATTCGAGGCCGGAAGGTGCTTGAGAAAGCACACTTTACTATTCATAAGTGGATAAGCATGAAACTCTAGGTTTAATCCTAACCACACATTTTCTACCCTTGGATTTAAGACACATAAGCAATCCACCCCCTTTTCACCCTTATAAATACCCACCACCCTTACCTTCTTCACCATCCCGTTCCCTTTCTTCCCTTGAAAATCTTCTTATTCCTGGCCCTCCCTAAGCTCATGGCCATGGCCGAAAATCATTAGTAAAAAAATAGAAAAACAAAAAAAGCAAAGGAAAAGGAAGAAAAGGAAAAAGGAGGGCAAGACTAGGAGCCAGGGAACCTTAGGCAAAAGCTTGGACTTCACGGGGTGAGAAAAACTGAACTTTTAAATGGTTTTGTTGCTTGATTTAATGATTGCATGCATGATATTTGTTATGATGGATGATGGTTGTGTAGTTTATAACACACAAACAATTAAGCGTTAGTGTTATAACGCTTGTGCACGGTTATTATTTAATTATGTTAATGATGCTTGCTATGAATGTTTATAATGGTTGTTGTTTCGCACACACCATGACACATCAATTATGGTATTACATTGGTGATCGGCAAATCTCCTTCGTAATTAGAAGCAATATTTTTTAAGTTGAAGGATAATAATTTATGATAAAGTCTCTTTAAATGAATAAATAAATACCGGAACATTCAAGGATGACAGAGAAGATAGTGTCTAGGCTTGGGTTTGGAAAATATAGTTTCCTGCTCTCCCTGGCTATCCCTAACTGATCCGACGGATGGAATGGATAATTAAAATCTAATTTGAAATTATTTGAGATTAGAAATAAATTGGAATTTAATTTATTAAGAGAAAAATAAAAGTTGGATGTTAAAAACCAAAATAATTTAGAAAGTCAATTTAATTTTTAAATGGTTTATATAAGTATATAATGGTTTTCAAAGGTAATTCGAAGTATCGCAGAATAATTTTATTTGCGGTCAAAATAGAGTTTATCGCACAACGACAATTCGTGTATTTTGTTTACAAATATAAATACTTATAACTTTTGCAATTTAAAACAGATTTCCACGAAACAAAGTACGTTTGGTTCCTATTTACGAGAGCTTTCAAATGAGTGAAAGCAGATTTTAATTTCGGGTTATAATTTTCAAGTTATATTTAAAACCATTTTGAAAAGGTCGTAGTAAGAACAGTCGTCGGCCATAACTATAAACATCTATTTTAAATGTTTTAAAAATATTGAGAAAAATTTGTAAAATTAGTATAAATTATGTAAAAGTGTTTTGAATTGTAAAGTATAAGTTTTTGCTAAGATAAACAATATTTTGATCAAAGCAGTTATGATAACGGTTTTGTAACGCTTTTGTAACACCTTTGAAACACTATTATAACACTTTCTTTGAAAGCAATCTATTTTGAAGTTTTTAGCCCACGAACTGTATTCCGAACTATAAGTAAATGATTGGTGGAATGTTTTCAAATATTTATAGAAAATGTTTTATATGGAAATTAAATTGATTTATTTGATATTAAAATGGGTTTTTCGATTTTAAATCGTTGGATATGGTTAGAGATAAATCTTCGGATGTTTGATATTAATTCAGTAGATGATGACTCTTACTATTCGAGGAATTTAGAAGGTAGTTCACTGTTATTCCGTTTATAGCATGAGTTGGATACGGAGATTAATATTGAGGATAAGTTGATGGTATTTCTATCCAGATCTAATGTCAAAGAGTTGGATAAATCTTTTAATTAAGATACGGGTTTCCTAATTTGATCGAGATAAGTTGGATAGAAATAATCTTCGGATATTTGATATGAAATTTTGTAGTGTAAACATATACTATTTGAGGAATTTGGAAGATATTGTTATTATATTGTTATTCCTCTTATGGTATTTGTTGATTATGAGAATTGATATCGAACATAAGTAGATACAATCTATGTGTAACTTGTGTTCAATATCAATTGATTTGGGTTTTGTCATGAATGGTATCTTCAATAATGTCATTCTTGAAACCTAATGAGATTGAGTTGTGGAAGTTCATATCGTAATTTGGGATTTAATCAAATATTTGGTGAGAAAATTAGGAGTATGAAATTGGGAAGGAAGTATAATCTTTTGATTAAGATTAAAAGAATTAAATGTTAGAAAATCATTTTAATTGGGAACCATGATTGAAATATGGATTAAGGGTTTTCAAAGGAAATTGGATTTTGATAACGGGTTATCAAACAAAAAATTAGTTAAGACTTTGAGGCTAAATTATCTTTGATTTAAGGGATGTGTTTTAAAAGAGAGGTTAAATATGAGAATGGATTTAAAGAAGTTTAATTTAACAAATCCAAGATGGAATTAGATTTGGCTGAAAGCCTGTGGGTTCCATAATTGTGTTTTCAAAATTGCACTTATTATTTCGAAAGACTGGGACCGGTTGTATGTCCGAAAACCATTCCAAGTAATAATACGATGTTGTGGAGCAATCGAAGACATTGAAGAAGGTATTGAAGACCGGGACCCTTCATATCGTAAGGACGACTTGTTGAATGTCTCGAATGGGTCGCTCCCATTTGCAGATGGATTTATATCAGTTAAGTGGCAAGAAGCCCGAACATATGTGAAGGAATTTCGGATTGTTGTTTCGTTCAGACCCAGAACGAACTTGTATGGATTATGTGTCTGACATTGTAATTGACTGCGTAGCACTGATCTCTGTTAAATATATATATGCTTGGTGGCGGAGAATTTATTTTCTTGCTTAACACCCTTCTCTAATACGTATGAGCTGAGAGGTTATATATTGATGAAAATTAGTGATGTGTAGTGAATGAACAATGTGGCATACTTAAGTTTTGTGATCAGCTATGGATGATCATAACATGGCTTAAATGCGCAGCTTTGTGTTTGACGTGACCTCGCTGACCTCACAACCCGGAATGAGCCAAAACAGGATTATAGACCGCAAGGGTAGGGACTTAACATTCCATCTAGCAAAAAGAAACGCCATGGTATGGAGCCCAGGCATTTACTTATGTGGTTTGTTGAATGAGGCGCCTCGGACTAGGTCAATATACCTAGATGACAGTCTACACACAGACTGAGGGACGTTATGTTCAAGCTGTTACTTTAATCCATGAAGTATGGTGGACCGACCCTGCCGCTCTAAAGGAGCCATACGGGATCCTAGAACCTAGCTGGGGGTTCTGAATCAGACTGGGAAGATCCTTAGCCCAGGTCCATTGATGGAAATACAACTTCCAATACGAAATCCTTTACGATTTTCAGTTGTATACATATGTAGCCAACATAGTGGGATGGGGCACTATGCGAGCTAAGATTTATAAATTTATTTTCGAAAGGATTTTTCTACACCCTAGACATTATTATAATATAAAATGGTTTGGTTTTTAAACTATATCAAGCATGTTTTGCGATTGTAAGGCAAACCTCTATCCTCTGGTGTGCGCTTGCATTGTGTGATGGGACCTGGGGCTTATAGTCATTCATTTTTCTAAAAGTCATGTTTTCAAATTTGTTTCTATGTTTGGTTCTGGTTGCTATGGTTGTGCACGTATCCTTGGGAGGAAACCCATTCCGCGACATGCGGCGTGGTCCTGAGATACCTCATTCAAAATAAGGCTAAGTATAAGATTAGTTATTAAAGTTTTCTCACACCAGTCCCTTGACTGACTCGTAGTTTGTTTTTCCCTTGCAAACTGCGGGTGCCCACAATTTCCACATTGGCAGTCAGTTAGTTTGTTTTTCTGTTTTCGAGATCGGGTTCAAGCTTGAAGACTTGGAGTACCAGAGAGAGTTGTGGTTTCATATGAAGGCCAGACGTACTCTATTATCGGTATATTATGTTAAGTCTTTATGGAGTAATGGTATGTAAAATCAGATTTTGTATTCAAAAATGTTTCTGCTGCAATAACATATTCTTATTATATTTTATCTATTCCGCTGTGAGCTTTGTATTCCGTTGTGTTTGCTCTGATAAACCCTAACGAAACATGTTGTTGCTTACTTTGAATCAACGTGGATTTGGTCAATTTGAAGTGAGTGGGAGTGTAGGTCGTCACAGTTAGTATTGGAAAGATTGAAGACAAAATTGATGAGAAAAGATTAGGCACTGATAGGGATAATAACATTGGAAGTACAAGTAGTGACGAAGACTCTCAATCATACAACTCTGATGCAGATGATGCGGGTGGAGATGAACATGAAAAGAAATATTCAATGATAGTGAGAATGATAGTGAAGAAGAGGAGGAACAGGAAAATGAAGAACAAGTTGAGGGGAATATTGAGGACCAAAATGAGGATAAAACTGAGGATCAACAAGAGCCAAAAGTTGAACTGGAGAGAAGGCAAAAAAGGAAAGTAGGTCATGACTCAAGCTTCAGTTGATAGTGCACAAACCGGACCTCAACCGGCATTGGTTTTTGCTTTTGCAGATCATATATCCAACTCTATTTGGAATGTCAAGGTTGGCTTTGTATAAAATCTTATAAATGATAAATTTATAACTATAAGGAACATGTGTTGATTATCACCTAATTTGTTGTAGGATCTAAGAGAAGAAGCTAGAATTGTAAAGCTTCATAGTCATGTTGGAATACAGAAACGTTGGGATTTAAGCAAGGAATGTGAGTTTGTGAAGAACGCAGTGCCAAATATGTATTTGAGAATATAATAAAATGTGTGCTTGAGAAAATTGTGGGTATTAGTATAGATGAAGTTTTTCACATTATCGGGCTTTCTTTGGATGTCAAAGCTGTTACTGGACCACTTAGAGGTTTGAGAGGGATAAGCGATAATGATGTGTATCGGACAAAGTCTTGGTATTGATTTGGATACGATTGACGAGCTCTTAAGTGAGGAGAAAAAAAAGTAAGGTTGGAATGGTTACGAACAACATTTTTTGGTTCTAAAGAACAAGATATTGCAGAGAGGAAAAGACATTTTGCAATTGCTTACCTCATGTATATACCATTGGGGTTTTAGTTTGCAGCGATAAATCCAGCAACAAAGTGCCTGTGCACTTTTTGCAGTGCCTACGTGTTCCAAGACATGTGCATACATATTCATGGGGGGTTGCTTGTTTGTTTTATAACTTGGCCCAAGATACTAGGAAAAACGTGTGGCAAACTGCCTGATGTATGACTCTACTTCTGGTATGTCTTCGCTTTATAATATAATTACGTGTTTTTCCTTCTACTAGTACTTATTGTTTCCTAATTAGGTCTGGATATATAAGCACTTTCCAATATTGAGGCGCCATAATCGGAGTATTGGTGCAGTTATTAGTGAACCCAGTTTGCTTTGTACTTTGCAATGGAACCATGTAACCATCTACCATTGGATTTGGTCACTCTATGGGAGAAGATTGATGACCTTTAAGCCACTGATGTTGTTTGTGATTGTCTAAAAGACATTAGAGAATTGTAACGTCCCGCATTTTGTCGGTTCATATTTGAATATTTAAATCAGTTTAAATATTAAATTCTTGATATAAATGGATTTATATATTAATTAAAATGAAGTTGAACGTATATAAATATATATTAATTATAATCGAGCTCAGAACGACCCTGCAGATTGTAATTTAACGTCCTGAACTTCAACTGAGTGTACCAGACTCGTTTTGAATCGGATTTCTTCGAAACGAGAAACGTTGGAATCTGTTGAACTGTATCTTTCCAACGGAAGTGGAAAATGGAGATTTCGTCGTACAGGCTGCAAGATATGTCCAAATCAAATATTCAAAAAGTCGCTGTAGAGTCGTATATCGACCGTAATGGTTATTTGAATATAACTTGACATCGGTTGCAAATCGGGACAAGGTTCTTTTGAGGCGCAGCGATAATTTAATTTTTAGATTTTACTGTAATTTTTAATTATTTAAATAAACAACTTTTTATTTGGAGTATTTCGCACCCTGTATCGATATTTTGGGATTTCAAAATATGAGTAAATCTACCGGTATTATTATATTTTTGGGATCGTGGCACCTCGCTGGACACGACCATAATTTTACCTCTGTCCATAGCAGTCCGTAAGTGAACGGAGTTTACATGATGGGTACCTTATTTCTTAAGTAAGGGGTAAAGTTTGATTTATATATTATATATATCTTCTGGTACACGTCGGCTCATAACTTAGCAACTAAGGAGTAAAATTTCATTTAATATACTATCCTAGGCTATTAATAAGTCCACATTTACCTTCCTATTTAACGTCCTACACCTGGTCTAAGGCATTGATACATCCATTCATACAGGAAACTAATATAGGTGCATGCTAGGATGGAACATCAAAATTTAAAGCACCATAACCTACCCTATTTCTAAAAGAAGAGCTGCACCCTATGAAGACTTAATTCCTAAGGTAAAAACATCAACAGTGAGCTACATACTATAGAACCAACGTAGACTTACCTTACCCTACACCCTAAAACCAAGACCATCATCCTATGATTTGTACAAAATAATATAATCTAAATATTTAAATACGATAAGTCACTTTCAGAAATCTACCGTACCTAACATATAGCTTAAGGGGAAAGAAACACCGGTGCTTATCAAATTAATTAAGGCATGGGCAGCACGTTCTTTTGGTACAGACATATAACAATAAACAAACATAAGTACCTTCGTTTCTTTCTATATATATGTCTCAAATCTTCCATTCTCCTTCATTCAGAACATGACCATACATGATAACAGAACCCATCATCTTTCAAATTTCGCTACAAGTAAATATAAATCAAATTCCATAATCCTCTTTCACGACTCGATTTCTTCCACTCGCGCTCGATGTTTGTCCAGCGCCGCTATGATCAGGTGTGATGCAGTGGTGACATACATAAAGAAGTTGCGGCATTTCTGGGTTCTGCGTATTTTTCTAAAACTAAAACAGAAGAAAGAGGGCACGAGTTAGTTATACGTGCAGGAGAAGTGACGCATGGAGTAACATGCGTGTAATTAATATGGGAAAGAGGAGTGTTGTGTGTTTTGAAGAATGGGAAAAAGGGAAATGACGCAGTAAGGGAGAAAGGAAGGTTCTCCACTGTGGTTGTACTTTGTAAAGGGGTAGCAGGCGCAGGTCAATACCGTAAGGAGGATAAGAATAAGGGGTACTATCATTCTTCGAAATGGATGTGGCGTTGTCAGGATCTAGGAAGCGTCAGCAAGGAGGAGGTCGTTGGTGTGTGGGTTCTTGTTTGGCTTGGCAGTAGGGCGGACTGTGGTGTTATTTCGAAGTGGGTTACGGGCAAGACAATGTAAAATGGTGAGGTCTTTATGTAATAGGAAGTAGGGGGGACGCAGCAACATGATGCTGCATATATATATATATATATGTGTGTGTGTGTGTGTGTGTGTGTGTGTGATAGGGGTAATGGAAAATAATGTGCGGTCAGGGTTGGATGTGAAGGGAAATGGTGCATGGGGCGTTGAAATTCACAGTGAGGAGTAAAGGCTGTGTATGGTTCGGTGGTTGAGGAGTCTGGAGGGGAGTTCTCAGTTCTGCAATGTTTAAGCAGGGAAGAAGTATGGGTGTCAGAAATCGGAGAAGCTGAGTGGCGGTGCATGCAAGTGCCAGTGACTGTGTTAGCATGAGCTGTAACGCATAGGACATGAGCTCATGGAGTATGGAAAGGGGATATGCTGTACCGAAAAAGACCTTTGATTTGTTTGAGATGGTGAAATAACACTGAAGGAAGAGTAAAAGAAAAGATGCAGGCGATGCATGGAGTTTTGGATTAACAAGGGTTAACGTGAGGACCAACCATTTGGGTGCATACATTTTTAGAAGATGAAATCAAGGTGTCCTGGCGTACTACGTTTGTATATTTAGTGGAAGGAAGATGTGCGTACACAGTAGCAAAAGAAGGCAAATAGCGTCCATATGCGTTAAAGGGGATGGGCCGAGTATCTGTATATGAATCACGAACGACCTACCATGTTGGGATCGTACGGATGAAGATTACGTTCTGGAACTGATTCAGAGTCATTTGGAGCTCGTTTGGATTTAGGCAAAATAAACCGCTCAACCAAATCAGTCGATGCTAATCGTATTTAACGGTTAACGCGCCAAGGTGAGTAAAATCACTAACTCTGATCTATTTTAAAATATTTTAATTATATTTTAATGTTGTTTGAATGCTATGTGATGGTCGATTAGGTAGATTACAATTAATTTGGTTGAATATTATATACCGTTAAATATGCACACATCATCGGTTGGACACTGATTCCATCGATTAGAATACCCCCTAGTATAGAGTTAGTGTAAATTGTGTTGACTGACATCTGTGAATGCGGAAACCGGTTGGAGGAATCCGACCCGATTCCTCGATATTTATATGTATTGTTTGTTTTGTATGCACTGTTTGAACCCGAATTATATTTAAAACCCCATGTGAATATTAATGTTGAACGGATATTCAACATCTGTTCGATAAATAAATAAATGATATCGATTTAGAAAGTGGTGACAGTCAACCGTAAAACCATCATTTTGTTAAAGAGTTGATTGGCCGTCAGGCAAATCAACGAGGTTAATTATAAAAATTATATTTTTATAATTAAAAAGAAGATTTAAATTTATAATAGAAGTTCTATTATAAACCAGTATTTTAGAGTTCGTTTTATAAAATAAATAAAAACGATTGTTGACATTTAAATGAGTTTATAAAGCAGAAATTATCCGACGATTAAATATTTGGATAATAATATTATTAGATTAATTATATTAGTCTAATGTTAAGAAGTAATTAAAATCAGTTAACGAATTTACTGATGGAATGAAGTTGATTAAATCAACTGTTATTTGGGAAAATAATTATTAGGTTAATTGGTCTTTAATTAATCTAATGAAACAGTTTAGAAATAAATTAGTCCAAAGTAATAAGATTTAATTACCTTTTGGTTAAGAAGTTATAAATAGAACTATGGAATGGAGAAAGCAAAGAGTAAATGTTTAATATAAATAATCAAACACCAGAGATTTCAAAGTAACGATATGGTGTTATAAAACCATAGATAAAAATAAACATGAAAATACGATCGGATAGATATTATAAGTAATAAGGGATTAGAGTGCAGACTTGTATCGGTTCTAAGGTAAGAACGTTGTCGATCAAGGTCTGAGAGGTAAATAGAATACCCCAACTTGAACGGCTTCACTATTATCAAGGAACGATAACAGTTTGTAACGAAAAGAGATGTCAAGATGTGTATAAAAGGAATACGGCAGCGTATTGCCAGACTTAGAATTATAGCGATAAAATAACGCTGTTGATAAGATAAGTGTGACTGTTATGTCAAGATTAGTTATAACAAAGAATATTACAGCGTATGACAAGTTGAACTATAGCAATAAAATAACGCTGTTGATAAGGTAAGGGTAACTGTAATGTTGAGATTGGTTATAAAGGGAATATTACAGCGTATGACAAGTTTAGAACTATAGCAACAAATTAACTGCTGTTGATTAGACTTAAGCGTGATTTTATATATAGCAGCACTTCCTAGGAAATGAAGCAGTTTAGTTGAAATCCACTTATTCGAAAGTGATAAATAACGATGTCGTAAGAAAATATAAGAATCAGTTTTAGAAAGAGAAATTGGGAAATCGTGTTAGAAAACGATGACAACATTTTGATGTTCGAAATGTGATTAGAATTAAACCATTGGGATTTGGATCTAGAACTCGACGATGTCGAATGTATTAAAGTAAATCATTTTTAGGAATTATCCTGATAGGATAATTAACATTTAGTTTTAAACAAATAAATGTTGATAGGATAGAAATCAGTATTTAGTTATAAACTTGATATCGATTTGATAAGAAATCGACTTAGAGACAGAGTTTATAAAGTAGAATAGGAGTGAAAAGTATGAAAGAGATTTCGGTAAACAAGATAAGGGAGATTATTACGTGAATAAAGATTTATATGATCAAGGTGTTTAGATTTCTATAAGAAGGGATAGTATTCCTATTTCAAAGGGAATAATGTTTTAAAAGTGAACATGAGGCCGATTAAAAGGTTAAAAGGAAATTGGAAATATTTTCCAATATAATTAGGGTAGTTTATCCAAGTATAGAAATAAAGATTGTGAAAAATGGATCGAACGTTGATAACGTATATTTTCTGGAACATGAGAAAATAAGAACTGGAAGTGATTTCCAAGAAGTGTAAAAATGCTAAAATGGGATTTGAGGAATATCTGGTAAGGTATGGGAACTCGAATAATAAATCGAATGTTAAATAAAAGTGTCTGTGGTTGTGTGATGTTAGTTATACATTATAATGGATGTTGTTTCAACTCCGATAGTTAAATAACCGACTATCGAAGTGTTTTGACCATCGTTGTCAATACGGAGAGACCGGTTGGGTTATTACCCGAAAACCACTCCGTATAGGCATAATCGTTGCGAATTAGATATGCTGAAGATAATTAAAGACGGAGTTAAATGCAAGGATCGTCTGGTTATAGAATGGTGTGTTTTTGTTTGTTCAGTCCCAGGACAATTTGTATGGACGAGTGTCTGACAGAGTATTTCCAACGGTCATGTCGTTGATTTTACGAATATACCAAGTTGGTGGGGAGAAGATAACTTCTCTTTATTCTACACCCAGTGTGCATTTGTGTAATCAATGTGTGATTACGGATTTGACGATGTGACATTCAAAGTGAATGGTGATCAGATGTTCTGAAGATAGACGTAGCCTCTAGCCTCACAACCAAGAAGTGACAGAAGTTGGGCTAGGCAACATGGCTAGTTGGGTCATCCCCAAGCAGGGTGTATTGTCACCGATCTTGAGAAAATTCATATTTATACTTCTTTTCGATTCTGTATCTTCGGATGATGGTTGGATGGCCTACAACCGTGGTGGCAATATATTCGCGACACTCAAGCTAAATGAGTGAGCGGTCATGTGTGGCCGGGTTGCAAGACGTTCTTGTTGAACCCTGAGTGTATCCCCTCTAGAGTACACTGATCAGAAGGTGCTCCCATACCTTGTCTGTTGAAATCCATCCTCCAATAAGCGCCCTGCGGTTTATGATTTTATACTATATATATGTGGAACGTGAGATGCAAGCGTTCTGCTACTTGATTATTTAATTGAGTAGACATTATCATAATATCACTGAAGTTTGATATAAAAATATGTTGGGTTATAGTAAGGTAAAAACCGTCCATGTTTATGTGTGGGCCGGTCTTACTATATCTTCTTGTTTGAAAAGAATTTTCAAAGTTAAACAGTATGGTTGGAATTTACTCACACCAGTCCCATGACTGACCCAGAGTTTATTTTGTTGGTTTTCCCTAAACTCTTGGGTGCCCAAATTTGTACGGGCAGTCAAGTGTTTCAGGATTTTACAGATTCACTTGGAGGAGCTCAAATCAGAAGGCTTCACCATTAGTTATGTAGAGATTATTTCCGCTGTGATGTATATGAGTTATACTCTGATATGATATGTAAGTACAAATTTAGATTTTTTGTATTTTAAAGTTATGTGATAATACCATTTATTCATTCCGCTGTGAGTTTCGTATTTACTCTGATGTTGTTCAGTTGTGATCTTCTTCTTCTTCTATTCTATTAGTTCTATCTTTTCTTTCTCACCCTCTAAATTCTTCTATTAATGTCCCGGTATTTTCGATGCTCGAGAAATTGACAGTGTATTTATGTTGATTTTCTGGGTCGAAAATCCCAGACGTTACAGTTGGTATCAGAGCTGAAGGTTAAGTGATTACCTTGGCTCTGTGGCGTGACTCAATGGAGATGGTGTTAGTAGAACCCTAGATTGAGTTTGAGTGTATATATATATGAGCACGTATTTGTAATTAATATAAAAATCGTTTTATATTGTGTTGACTGGTCAGTCGAGTGGTTTATGAATTCTGGTCGAAACAGTACTGCAAACTGCGTCGATAGGTGTTTCTAAACTCTTGAACAGAGTAATTCGACACAGTATGTTTTGAAAAGAGGGTAAATAAAATAATTTTTCCCAAAATATATTTAGATATAATAGAAGTATATATCTTGAGATTATTATAATATCTTGGATGTGTGATCATTATTATGATCAAATAAGATCTATAATTGAGTTGGATATATAAATAACCAATCGAAATATTACATAAGTATAATATAGAAAATCAGGGGAATTAAATCTGAATTTGAAACCAGAATTTGAAATAAAACTCTAGAAACTTGGAAAAGTAAATAAATTTGGATCAGTAAAAGGGAATTTTAAAATCCTGGGAGATTTGAAATTGTTTTCCAAATGCTGTGAAAGATATTTTGAAGTAATTTCAAAATGCAAGTGTTTAAAAATGAGATTTGATAATGATATAGTATTGAACTCACTTCGATCACTGGAAAATAACCCTGATGATGAACCATGGCATCGTCAGTGTAATTTTTGAGTTGGTAAGTGACGGATTACAACCAAAGATTTCGTTTTAAAATAAGTTGTTCAAAAATTCAAATGTTTTGAATTACCATTATTATATGCAAATATATGATTTCGAACTAATTTGAAATAAATCCCAGGAATTTGAATTCTAAAATTTAACTTATGGATTAAAAGGGATTGAAATGGTAAGAGTGGATAAGTTAAAATTTAACTTAGCGAAGAAATTGAATATGTGAAATAAGAATTTGGGAATGAAACTGAACTTGGTTAATTAAATTGGATTGTTGAGTAAGAATTGGAGCTGAGATCAGCATTGGTGTTGAAATGAAATTTGGCTTGGAAAAGGCGAGTTGATGGGAATTGAAGATAAAATGATTAGAGATCAATTGGAATTCTGGAGTATAGGTTAAATTAGTAGCAAGAGATAAAGTTGAATGTCTAACAGAGAAGGTACATGTTTATATACGAGTATGAGATTTTTATGAGTCGGTTTGGGCAAGTCGTTTGGCTGTTTGATTTTCTTTTGGATTGAAGAAGGCCCAGAGTGGCAAGTGCTTGTATTACCGAGTGAGCCGTGCAGAGGAGATGCTGGCGAGATTCTCTGAAATTTTAAGATGTTAGGAAATTTTCAGAATTTTCGAAAATATTCGAAATAAGAAGGAATTAACATTTAATTGGAATTAATCAGTTCAGTTGAAGCTAAAATTATGAAGAAAACCAAAAAAGATTTTTAACCTGTTTATAACAGAGATTGTAGCATTTTTCCTATCTTAGCAATTTCGAGGACGAAATTATTTTAAGGCGGAAGGACTGTAACGTCCCGCATTTTGTCGGTTCATATTTGAATATTTAAATCAGTTTAAATATTGAATTCTTGATATAAATGGATTTATATATTAATTAAAATGAAGTTGAACGTATATAAATATATATTAATTATAATCGAGCTCAGAACGACCCTGCAGTTCGTAATTTAACGTCCTGAACTTCAACTGAGTGTACCGGACTCGTTTTGAATCGGATTTCTTCGAAACAAGAAACGTTGGAATCTGTTGAACTGTATCTTTCCAACGGAAGTGGAAAATGGAGATTTCGTCGTACAGGCTGCAAGATATGTCCAAATCAAATATTCAAAAAGTCGTTGTAGAGTCGTATATCGACCGTAATGGTTATTTGAATATAACTTGACATCAGTTGCAAATCAGGACAAGGTTCTTTTGAGGCGCAGCGATAATTTAATTTTTAGAATTTTACTGTAATTTTTAATTATTTAAATAAACAACTTTTTATTTGGAGTATTTCGCACCCTGTATCGATATTTTGGGACTTCAAAATATGAGTAAATCTACCGGTATTATTATATTTTTGGGATCGTGGCACCTCGCTGGACACGACCATAATTTTACCTCTGTCCATAGCAGTCCGTAAGTGAACGGAGTTTACATGATGGGTACCTTATTTCTTAACTAAGGGGTAAAGTTTGATTTATATATTATATATATCTTCTGGTACACGTCGGCTCATAACTTAGCAACTAAGGAGTAAAATTTCATTTAATATACTATCCTAGGCTATTAATAAGTCCACATTTACCTTCCTATTTAACGTCCTACACCTGGTCTAAGGCATTGATACATCCATTCATACAGGAAACTAATATAGGTGCATGCTAGGATGGAACATCAAAATTTAAAGCACCATAACCTACCCTATTTCTAAAAGAAGAGCTGCACCCTATGAAGACTTAATTCCTAAGGTAAAAACATCAACAGTGAGCTACATACTATAGAACCAACGTAGACTTACCTTACCCTACACCTTAAAACCAAGACCATCATCCTATGATTTGTACAAAATAATCTAATTTAAATATTTAAATACGATAAGTCACTTTCAGAAATCTACCGTACCTAACATATAGCTTAAGGGGAAAGAAACACCGGTGCTTATCAAATTAATTAAGGCATGGGCAGCACGTTCTTTTGGTACAGACATATAACAATAAACAAACATAAGTACCTTCGTTTCTTTCTATATATATGTCTCAAATCTTCCATTCTCCTTCATTCAGAACATGACCATACATGATAACAGAACCCATCATCTTTCAAATTTCGCTACAAGTAAATATAAATCAAATTCCATAATCCTCTTTCACGACTCGATTTCTTCCACTCGCGCTCGATGTTTGTCCAGCGCCGCTATGATCAGGTGTGATGCAGTGGTGACATACATAAAGAAGTTGCGGCATTTCTGGGTTCTGCGTATTTTTCTGAAACTAAAACAGAAGAAAGAGGGCACGAGTTAGTTATACGTGCAGGAGAAGTGACGCATGGAGTAACATGCGTGTAATTAATATGGGAAAGAGGAGTGTTGTGTGTTTTGAAGAATGGGAAAAAGGGAAATGACGCAGTAAGGGAGAAAGGAAGGTTCTCCGCGGTGGTTGTACTTCGTAAAGGGGTAGCAGGCGCAGGTCAATACCGTAAGGAGGATAAGAATAAGGGGTACTATCATTCTTCGAAATGGATGTGGCGTTGTCAGGATCCAGGAAGCGTCAGCAAGGAGGAGGTCGTTGGTGTGTGGGTTCTTGTTTGGCTTGGCAGTAGGGCGGACTGTGGTGTTATTTCCTTGGTTTTGATGGTCAAATAACCACACCACGAATTCATTGTGGCAAAATTTGGTGCTTTTGCTGATTCTATCCTTTTTTTTTAGAGTACTAGGAAGGAATGAAAAATAATAGTCATTTCCTTTAATATTCAATTGTCGTTTTTTCCACTTAATGTTGCTTATGGTGGCTCTTTCTTTGCTTCAGCCTGATAGTGATAAGTATCCAGGAAAGCCTACCTTGAAATAGTGGTATTTGTCAAGACAAAGTATCATTGTTGATGTATTAATTTTTTTGTTTTTACACAAATTATTTTGCTGTGCTATTTTTTTTTTGTTTTTTTTGTTTGTTTATTTGTTTGTAGTTCATGAAAGCTCTAGCTATGTGCACCAACTAATATGTTTAGCATGCACTCATGTATTGACATGCTATTGTGTTAGTGTAACGAACATAGTTTGAAGCAGTGATAAGCCTAATTAACCTGAGCCATCTTTTCATGGATCCCCTGATAACTATCTGTAAATTTTTGTTGGCGCTTTGTATACACACAAGTAACAAGTGAGCATATGCTACTATGCTATATGTCGTGCAAGCTACAAGTTAGACGGTAAAAAAAATGTGAAAGCGTTCCGAGGTATCTTTTGTTTAAGGAATTTTAACACTAAGTGATACTTAAATGTGAATACAAATTATGCTTACAATTTAATTTTACTGTTTAACTTTGACGCTACAATTTATGCATAATTTTAGTTCACTTTTGGATAATAGTTTCTAAAATTAAAAACATTATTTTTGCTCTACATACGTTTACAAAAGGACGCTATAACTTCTTGCCTTTCAAATTTTATTACAAATCAGTATAGACAAATTGATTTTCAGGCGTTCATAAAAAAGATAGGAATGACATTAATATAGTCAACTGATTTTGATAATTTGGATTAAAATAATATATCAAGTTTGAAACTAAAGAAAGTTGTAATCTTGTAAGTATAAATTTCTATCAAATTAAGGACTAAGTAATGAATGAAGAAAGAAATAAATTTCTTATGTTGTTTCTATTTTAAAGCAATCAAAATAACTTCATGACAAAATATCATTTTCATATTAGAACACGTTAATATTAGTGACTTATATATGATGTCATCTCTATGGTTCTGAAAATTTCACAACCCTATCCTGACAATTGTCTACATTATATTTTGTATGTCAATATCATGATATTCATCTAATGTTTCAACGTGGTTAGTTTAAAACGCCATGAGTTCATTTCGATTGCCCACTTCCTTTGGTTAAATAAGTGACCATATAACACAACTTTATACAATTTTGTTCTTTCCATTCATAACATTTCTAGGAGCACAAAATGTTGGTAAATAAATTTTATGAAGTGGTTATAAAATTTATTATTTCAAGGTAAAAGTTCGACTGGAAAAATCGTTCTTAAAATGATAATTCGTTTCCTAAGAAACATGTTAAATTAAATGCTACGTTCGTTATCATTAATAATAGGTACGTGCCTACCCAAAAAACTTACCATAGGTAAATATAGTTGTAATACATTTGTGTACTTTTACTCAATTTTGGTATTAAAAAATCACCTTAATTCGCAATAACTCAACAATGATTGCATATGAAAATTTATCAACTTTTGGGAACCAAATAAATTTGGAGTTTTTACTCTTTACTTAGTTATATACAACTGCGGTCATTGTCTAATAACTTATTTATCATGGTGCTATGCAGATGGAAGATTAAACATATTCGGATTTGTCTAGAGACAAGGAAACATGACCCAAACTATAATCAACAGCTCCTCATGCAATGCTACTGCAGGGCTATCCAAACACTATTTTTTGTGGGGTTTGGAACCAAACATGATATGGAATATCAGCTCTAATGCAGTAAACATATGTTTTTATGGGATTAATTTAGGCTATGCTGGATTATTTATTCATTTCAATTTAATGTCCATGTATCTAATATAAGAGTAACATAATAGCTTCTCATTTGTCGTTTAAATTAATTATATTGCATCTTATTTCAAGCTGATTTATCAACCTTTCTTTTAAAATGTACATTATTATTATTATTCCATATATGGAGATTTACAGTAGAATATCATATAATTGGACCCAGGATGGAGGATAAACAAGTACTCAAATTCACTAGATCCAACAGTACAATGCCTTGATTTGTTAAATTCATTAGTTTATGTTTGATATTAGCGCGCAGTATGCACTGGATCAACAAATTTAATACATTGTATTAAATGAACCAGTTGATTGTGCATGACGTACCATTTTCAAGCATTTGTCAGTTGCGTATAATTTTTTATCTACCTACTATTATTTGCAAATTGTTTTCAGATTAGGTTTCAACAATAACAAGCTATTACTTTTCCCACCGTGTGCATAACACAGGTTCACACTTGTGTTTTATAATTTTGAATGCTCAAAACGTAATTTATTATTCAGATATCATAAATAATATAAATGAATGACATTAACAAAACTAATTTATTATTCATTTATCTCGATAAATTTATCTACATTGTATAACTCAGTTTTAAACTTTCATATTTTGACATTTCTATAGTTATATACAACATCGATTATTTTCAATCTTTCATGTTTAGCCATGTATTTAAATTGTTTGTGAAATCTCAAATTTAAAATATTTTAACAATTTATCTATCAGTTGTATATGTACTCACACACATACTATTAAAAACAACCATGTTTAGCTATATATATATATATATATATATATATATATATATATATATATATATATATATGTGTGTGTGTGTGTGTGTGTGTGTATTTCACACACACACACACACACACACATATATATATATATATATATATATATATTTACATAATAACAAAGTTAATTTGTAAATCAACTATGATCGTTTATGTATACAAACAATAGACTAATCATACACGATGTTAAAAAATTCTATTTTTTTATTTCAAATAACTCCGCATTAAAATCTCTATAATTTTTTTATAGAATCTTTCTCAATTTATTCATATTATTTACTCTTGATTAAGTCGATATATTTTAACTAATTGCATAATTTCAAATTTAACTTATATAAAAAAAAAGTTAAATAATATTTGTTAATTCATCTAAAGTGATCACAATAGCCTTGCCAAAAAAATGATCATAATATGTCAATTTCAACAAGAGTACTTTCTCATAGTAGTGAGGACAATAAAATTAGGGTGCTACTATTCGCACCCCGGTTTACACTTCCGACCACCTTTATAAATTTAATACAAATGAATATTTTTTATATTCTTCTGGCCACCAAATCTTATTCTTTCACTCAGTTATTCACCACCGCAATTCTCCTAAAAAACACGTACTTCTCTACAATTTCAAACGACAACAAAAACAGATATTCTTCTATGCCTATTAGAGCTGGAAGATGAAGACAAAAAAGAGGTTAAATTGCTTGAATTTCATTGTTTTCTATTTTGATATAGAACATGTTATTAAGGTTTTGTTAATGGTTTCGGTTTTCCATTGCATTTCAGGATATTTCTCCCGCTCCATTGGAAATTTCAAGCTTGGAGGACATTAAATTTGATGATGTTGTTATAGAGAATGATAATGTAAATTTTGACTTGTAGGGTTTTTATCCGTATAACTTACATATCTTCTTTTACAAATTGTTACATTAATTTTATTTTATTTTTTGCCGTTTGATAGATGGAGTATTTGAATGATGATAAATTGGATGATAGACCTGATAGTTGTGATAATATGATGCAAGATGTTCGTTCAAATGACCAAAAAGATATAAATGTTGATTTACAAATCATTTCACAACCGATAAAGTAAGTACTCATTTATAAAAATTAAAATTGCCAATGCGGTTATGAAATTGTATTATGTTATTTTTTTTCCTTGAATTATTTTCATGCGTTTAGTTGAAGGTGCCGGTGGCCTCATTTTTTCGTTATTAAATTAAATGGTAGCCAAAAGAGGAAAATTGTAAATGCCGGGGTGCTTTTAGTTTTGGTGGCCAGAAGAGTAAAACAAGGTGCGAATAGTAGCCCCCTAAAATTATTTACTTCAAAGAAATATAAGTTACATAACACATACTATATATAAACAATAACAAAAATAATAATTTATATTATATATTTACTTTGTTGGATTCATTGTATGTTGTACAATAAAGTTTAGATTTTAACATTAAAACTTTAAAATATATAGTTTATAAAATTATCGTGTGCAACGCACGGGTTACACACTAGTAAAAGATATAAGCTGTTCAAATTCAAGTCAGTACTTTTGATGATTTTTTAATGCCTTGCTTTATTTATAATGACAGTCATATCAAAATTTTGAATCCACTTTTTGTTGCTAGATAATTATTGTATTATATATTAAAAAAAGATATGTTTCCTGTAGAAAAATGATATGAAATGTTAGATGTTCAAAATAATGTGCATTTTTGATGTTCTATTATTGTGCACTGCATTTCAAATAGTGCAAACAACCTAATATAATATAATCATTTGAAGGATTAGGATTTGTATTTATAATTCTGATTAATAACTTTGTGGTGGTGATGAATTTGTTTTGGAATTTTACTGTTTGTTAACTTTATGAACAGGATTTGCAGCATTAAAAATAAGGACCTTTTCCTTTTCAATATAATATAATCATTTGAAAGATTTGGATTAATAATTTTTTGGTGGTGATGAATTTGTTTTGTAATTTTATTGTTTGTTAACTTTATGAACGAACAAGCATCTTTGTCTCACTTGGTTAATGTGTTGCGACATGATGCAAGAAGTGATAGGGTTGATTCGGTCAGACCCTCGCCATGGTATATAAGTATCCAATTTCAAAAAAAAAAAAAAAAAAAAAAAAAAAAAAAAAAAAGAAAGAAAGAAAGAAAGAAGAAGAAGAAGAAAAGAAATCCTTCATGAACAGGATTTGCAGTATTAAAAATAAGGACCTTTTCCTTTTTAATGTGAAAAGCAGCAAAAGCTTTTCCACATATATACCACTAATAATAAGAACATGAAACAAACCACCCCATATTA